>JAKSZT010037504.1:99519-132066 GCA_026826555.1 Tolypeutes matacus
TGGGAGGGGGGCAGAGACCTGGGGGGGACAGAGACCGGGGGGGACAGAGCCCCAGGGGACAGGTACAGAAAGAGAACAGGATACCTGGGGGAGGACATGGAGGGGAACGAGACGCAGGGAGCAGGGCAGAGCCCCGGAGGGAGATGGAGAGGGACAGAAGAGTGGCCAGGAGCACCAGCAGGCGGCAGCCACGAGGCTGCCGGCTTCTCACTTCTCCATCACGTGGCCGTTTCTGTCTTCGGTGGTCATTTAAACCAGGAAGCCAGCACCAAGCCATCTGCACCCATGTGGGAGGGCCCGTGAGGAGGGCAGGTGCCGAGGGGTGGGCAAGGGCAGGGCAGGCCACCGACCCCACCCACCCTGAGACCAGGCTGTGGGGCGAGAGCCCACTGCGAGCCGGCGGGGTCCACACGTGGCCCCTGCCCTTGGGGTCAGAACCATCTCCTCTGGCACAAGCTGAGCTCCACCCAGCAGGAACAGCAGGGCGGGAGGGGCGCTGTGCGTCAGGGAGCCCCTCGTGTGGCAGCTGGGACCCCCGCGGCCTCCCTGGCCCTACGGCCCAGGGCAGCGGGCAGACCAGTAGGCAGGCCTGGGGGACTCCCCACTGTGCCCCCGAGGCTAAGGCCCCGGGCCCTGCTTGTCCCGGGAGCAGAGTGCGTGAACGGAGGCAGCGCCTAGGACCCAGGGCCTCCCTGCAGTCACCAAGCGCCCACTCACGGGGAGGCTGGCTGGGGGGCATCCCAGGCTGGGCCAGCCCGTCCCAGCAGCGCCGAGGGGCCCAGGGAGGGGCTGTCAGGAGCGTCTTCCTTCAGGGGTACCCAGCATTTCTGCCCTTGGTAAGGGAACACCGTCCTCTAGGGACCCCTCTTCTCTCTGACCCAGCAGTGGGGACCAGATGACCCATCCCTGGGCTGCAAAAGGAGACCCCCTGACCCAGCCTGGCCCACCAGAGCCTCCCTGTGCCCCTGGCCCCCATGACTGGTCCAAGGATGGGGGTGTGGCCCACCTGATCCAGTCAGAGCCTCCCTGAGACTTTTGCTGGGGCCTCCAGGCTGGAGGCTGCCTTGGCCCTGGAGGGCCTGGGCCAAGGTCACCTGGCCCCCAGGTGTGTTGCGAGCAGCCAAGGACGACAGTGGAGCTGAGGGACGGGAGTCGCAAGTTCCGGGAAGCCCTCAGAGCCCTAAATCCCAGCGCTCCTGTACCTGGAACTCGTCTGTGCGTGCCACTCACGTGGACAAGGAGCTTTTATTCCCAGCTGGAGAAGAGGCGTCCCACCTCTCCCTGCACGGCACACAGGCTGCCCACCGGGGACGGAGGGCGGGGAGGTGACAGGCAGGGATTCTCTGCCCCCAGCCTGACCCTGCCTGGCCGATGAGACAGGCGGCTCCCACCCTTCCGCCAGGGCTCCCAGGGAAAGGTCAGCGAGCTCCCCGCCCCCAAGGCGAAAGCTCAGCAGCGCTGAGTGCTAAAGCCCTGGAAGCGTGACTCAGGGGGCCGCGGCCGGCCCAGCCGCCACTTGTGCAAGTGAGTCAAGCGAGCGTAAACACGTGTGCGCTCCGGCTGCCCTGCTGGCGGGCGGCCGCACACACCTAGCGCCCCTCGCGGGGCAGGGCGCCGCGCCAGCCCGAGGAGCCGTCTGGGGGGGGAGACGCTCTGGGGACAGCCCAGGCCGTCGACGGAGACACCCGACGACGGCTCTGCCCACAGTTCTGCAAGTTCTCAGTTTGGAGGCTGACGTGGGCTGCGGGCGGGACGGGAGCAGGGCTGGGGGCCCTCGGCGGAGCCCCCCGAGGCCTGCCGCCCCCCCAGACCCCGCCGCAGGAAGGCGCCTCACTCGCAGCTCCAGCAACAGGAGGCTCCGGGTGACGCAGGGCTGTCGGGCCGGCGGCTCCTGCCTCCCTCTGCAGCCTGCTCCCAGCCCCGAGCCCCAGGACGCTCCCAGGACGCTCCCAGGACCCACGCGCACCGACGCCCCTGGGGAATCTCACAGCTGTGGCTCAGGAAACGCCTTCTGCCCTCGGGAGACGCCCTCAAGGCCTCCGAAAGCCCCCAGCCCCCTGCCCCAGGCCAAGCGCCCCATTCCAGAAGCCCCCCCACGGCGTCAGTGAACTCCCGCAGCACCCCCTCAGGGCCGTGGGAATGGGCGGAGGAAGGGGCCGAGACGCGGGTTTAACAAGCGTCAGGAGAGCAGCAGGAGCGGCGCAGCTGCAGAGCTGGCTACCAGGACGAGGGTCGGCGGCTCCGGCCCCTTCCCACGCCTCCAGGCGCTGGGCCCAGAGAGCTTTCCGGAACCTCAGCCTTAGGCTTCTCTGCCTCGACCATGCTAAGCACCCACGAAACGGCACTTGGGGTCCACCTGACACCCCGCCTGTGCTTCCTGTTAGATAGGCCAGGGGTAGGGGGTGGCCCTGGCTCAGGAGGGGCATGGGGGTGGTGTTCCCAGAAGCCTCTGGCCAGGCCAGCTCCCCCACCTGCGCCTCGAAGACGGTCGCGGGAGCACTTGCGGTGTCGGCAGTGACCAGTGCTGCCTGTGCCGGCTGCCGGGCAGGCGAGCGGAGCCATCGGGGCTGCCCCCGGGGAGCACACGTTCAAGAGGGGAGCAGGGGTCTGGGGTGGCAGGGGCCGGGGCATGGAGACCGCCCACGGCTGGGGCCTCCTGAGCCAAAGGGGTGCCGGGACAGAGGCAGGGCAAGCAGGGAGGCGAGGGGCACGTCGCGTCTGGGCTCTGGTCTGCAGGAGCCCTGGCGGGTGCCAGGCCGAGAGCAGGTGGCCTGACTGCGCAGGGAGGCCGGGGGCCGGGAGCGGCCCGCGCGCGGGAGGGCGAGGGCCCGCGGGCCGGGCAGGGCTGGGAGGGACACCGTAGCGGCAGCGGAGCCGAGGCCACCCCGGGGAGCAGCGGGCTCCCGGGACGAGGGCGCACCTGGGCGGCCGGCGGGACCCGGCCCCGGAGTGCTCTGCCGGACCTAAGGACAGCGGCGGAAAGGCAAGCGCGGGCTGCCTCCCCTGCTCCCGGCAGCGCCAGCGCCACGGCGCCCGCCTTGCCTGCCTGCCGTCAGAGGGGCACGCCTGGGAGGGGCGGCGAGCGGGGGGCACCCCGCTCGGGACCCGGGGCCGCCCGTGTGCTTCCCAGAGCGGCATGGTGCCCTGGGCTCTGGGGGCCTGGCGGCGGGAAGGAGGAGGGGAGCCAGGAGGGCGGCACACGGGCCACAGCTTGCCCACCCTCCAGGGCTGCGGCGGAGCTGGGGACTGCCGCAGAGAGGCCCACCCCACGCAGCCCCGGGGCCCCTCGCCGCCCGGCCCTGGCCCTGGCTCCGCGCCACACCTTGCCCCACCTGGGGCCTCGCCCCAGCCACCCACCGCCAGGTGAGCCCTTCCCTCCCTGAACAGAGGCGGAGGAGGGACGAGGGCCTCCTGCAGGGCCGGGGCTGCGCCGGGCTTCGGGAGACGTGCGGGGCCATCGAGGGAGCGGCCTCCCAGGGCCTGCCGGGAAACAGGGCGCAAGCACCCAGAAGCCCGCCCGGGCGCGCCGCCCACGAGGCAGCGGCAGCCCCAGCGCCCGGGGCCTCCCGCCCACGGCGCGTGCCGGAGCCGAGGCTCCCCAGGACCGCCCGCCCGCGCCGCGTGGACACGCCCGCCCGCAGGTGAGCAGCTTTTGAGTGGACGCAGGCTGCGGGGAGGACCCACCTGCCTGACCAAGCGCCGGCCGCAGCGTCCCGTGAGGGCGCCCTGGGCTCGCTGGCGCTGCGGATCCTCTACCAGGCGGGGTGTCTGTAGGCGATAGGAAGGAGAGCACGCTTTTCCCTTTCTTGCCCCCCTCGGTGCAGAAGAGGGACATCGGCGCAAACCAGCGACGTGACGCTGCGCGGTGGGGCGGGGGTGCAGCCTCCTGAGGACGCGTTCCTGAGCCGCGACGGAGGGCAGGCCGGGGGGGCCTGGAGACCGTGGCCCTGGACCACTGACAGAGCCCGTCTGGGGCAAAAGGCAGGGGCGGGCTTGGAGACAGCCCCGGGCAGCGGGGGCGGCTTCAGTGGTCGAGCGCCCGCGCCCCACACGGGAGGCCCTGGGCTCAGTTCCCGGTGCCTCCTGGAAAAACAAACAAGCAGAATCCACGCGGCGACGCCGACGTGGCTCAGTGGCTGAGGACTGGCTTCCCACAGACGAGGTCCTAGGTTCAATCCCGGGCCCCCATACCTGGAAAAACAAACCACCAACCAAAAAGCCAGCCTCACAGCCAAGGCCGGCCTCAGGGCCAAGATCAGGGCCAGACCAGCCTCCCCAGCCCGAGTCCCAGGTTTCCCCGCAACGGGCCCCGCCCTGCGGCCTGCAAGGCCACAGCGCGGGAAGCTTTCCCGTGCACGCACCTCCAGCTGCCCTGCCCGCGTTGCCGGCACACAAGACGGCTCAGCAGCGACACGGTGGTGCCGGGAGCCTCTGGGAGCCTCGGGGAGCCTCGGGAGCACACGCCGACCCCGCTCCTGGGGCAGGCCCTAAGGGGAGCTTGGACGGACACTGGGACGCTGCTGCCCACACGCAGCATCCACAAGAGCCGAGAGCTGGACGCCACCGGCCCGTTGGGGACCCGGAACAGGGTCCGTCCTCAGGGGAAGAGCAGAATGTGGCGCACGCAACGAGATGCCGCGGGGCCACGGCGCGGAGTGGAAGGGGCCACGCACCGCCTGCTTCCACCAACACGAGCGTCCAGAGCAGGCAGGCCCATGGCACAAAGCAGTGCCCAGGAGGCACCCGCAGGCTGGGGGCCGGGGCGCTGCCAACCAGGGCCCCGAGTCCCTCAGCGCCTGGTGCGCTCCCTGTGCCCACCGCCCCCTCGCCCCAGCTGCGGGGACGGGGAGGAGCGTCTCGGAAGGCAAACATCTCTTAGCTGCAACGCCAAAACGGTCCAAAAAAGCACAACACTGACGCTGGACTTCGGAAGTACGCACCTCTGCTCTGCGAAGAAAATCACGAAAAAGGTGAAAAGACCAGCCCGGGATGGGCTCGGACGCAGGAAGTGTAAGCGGTCTCGGCAGTCGGCAGCGAGCACGGCCCTTCCAGTGGCTTCCAATCCGGGCACCGTGGAACAGCTCCGCCAAGACGGCGGGGGGCGAGGGGGCGCTGAGCCGTCAGCAAGGGGGTGGCCAGGGTGCGTGCAGCACCGTGCGTCCACGGGGGGCTTCAGGAAGCCCCTTTTCACGGGAATGGGGGGCACTCTGCCACGAGGCGAGGCTCCACAGAGCTTTCGGGCCAAGGGAGGCCTGCTCACGGCTGTTGAGGAGACGCAGGCCGCCCGCGTACCTGTCGCCACTTTGAAACACCTACAGGCAGTCCGGGTGGATGAAAACTAACAGCTGACCAGCATATAAAATCATAAAATAACTGAAAAAAAAAAAAATCTCCACAGTAAGAAGACAAACCAACTGAAAAACGGGTGAAAGACTTGAAAGGGGAAGGGAGAGTCGAGGCTTGACTAGTACAGGGTCCCTGCGGGCCACAAAAGGGCTTGGCCACGGAAGGGGTGGCAGCACAACATCGTGACTATAATCGCCACCGTGGACTCTCTACCTGGATACGGTCACAAGGGGAAATTTTAGGTTTATGTATGCTACTAGAGTAGTTAAAAAAAATAGGGCTGTGCAACACAATCAGTGAGTCTTAATATAAACTATGGACTATAGTAGACTGTGCATCCCCCAGCTAGCTGGCTGCAGGCTCCAGTCCCCCAGCCAGCCTTGCCCTGTGCTTTGCCCCAGTTCTGGATGTTTGAGCATTTTGTTACAATAAAATGTTTTTAGGGAAGCGGCTGTGGCTCAATCAGTGGGGCTCCCGTTTGCCATATGGGAGGCCCCGGGTTCGGTTCCCGGGGCCTCCTGGTGAGGGCAGGCCCGCCCGCACGGCGTGGTTGGCTGACCCAGTGAGCGCAAGCAGCGGGGGGGTGATGAATGAATGAATAAAAAAAAAAAAAAAAAAAAAAAAAAATGTTTTTAGGCAAAAAATAAATAAATAAATAAATAGTGCAATTATAACAACATTCATCATTTGGAGCAAAGGGACCAGGCTACAGCAAAACGCTAATAATGGGGGCAGGTACATGATTTTCCTGAAAACCTACAACTTCCCTACTTTAAAAAAAAAAAAAAAAAAAACTGCCACCAACCTTTTTTTTTTCAATTTGAGGGACCGGGACCAGGGATTGAACCCAGGACCTCATATGTGGGAGGCCAGCACTCAACCCCGGAGCCACACTGGCTCCCCTGATTTGGTTTTTGTGTTTGTTTTGCTTGTTGTTTGTCTTTTTGTTTCTAGGAGGCACCGGGGACCAAACCCAGGACCTCCCATGTGGGAAGCAGGTGCTCCACTGCTTGAGCCACATTTGTGCACCCCCAAAAAAATTTTAATGGGCAAAAGAGTTGAAAAGATACTTCACCAAAGATATGAAAATCCAATAAGCACAAGAAAAATTATATAACATCATTAGTTATTAGGGAAACGCAAATTAAAACTGCAAGACACCTGTTAGAATGGCTAAAATTCTTCAAGAAATGGTGCTGGGAAAACTGGGTATCGACAAGCAGAAGAATCAAGTTAGATCTCTACCTATCGCCATATATAAAAATCAGCTCAAGGTGAATCAAAGACCTAAATCTAAAATCTAAAACTATAAAGCTCTCAGAAGATAACGGAAGCACAAATCTTGACGTGGGATTCGACAACGGATTCCTAGACTTGACTCCAAAAGCACGAGCAACAAAAGAAACAAAAGATAAATCTGACTTCATCAAAATGAAAAACTTCTGTGCATTGAAGGAAATTATCAAGAACGTG
This sequence comes from Tolypeutes matacus, assembly GCA_026826555.1. Taxonomy (NCBI): domain Eukaryota; kingdom Metazoa; phylum Chordata; class Mammalia; order Cingulata; family Chlamyphoridae; genus Tolypeutes; species Tolypeutes matacus. The sequence goes on from JAKSZT010037504.1 coordinate 106,339, forward strand.
AAAAGACACCCCACAGAATGAGAGAAAATAGTTTCAAAGCACACGCTGGATGAGGGTTTAATATCCAGAATACGTGAAGAATTCCGACGACCCAACAACAAGAAGCCAAAGCCCAATCAGAAAACGGGCAAAGGACTTGAACAGACATTTCTCCAAAGAGGTTAGGCATTGCCAATGAACACGCGAAAAGATGCTCAACCTCACCAGCCTTCAGAGAAAAGCAGGTTAAAACCATAATGAGGTACACTTCACATCCACAAGGACGGCTATTATTTCAAAAAATAGAAAACAGCAGGTGTGGACAAGGCTGCAGAGAAACTGGAACCCTAGCGCGTGGTCGGTGGGGACGCAAAATGGCGCAGCACGGTGGAGAGCAGCATGGCGGCTCTCAGGAAGGCCCCAGCGACCCACCCCACACACACGGCCAGAGAGCGCGGGCCGCAGGGGCTCGTGCTGCCGTGTTTGTTATTCACAGCAGCCAAGAGCTGCGAGTAGCCCAAACGTCCCACACCAAACGGCTGGACGGACAAAATGTGCTACAGGCACACAATGGAATATAATTCAGCTGTGAGAAAAAACAAAGCTATGACACATGCTGGAACACAGACAAGCCTTGGAAACATGATGCTGAGTGAAACAAGCAGGATACACAAGGACAAAATTTTCCAGGATAGACCATGTGTTAGGCCACAAATCAAATCTTAATAAATTTACAAATACTGAAATCATTCGAAGTCTATTCTTGGACCACGATGGAATGACGTTCAAAATTGTTAACAGAAGGAAAAATGGAAAATATGTGGAAATTTAAAAAAAATTTAAAAACACTTAACCAATCAACAGGTCAAAGAGGAAATCACTAGGAAAATTAGGAAATATCTTGAGATGAATGAAAACCAAAACACAACATACCAAATTTATGAGATGCAGCGAAGGCAGTGCCAGAGGGAAATTTAAAGCTCTAAATGCCCATTAAAAAAGAAGAACGAGCCCAAGTCAATAACCTCACTTCACCCCTAAGGAACCTAAAACAAGAAGAGCAAACTAAACCCAGAGCCGGAAGAAGGATGGAAATAGTAAAGATTGTTGGAGAGATAGACAAACTAGAGAACAGAAAAACAATAAAGAGAATCAACAAAAACAAAAAGTTGTTTTTTAAAAACACCAATAAAACTGGTAAACCTTTAGCCAGACCAATAAAGAAAAAGAGAGAGAGGACGCAAATAACTAAAATCCAGAGTGAAAGTGGGACATGACCACCAACCTTCTAGAAATAAAGAGGACTATAAGAGGGAATACAAACAACTATATGCCAACAGATGGGTGAAAAGGACAAAATCTGTGAAACATACAAAGTACCTAACCTGAAACACAAGAAATAGAAAATCTCAACAGACTATAACAGGAGATTGAATCAGTCATTAAAAACCTCCCTACAAAAAAAAGCCCAGGACCAGATGGTTTCGCTGGTGAATTCTACCAAACATTTAAAGAAGATTTAACACTAATCCTTCTCAAGCTCTTCCAAAAAAAAGAAGAAGAAGAGGAGGGAACACTTTCTACCTCATTCTATGAGGCCAGCATTACCCTGATACAAAGGCAGATAAAGCAAGCACAAGAAAAGAAAATTACTGACCAAAATCCTTTATAAATACAGACGCAAAAATCCTCAAAAAAATACTAGCAAACCAAATCCAACAGTGTATTAAAAGGGTTATACGCCATGGCCACATGGGATTTATTCTAGTAATACAAGGATGGCTTGACATAAGAAAATCCCTGTACTACACCACATGAACAGAATGAAGAGAAAAAAAACACTTGATCCTCTCAATAGATGTAGAAAAGGCATTTGACAAAGTCTAGAAACCCTTCCTGATAAAAACACTTAGAAAACTAGGAATTGAAGGAAGCTTCCTCAACATAATAAAGGGCATATATGAAAAGCTCAGAGCTAACATCCTACATAATGATGGAAGTTTGAAAGCTTTCCCTCTAAGATCGGGAACAAGACAAGGATGCCCGCTGTCACCATTGCTATTCAACACTGTAATATAAATACTAGCCAGAGCAAGTAGGCAAGAAAAAGAAATAAAAGGCAACCAAATGGAAAAGGAGGAAGTCAAACTATTCCTGTTCACAGATGACATGATCCTATATATAGAAAATCCTAAAGAATCCACAAGAAAGCTACTAGAACTAATAAACAAATTCAGCAAAATTGTAGTATATAATATGAACACACAGAAGTCATGTGAGTTTCTATGTTCCATTAGTGAGCAATCTATAAAGGAAAGAAACATACAGAAGTCATTCGGGTTTCTATATTCCACTAATGAGCAATCTAAAAAGGAATTCAAGAAAACAATTCCATTTACAACAGCATCTAAAAGAATAAAGTACCAAGGAATAAATTCAACCAAGGCAGTGAAAGACTTGTACACTGAAAACGCTGCCGAAAGAAATTAAAGAAGATCTAAATAAATGGGAAGACATCCCATGTTCATGGATTGGAAAACTTAATATTGTTAAAATTTTCAATTCTGCCTAAAGCAATCTACAAATTCAATGCAATTCCTATCAAAATTCGAGTAGCCTTTTTTTCAGAAATGGAAAAGCTGATCCTTCAATTCCTAAGGAATTGCAAAGGGCCCCAAATAGCCAAAACAATCTTGAAAAAGAAGAACAAAGTTGGAGAAATCATACTTCCTGATTTCAAAACTTACAGCAAAACCCCTATTAAAACAGTGTAAAAACAAAGACAAAAAAACTGGTAGACCAAGAATTGAGAGTTCAGACATAATCCACACATCCATGGCCAGCTGATTTTCAACAAGGGGCCAAGTCCACTCAATGAGGAAAGAAAAATCTCTTCAAGAAACGGTGCTGAGGCAATGGGAGATCCGCATGCAAAAGGGAACGTGGACAGCAACCTCTCAGCATATACAAATATTAACTCAAAACGGACCAACAATCTGAAAATAAGAGTTAATAGTAGTATAAAAAGTCATAGGGGGGGAAGCGGCTGTGGCTCAATCAGTGGGGCTCCCGTTTGCCATGCCCACATGGGTTCGGTTCCCGGGGCCTCCTGGTGAGGGCGGGCCCGCCCACACGGCGTGGTTGGCTGACCCGGCGAGCGCAGGCAGCAGGGGGTGATAAATGGGTAAATAAATAAAATCTTTAAAAAAAAAAAGTCATAGGGGGAAGCGGACGTGGCTCAAGCGATTGGGCTCCCGCCTACCATATAGGAGGTCCAGGGTTCGATTCCCGGGGCTTCCTGGTAAAAGCAAGCTGGCCCAAGCAGACACCTGGCCCACGCAGACTGCTGCCCCATGCGGAAAGCTGGCGCAGCAAGATGACACAACAAAAAGAGACACGGAAGAGAGACAATGAGAGACACAGCAGGTCAGGGAGCTGAGGTGGCATAAGAGATTGAGCGCCTCTCTCCACTCTGGAAAGTCCCAGGATTGGTTCCCGGTGCCCCTTCAAGAGAAGGCAAACAGAGAAGAACACACAGAGAGCAGACGGCGAACACAAAACAATGGCGGGGGCGGGGGATAAATATTTCTTTAAAAAAAAACAAAACAGGGGTCGGATGTGGCTCAACTGGTTGGGCGTCCGTCTCCCATATGGAGGGACCCGGTTCGATCCCCGGGACCTCCCGGTAAAAAAATAAATAAATAAATAAATAAACAAAAAAAAACACAGGGAAACGTCTTCAGGACCCTGTAGTAGGCAGTGGATTTTTAGATTTTACAACAAAAGGACAAGCAACAACTGTGACAATAAAAAAATGGAAAAAATGGACTTCAACAAAATTGAAAAGTTTTGTATATCAAAGGACATTATCGAGAAAGTGAAAACACAACCTACAGACTGGGAGAAAATATTTGCAAACCAAATATCTGATAAGCGTTTAATAACCAGAATATATAAAGAATTCCTACAACTCAACAACAAAAAGACATACTACCCAATTTAAAAAATAGGCTAAGGATTGGAATAGACCTATCTCCAAAGAAGATATTCAAATGACCAATAAGTAGATGAAAAGATGCTCAACATCATTAACCATTAGAGAAATGCAAATTAAAACTACAATGAGTTACCACTTCACAGCCACTTAAAAAACTGAAAATAACAAGCGTTGACAAGGATGCAGAGAAGTAGAAAATGCTTGTGCCTTGTTGGTGGGAATGTAAAAAGGTGCAGCCTCTGTGGAAATAGCTTGGCGGTTCCTCAAAAAGTTAAACATAGAGCTGCCATGTGACCTGGCAATTCCACTCCTATGTATGTGCCCAAAAGAATCGAAAGCAGGGACATGAAGAGATACTCGCACACTGATGCTCATGGCAACGTCGTCCCCAGCAGCCCAAAGGTGAAACAAGCCACATGTCCATCAACACGTGGACAGGGAAAGACAATGGCTGCCATCCCTCCAGCGGGATATTGCTCCCCATAGAAAGAAGTGCTGATCCAGGAGACAACTGTGGATGAACCCCGAAGGCACCACGATGAGCGAAATACCTGACACAAAAGGACAAACACTGTGTGATTTCTCTTATCAGGAAAGCAGGACGGTAGTTACCAGGGGGTGGAGGGGAGAATGGGGCATTATTGGGATATCTGGTCTGGGATGATGAAGAGTCTGGAAATAGTGGTGTCAGTTGCAGCCTCGTCAATGTACTTAAGGTCAAAGAACCATTTGCTCAAAACGGTTAAAATGGCTTTCATATTATGCCTACTTTACCACAACTAAAAATGAAATAAATTATTTAAGGAGAGAGAGAGACAGAGAGCATATCCCGGTGCGGCCTGGGCTGGAGGCAGGGGCAGGGTCAACAGCAAACGGGCTGGAGGCAACTTTTTGGGGCAATGGAAACGTTCTAAGAACTGGCATGCGGTGATGGGCATCCAGGTCTGTACAGATTTATTAAAATTCAAGGAGGGAAGCAGACGTGGCTCAAGCGACTGGGCTCCCGTCTACCATATAGGAGGTCCAGGGTTCGATTCCTGGGGCCCCCTGGTGAAAGGCGAGCTGGCCCGCGCAGCAAGCTGGCCCGAGTGGAGAGTTACCCCACGCAGGAGAGCTGGCACAGCAAAATGACGCAACAAAAAGAGACAGAGGAGAGACAATAAGAGACACAGTAGACCAGGGAGCTGAGGTGGCACAAGAGATTGAGCAGCCTTTCTCCACTCCGGAAGGTTCCTGGTGCCGCCTAAAGAGAAGACAAGCAGACACAGAAGAACACACAGAGAGCGGACAGCGAGCGCAGAACAAGGGATGGGGGGAGGAAATAAATAAATCGTAAAAAAATAAATAAATAAACTCAAGGAATGGTTTGATGCTGATGAACGCACAGTCACAAACTGATTACAGCTCAGTGAAGCTGGTTGAAAAAGGAAAGGAAAAGTAACTGCGCAGGTCCCAGGTGCTCCACCAGGTTCCTCTGTCTCTTCTAGCCTGTCCCTCACGCGCCGCCTCATGCCGAGCCACCCGCTGGCGTCTCCTCAAACCCTGTGCCCCCTCCTGGCTCCCACTGCAGACGGCCAGGCCCCACTGGCCACACCGCTGTGCACCCCACATGACCCCAGAGCCACCCCACATCCTCCAGGGCAGGCGGGGCCTTGCCCTCCTCCTTGCCTTGGCCCGCTGGGCCCTCCCCACCCAGCCCCCTCCATTCCATCCACCTGCTGTGGGGGGTACTGTGTCCCCCAAAAAGATATGGTCAGGTGTAAACTCCGGGTCTCGTGAATGGGACCTCATTTGGGAATAGGGTCTTTGGAGATGTGATTCATCACCAGGCCACACTGGAGTCAGGCGGCCCCCGAGCCCACACGACAGGTGTCCTTTTAGGAAGGGGAGAACTGGACACAGGCAGAGAGAGAGAGAAGACGGCGCATGACGACGGGGCTGGAGAGTGGACGCCACAAGCCAAGGGACGCCGAGAACTGCCAGCCGCCACCAGCAGCCGGCAGAGGCCCGGACCAGTCTCCCCGTGGGCTTCGCACGGATCTGGACACTAAGGTACCGCCCCACACACCTGGACCAGCAGGCCTGTCCCCGCCAGCCCCACCCCAGGTCCTGCAACCAGAGCAACGCCCACATTTACATGCTGATTCCGGGGGTTCGAGGACGCCCTCCAAAGGCCTGACCCCAGGGGAAGGGGGCTTTCCCTTGGCCAAAAGGGGGTACTTCTGCCCCCTTGGTCTAAAGGTAAGACCTGGGTTTGACCCCTTTAGCCTGCAATGTGGGGGTTGCACCCCACGGGGCTATGAGCGGAGTTCCCAAGGAAGGACCCTCTCCAGGCTTGCTTTCTACCCTCAGGGCTCGCCCACCGTCCTGGGGCTCCCCAAAACCCACTCTCAGCCCCTCGGGATCCCTGGGGCCCCAGCACCCCTCAGCTTCCTCCTTAGGTTTTCCGCTCCTCAGTCCCCTGCCCACCTGGGCCCACGGAGGGTCTCCCCAGGCCCCCTCCCCTCCCCCTCCCGGGCTCCCCGGGGCGCTTAGGGCCCTGGCAGGCTCTCAGGGTCCCTCACAGCCCCGCCCCCGGCCTCCCACGGCCCTCGGCGCTGCCGGGTGCCCTCACAGCCCCAGGTACACCTTTCGCTCCCTTGGGTCCCTCGGCCCCGCCCGCAGCCCTCAGGCCTCGGCCCCCTGAAGACCCTCGGGCCCCGGCGCAGGCCCTCTCTGGCCCTCGAGCCCTGGGCATCGCCGCTGCTCCACGCCCGCCACAGCCAGGGGCCCCGCAGGCCCCCCCCAGGCCCTCGGTGTCCCCCAGCCCCCCGGGGCCGCCCCCCGAGGACCCCGGCCCACGGAGCCCGTAGGCAGCGGGAGACCCGCGCGCCGGCCCAGGCCGCGCCCGGCCCCCGGGGCCCCGCAGGGGGCGCGCGGCAGGTGCGGGCCAGCCTCGGGCCGGGCTCTCACCTGCTCGGGCGCTCGGGGCCGGTGCCCGGGCCGAAGCCGCCGCCGCCCGCGCCGCCGCCGCCGCCTCCCGACTCCGCCATCTTCCCGCCGCCGCGCGCCTGAGGGCGGGGAGCCGCGCGCGCCGCCGGGAGGGAGGGGCGAGGCGCGCGGGGCGGGGCCTGCCGCGGGGGGCGGGGCCTGGTGGGGAGGTGTCAGAGCGGGGAGGGGAGGGGCGGGGCTGGCCTGCGAAAGGGCGGGGCCGGCTCTGCGGGTGGGCGTGGCCTATCTATGTGGCTAGGGCGCGACAGTGGGGGGCGGGGCCGGCGTGGGGACGGGCGGGGCCGGTCTGGGAAGGAGAAAGGAGCAGTGGGGGACGTGCTCGGTGGATGGGCGTGGCCTGTCTGTAGGGGCGGGGCCTGAGTGCGGAAGGCGGGGCCGGCATGGGGAGTGGCAGGGCTGGCCTGCGAAAGGGCGGGGCCGGCTCTGCGGGTGGGCGTGGTTTGGCTATGGGGTCTGGGTCCGGCTGCAGGAGGCGGAGCCAGTCTGCAGGAGGCGGGGTCTGTGGGAGGCGCGGCCGGCGTGGGAAGGGGCGGGGCTGGCCTGGAAAGAGGCGGGGCCTGTCGGTCGATGGGCGGGGTCGTCTGCAGGAGGTGGGGCCTATCTGCGGAGGCGGGGCCAGTGTGGACTGAAAAGGGGCGGGGTCTGTTCGCAGGAGGCCGGGCCAGTGTGCTGAGGGCTGCTGGTGGAACCGGGTGTGATAGGGGTCTAGGGGAACCCCAGAAGAAAGTAGGGGGCGGGGCGGGGCAGGAAAGCGGGGGAGGGGCCCGACCTGGGAGGGGGCGGAGCCGAGCGCAGAGGGGCTGCGAGAGCGGGACATGGGTGAACAGGTGGGCGGATCCGCGCTCCGCCCTCCGTCCCTGCCCTCTGACCTGGGGATCCTGGCCTGAGTCACCCCCAGCCGCGACGTCAGAGCCTCGTCCCGCCCCAAGGTCTCCCCCTGCCCCCAGATCTCAAACATCCAAGCCCCCCTCCGATGCCAAACTTCCTCCAACGCCGGAAATCTCCACCTTCACACCTCCCACCTCCTGCTTCATCCACCAATTCTGGATCTCATGGCCCCAGACCCCACCCTCACACCCTTTCCCCCATCCTCTACTCAAATCCCAACTTCCACGCCCCCAGATTCCTGCCCACAGACCCTTCAAACAAGTCCGTTCGGTCAGAGCCCACTCGCAAAGAGCCCCCCCCAGCCCCCCAAACACCCCCAGTCTGCAGCCATCCGAGTCTGGCAGCTGTGTTCCCCATCTTCTCTCCTCCCTTCCCCTCCCCCTCCCTCCTTCCATCCCTCTGGACCCACGGCGCTCCCACCCCCGACCCCTGAAGGCCTAGACTCTCCCCTGGAAGGGTCCAAGCTCCCCAGACCCCCCTCCGGTCTGAGCCCATTTGTTCTTTCTCCCTGGTCAGAAACCCTCCCTGCAGTCAGTGCTGGGAGAAAGGGTGGCACGAGGCCTGCCTGGTGGGCTCCCACAGGTAGGACCAGGCCCACCTGAGCCGTCTCCAGCAGAGGGGCAGGTACACAACAGGTGCCCAATCATTGTGTCAAACGCTCAGGGGTCAGCACTGCACAGTTGGACAGATACCAGGTGCCAAAGGGCTCTCCAGCACGCAGCAATCACTCAGTAACCATCGTTGAAAGCCTATGTGCATGAGCAGCTCGTCTTCTCGCAAGTTCTGGACGTGCTCTCTCGTCTGCCCGCCACATGAGCCTTTTTTCCAGATGAACCGGAGGCCATCAGCTCACACGCCCACCCCACACGCAGCCCCGAGGCCAATGGCCTCCATATGCACATATGCAGGCCTGTTGGTCAGCGTCGGCGATCAGCAGGCGGGCAGCAGAGGAGGTGTGCTGGGCTCCTGGCTGCGTGCAAAGTCCCCGGGGCAGGAGCATGGCTGGCGTTGAAGGTGGGAGGAAGTGAGAGGCGACCAGACTGGTCGACTGGCATCAGGGTGGGGTGGGGGATGACCAGACCACGGAGGGCCTTGTGGGCCACAGTGGAGACGTAGCATTTCCTCTGTGTGTGCAACGAGGGGGCCGAGGGGCCTTGAGAGCAGGGCACTGTGCTGGAGGACGGTGAGGGGCAATCCCTCGCCCAAGCTGGCCAGTGAGGAGGCCCAGGGGAGCAGGGATGGGGTGGTCACTGGAGACGCTCGGCAGTGAGAGCGGTGGTAAGGGCATCGCTGCGGCGGCCGCCCGAGCAGGAATCCTGCACGCAGCGGGCTGCCCTGCCGGGCAGTGACGCTCAGTGGTCTGGAGAAGCCCTCAGGGGCCAGGATGCGGCAGGCAGCGTCCTGCAGGCCCCAGCCGCCCGCCGCCACCTGGCGTGGCTCTCCCAGGGGCAGCCGTGGGGCTCACGGACGCAACACCGTCTCCCGGGCAGCGCCACGTGCCACGTGCACCCTGTCGGTCCTGGAGCACTGAGCGGCTTGAGCTCCTGGTGCCCCCGTTTCCTTCTCGGCGAGATGGGCAGGCCAACGTCTGATAAGGTTGCCGTCTTTATCACCCTTGTCCAGCACCCGTTTTTTGCTTTGTTTCTTAAGGCTTTATCGAGATGTAATCCCCATACCATACAATTCCCCCACTTAAAGTGTGCGACTCCGTGGCTTTTAGCCTCCGATGGTGCCACCCACCACCAGTCACCTGTAGGGTATGTTTTTCTTTCTTTTTTTTACCAGGAGGTACCAGGGATCGAACCCCAGTCTCTCCATATGGTAGACGGACGCCGAACCTCTTGAGCCACATCCGCTTCCCAAGGGTATGTTTTTCTTAAAGCAGTTTTACTAGGATATATTCACATACCACGCAACCACGTAAAGTATACATTCAGTGGTTTTCGGTGTGATCACAGAGTTGCACATTCATCACCAGACAATTTAGAACATTTCCGTTACTCTAAAAAGAAGCCTGTAGGGTATTCTCATCACCCCACGCCCTGCAAGTACTAACCCCCCACTTCCCCACCACAGCCCCTGGTCCCCAAGCTCCTTCCTGTCGCTCTAGCTTTGCTGGTTTGGGACATTTCATAGAAATGAATCAGAAACTAGGAAGCCTTTGGCAGCTGGATTCTCTCGCTTGGCATGATGTCTGCAAGGCTTGTCCCCGTTACACTGGGTCCCAGAATGCCTTTCTTTGTGTGGCCACGTAATATTCCACGGCGTGGACACACCGCATTCTGTTCTCCACCTTCTGTCGAGCCATTGGGCTGTTTCCACCTTATGGCGACTGCGAACCATGCCACCGTGGACGTCCACGGACACGCGCCGGTTTGAGCGCCTGCTTTCAGTTCTTTGGGGTCCATTCCTAGGAGGAGAATTGCTAGGTCCCGTGCTAATTGTATGGTCAACATTTTGAGGAAACGTCACGCATTTTACTTTTTTTTTTTTAAGATTTTTTTCCTTCCTTCCTTCCTCCCTCCCTCCCTCCCTTCCTTCCTTTCTTTCTTTCTTTCTCCCCATCCCCTCGTTGTTTGCACTTGCTGTGTTTGTTCATCTTCTTTGTGTCTTTAGGAGGCACCGGGAACCGAACCCGGCACCTCCGATGTGGGAGGGAGGCACCTAATCACTTGAGCCACCTCCATTCCCTGCTTTATTGAGTCTCTCATTATGTTTTTCTTCTTTGTCTCTTGTTGTGTCAGCTTGCCACGCCTGCCCATCGCTCCAGCTCGCTGTTTTCTTTAGGAGGCACCGGGAACTGAACCCGAACCCCCCCGTGTGGTAGGCAGGAGCCCAATCGCTTCCCTGTTCATCCTTCATCTTCCCCATGGCAACACCAGCTCTGTGAGTGGGGCACTCGTCTGTTTTCTTCTCGGCTGTGTCCGCAGAGCTTGGACAGTTCTGACAGGTGGTGCAGGAAGGAACCGTGGGTGGGGCCCTGGCTGGCCACCGGCTCTCAGGCTCTCTGGACCTCAGACACCTGCCGTGAAAACGGGGGGTGCTCCAACTCCTTCCCTCGGCCAGAATCGGCCCCCGTTCCTCCAGAAAGGCTCTGAGCCTGACGCTCAGAGGTCCAGAGTGGGCGTGCTGTGGATGGGGAATGGTCCCCAAGAGAAGGGGGCACAATTCCTCAAGCCCCCTCCCCACAGCGGCCTCCGCAGCCGCCCAAGGGCTGGGACCTGGACAGAGGGGGAACGCCCTGCACCGGGTCATGGGGGCTCATGTGTCCAGCCTTCTGGGTACACGTGGCTATTGGTGAATGACCGCCCTGTTCAGAAGGGTCCTGGGCTCAGGGGGCAGTAAGAAGCCCACCCAGGGAAGTGCATGTGGCTGAAGCGATTGATCTCCCGCCTACCATATGGCAGGTCCCGGGTTCAGTTCCTGGTGCTTCCTAAAGAAGACGAGCAGACAGTGAGCTGACACAACAGGCTGTTGTGGCGAGCTGACGCAACGAGATGACACAACGAGGAGACACAGTGAGAGACACAGCAAGCAGGGAGCGGAGGTAGCTCAAGCCAATGGGCACCTCCCTCCCACACGGGAGGTCCCGGGTTCAGTTCCTGGTGCCTCCTAAAAAGAAGACCATCACACAACAAGCAGGTAGAGAGAGCAGACAGCGAGCACAAACAATGAGGGAGGCGAAATAAATAAATAAATCTTCAAAAAACCTTTTAGAAAAAGCTCACCCAAGAGCCGCCCTGTGCCAGAGCGTGTCTCCGTCACTCGGGCTGCTTTGCCACCCCTACTGCTCGATCACACCTGCTTGTTACCCACCCACCGTGCACGGGGAATGTGACTCTATGCATGTCAGACCACATCCCTGCCCTCATGTTCCGGAATATTCCAGAACGTGTATTCTAAGGGGAAGACTGGTCTAAGACACACAATCTATAAATGCCGGAGGCCTTGCAGGTGACAGTAATTGCCATGATGGCCACAGGCAGAGCGACCAGTGGGCGGGGGCTCTCTAGCCGGGAGGGGGGTGGGGTGGTCAGGGACACCTGTCTGAGGGGGTGGTGTCTGAGCTTTAGCAAGAGCAGGGCATGGAATGTTCTAGGCCATTCCAGAACCTTCTGGAAGAATCCAGAGTGTTCCAGAACATCCCAGAAGGAAGTAAAGCGGAGGTTCCAAGCCCTGAGCCAGAAAGAGGGTGGGCGATGGGGCCCCGTTGGCGGGAAGCATGCAGGGCGGAGCAAGGAAGGAGCGGGTGGTCAGAGCTGCACCGAGGGCCTCCTCGGTTTGCGGGCGCAGCTGGGACCCAGGCTGCTGGCGCGTCGCATCCGCTGGAGGGAGCGTTCATTAAACCAACCAGCACACAAGCAAACAAGCAGTAACTTAATTGTCATCACGATAAAGGCACGAGCGGGCTGAGCCGGGAGTCCGGGAGGGTCGTTTGGGCTGAAGAGTTGGCCGGGAAGGGAGAAGCTTCCAGACAGAGGCACGAGCCTGTGTGAGGACCGGAGGAGGGAACCGGGCCCGGGTCCCGAGTGGGAAGAGCAGGGAGGGCCCTCTGGCTCGACCTAGGCAGCCCTGGCTCTGAGGCTTCCCCGCGGGCTCGGTCTGAGCGTGCTGTCCCTCCACCCCAGCATCTACGGGGGTACTGTACCTCCTCCACCCACCCACCCACCTCCTCGCTTCCCAGGCAACTCCCACCCCTGGACCAAGGACTCAGCCTCGTTGCCGGGGGAACCAGGAGAGGCTGTTGCCATGGAAACCCTGTGCTACCCGGACACACGGCTGCTGCTGCCTGTTACTATGACGCCCGCCACCCACCCTCCTTCTGGGTCTCTGGTGGGTGCAGGACGACGGACAGAAGGAGAAGGGGGCTACTTTGTCGATGCTGCGCAGAGCTGGAGGCACAGATGAAGAGACAGAGGCTCAGAGAGGACCACCATTTCATCCTGGGGAGGAGCCTTGCTTTCTCCCGAGATTCCAGGGGTCAGGGATTGCTGGACCAAGTGCCCTGAGCGCCTCTGTGTGGCACTGGGGGCCCCTCTGCAGCAGTTCTGGGTGCCCACATCCCTCCAAGAGGTTCCCCTTTGGGCTGTGGGGTGGAGTGCAAAGACAGCAGATGGGACAAGAGAGGCAGGGGACCGAGGAGGGAAAAACAAATCAAGGGGTGGAGCCAGACTTCCATCACTCCAGAGAAGAGTCCAGACACGTGGCACCCTCCCTTCTCCCCACCCCACAGAGCCCGCGTGGCTGCCGCCTCCTCCAGGCAGCCTTCCCTGACCACCTGCCCTCCTCACGGGCCACAAGGCACGGTTTGGGCCTAGCGCAATTCCTGCCACACTTAAGAGTCATCCACTCTGGCCCTGGCCCTGGGCTGGTCACTGGGCATCAAGAATTAATTCACTGGTGGGTTTGGGGGGGCAGCTGCATGGAGGGCACGGGGTTTCTGTCTGGGACTAGATCATGGCGAGGGTCGCATACTCTGAAATGCTTACAACAGTGAGTTTAGTGTGATGTGGATTTCATCTCAACTTCAAGTAAAATCAATTAACAAGTGAATTTTTAAAAGAATTAATTCTCCAGACACACAGCATTAAAAAACAAACAGGGACGGAAGCAGATGTGGCTCAAGTGATTGGGCTCCCGCCTACCACACGGGAGGTCCCAAGTTTGGTTCCGGTGCCTCCTAGAGAAAACCAGCAAGACAGCGAGCTGACGTGATGGGCTAGCGCGGTGAGCTGATGCAACAAGATGAAGCAACAAGAGACACAAGGAGGAAAACACAATGAGAGATCAAAAAAGAAGAGAACCAAGCAATTGAGCACTGCTCTCCCATATGGGAGGTCCCAGGTTTTGTTCCTGGTGCCTCCTAAAGAGAAGATGAGCAGACCCAGAGAGCAGACAGCAAATGGACACAGAGAGCAGACAGCGAGCACAGACAATGGTGGGGGGGGAGGGAATAAATAAATAAAATATGACAAAAAACAGAGCAGATGTGGCTCAAAAGGTTGAGTACCATCCCAGAACCTCTTGACTCACCTTGGTTTGGTGCCCACCCTCCATCCTGTTCAGCCCCTTTAATGTTTATTAATGAAGAAACCTGTGCCAGCTCCATCCTGCTCATTCAATAGAATCCTGCTGTTATAAAATATTAGAATTTCTGCCGCTCGGGAGGCAGTTTTGGGCGATTAGGCCACTGTGCTCCTTTCCTTTCACAAATAAACTCTGTGTCTCTTTGGAAAAAAAAAAAAAAAAAAGGTTGAGTACCCGCCTCCCACATGGGAGGTCCCAGGTTCTGTTCCTGGTGCTTCCTAAAGAAAACAAACAATGAGCAGACAACAAGCAAAACAATGAGCAAACAACGAGCAAAAAAAACAGAGAGCAAACAGATGAGGGAGCCGTTTTCGTGGGGGGGGACAACGACACTGCCTGGGGGTGGCGTGGGGGTGGCTCTGTCTTGTGGGAAGGACATGGTTCGTTGTGACTGTTCAGTTCCAAGGGACAGAAGCCCACCACAACTGGCTTAAGCCGAAAATGGACAGGCAGGGTGAGCTTCAGGCACGGCTTGGTCCAGGGCTTCGTGGCACCGTCTCTCGGGCAGGCCGTGCTGTCGTGGTGACAAAGGCCCTCAGCAGCTCCTGGTTCACCTCACCCCAGCTCCGCTAGTCCCGTGGACAGGGCGTGTTTCTCTCCCAGGAAATCCCACCCTATCCTTGAGAGGCCACGCCGCCCCTGGGCCCCGTAGGCCAGTGGCCAGAGCAAACCCTGCTGTCAGGAAGGGGAAGGAGGCGACAGGGAACGGGTAGGAGCCTCCCAAGTCCACGACGACAATCCAAACAGAAGGCACAGCTAGATCAAAAGCCCAGAGGCAGGAGGCGGCTGTGGCTCAATCAGTGGGGCTCCCGTTTACCATATGGGAGGCCCCGGGTTCCGTTCCCGGGGCCTCCTGGTGAGGGCAGGCCCGCCCGCACGGCGTGATTGGCTGACCCGGCGAGCACAAGCAGCAAGGGGGGGATAAATGAATAAATAAATAAAATCTTAAAAAAAAAAAAAAAAAGCCCAGAGGCTGGACTGTGGCTGCCACTGCTGGGGACAGCGAGGAAGGAGCCCGTTTTGTCCCCAGGAGGGGAGGGAATCAGCAGAGGCGGGCGGCCGGAACTGCAAGGCCGCGAATGGTGAGCAGGAGAAATGAGACGGTACCCGAGGGCGCCCGGACTCGCCAGGGGCCTGACGGGGTGAGGCCGAGGCTGGGAGACCCAAGGGGGTGCCGGCTTCCCCCAGGAAGAAAGAAAGACTGATTGTTGAAGCACGCACCAAATATTTGATGAATAAATACAAAAAATGGGGGAAAAAAATTACTGACAGCGGGCTGTATGCCAGAATTCCTGGGTGCCGCTCTTGCAGAGCTCATAAATGTGATGCTAAAGGAGACTGACATTGTTGAAGCAAATGATTGCGAATTTTAAAGGTAGGCAGAGCAAGGCAGCAGGAAATGGGTATAAAAAGGGGGGCTGGCCCAGGCTGGGGGTGGGGGGCCAAGGTGTCTTTGCTGGGGAAGACACAGTTTAGTGGCGAATTTGGCATGAGGGTCAGAATGAGTCTGGGAGGGTATTCCTGGCAGAGGGAAATGTTTGTGCAAAGGCCCTGGGGTAGGAGAGAACAAGGTAGCCTCTAGGACTCCACAGAGAACCCTGTGCTGTGGGGGACAGGGACTGGGTTGGGGACCCAGCCGGCAAGTTTAAACATATCCCTGGAAGCAGGTGATGCTTGGGATTGGATTTGCTTTATGCCCACAGTTCCCTGGGTGCTGCATGGAGAACCCACTGGGGGACAGCCAGCAGGAAAGCTGAGGGAGCCCCAGGAGGAGGTGGGGGCCGTTGTGGCTTGGACCACGGTGGCGGCCACGGAGGCAGAGAAGTGTGCTGTCTCGAGGCGGAGCTGACCGGCCTCGCTGATGGGATAAAGCGGGACAGAAGGGCAGGGGAGAAGCACGCTGGCACCTGGGTTTTCAAAGTCACCAGGTCCCGAGCAGGTGGCACCAGGCCAAGGAAGGGACAAACGAGGGGCCCTTTGGAGACCGAGGCAGTCACTGTTCCAACTGAAATGTGCACCGATTTGAAGGAAATAAAATGAAAAACATGCATGTGCATGTGGGGGAGCAGACAGGGCATTCCCTTCGTGGCAGAATCTTCTACTCACTACCTGGGCACGTTTCCTTAGGGGCTGCCCCGAGACCCCGCCCGGGGACAAGCCAAATGCTGCCTGGGTGTGGAACCCCAGGGCCTGGCTGCAGGCAGGGTCGTGTCTCAAAGGTGAGGTTCCAGTGACCCAGCCGGGGTGGGAGCTGTCCCTGCATCCCGGCCGAAGGCTCCCTGAGACCCGAGCAGTGCTGGGAAGCAGGAGGACCACCTTTCCTGGGAAAGGAAAAACCCCTCCCTCTCCCTCCTCCTTGGTCCCACCTGCCTGACACTGCAGGTAAATCCAGAGAAGGGCAGAGCTCCCAGAGGGAGGATGAGTGTGGGTGCAGGGCCGCCCCAGCCCCCTGTGGATGGGGGGCCACCACGCCCCTTGCCCCCCAACTCCCCCGAGTTGCCGAGATCTGCCTGCCCGCGTGAGGCTGAAAGGGGAGCAGCCTGGGGGGGTGGGGGTGGGCAGGAAGGATGGGGTACAGCCTCTGGTCAGGGACCCGGGGAGTGAAGGGAATGGGCCCTTCAGCAAGCCGAGGCCCCTCCACAGGCAGAGCTGCTCCCCCGAAAGAAGGGGGAATGGACATCAGATTGGCAAAAAGATACCAAGCTGCCCCTTCGGCACTCAACAGGCCCATCTCCCAGTGGGGACACTGAGGCCCAGGAAGCGGGTTTTCCAGGGACAGCCCTGTGTTGGGCAGCAGAGGGGTGTCCTTCCAGGAGGCAGGGGGGGCTGTCCCTCGGGCCAGTGAGTAGTTCCCAGGGCTTCTTCCCCCATCTCAGGGGGCCGGGGCCTCCCCCAAGGCAGACAGACAGACAGACAAGCAGAAGCTTCACCTACGTGGTTTATTCCCCCCCTGCGCCCCCGGCCCAGCCGCCCCTCTGCCCGCCAGACCCCTCGCACGGGCTGGGTCTCAGGGCTGGAGCGGGGATGTTGGGGCAGCCCCCAGCAGGAGGGGCTCCCCTGGGGCCCCAACACCCCCAGAGAGGGGAGGAGGAGAAAGGAAGGGGGCACAGAGACTGGGGTTCACATACTCAGAAGCCACGAAAAGAAGAGGAAGAGGAGCTCGCCCGGAGGACTGGGGGGCAGTAAGGAACCAAAGCCAGATCCCGATCCCCCCAAAGGGATGTGGCGGCCCCGGGGACCGGGGAAAGAAAGATTCGGATTGGGGGGCGGAGGAGCCCTGGGTGCCCCGCGTGGCCCGAGGCCTACAGCTTGGTCAGGTCGAGCTTCAGCGTGTAGGGCGGGGGGCTGTCCTCGTAGGTGGGCGACGGGGGCGGGTACAGAGGCCAGTCGGGCTCCACCAGGAAGCCCTTGTGCTGCTCCAGGGTCAGAGGCTGCAAGGGGGCGGGCGCGGCGGGTGTCCCATGGGGGGTGGGCTGGGGGGCGCTCCGCCCCTCGTTTTATAGGGGAGGGAAGAAAGTTGTCACGTGGCAAGTCAGGGATCCCTCAGCCGGGGTGGGTGAAGGGGTGGCCAAACCCGGGGAGGAGGGGGAGGGGCTCTCTGCCGCCTGCCCCGCCCACCTAGCGCTTGAGCCCCGGCCCCGCCCCGCCCGGGCCCCGCCCACGCCCACCTGGAGCTTGAGGCGCTGGCCAGGGGCGGTCACCAGGGTGGAGCAGCTCAGCCACAGCATGACCAGCACGGAGAGGAAGAGGCAGCAGGCCAGGATCCAGCGCGGCAGCCCGGAGCGCCTGCCCCGCCCGGCAGGCCCCGCTCAGCAGCTGGGGGGCCCCTCCGCGCCAGCCCCCCAGCCCACCCGCGCCCAGGGTCCGGACACGCACCGGGACATGCAGCTGAGGAAGTCGTTGTCCTGGAGCTCCTCGGGCTCCACCTTGGCCTTGCTGCTGGTCTTGACCCGGATCTTGGCCTTCCTCACCTTATCCAGGGGGCCTAAGGGGCAGCGGCCACCCTGAGAGGCCCACCAGCCGGAGAGGAGGGGCCGGGGCCTGGGGTGGAGAGCAGAGCCCCAAAAGGTGGGCCAGGAACCCTGGGAGGCTGACAAGGGGCCCGGGGAGGGGCCAGGAGCCGGAGGGGGGGGGTTGACAGATGGGGCAGTCCTGGCAAGCAGCCTTGGCCAGGCACTTTCCTGGGAAGCCAGCTTGCCCAGAGGACCTGCTGGGGCAGCAGGGTCCCTGCCTTACCCACGTGAACCTCCAAGGCGTCGGGGTGGGAACCCCGCCAGGTCACCTCCACTCGCTGCAGACGGGCGCCCTCGGGCCCGGGGCTCTCCACCACGGGCTGCGTCTGGGCAGGAAGCAAGAGGAGGCAGAGATGCCCTCAGTGGGGCCGGGGGATGCCCTGGCATGGGGCTGTGACATCAGGGAAGGCTTTCCTTGTCTCTGTGGTCCCTGGATTTTCCTTGACCTCATCCCCCAGCCCCAGAAGTAGGACCCAGCCCGAGGCATGGGAATCACAGGGATTGGCCGAGAGCGGGGTCACATGATCCAGTGAATCCCAGTCTCCCTGGCCTCAAGAATCCCCCAGAGAGAAGCCCTTGTCTGGGAATGAAGTGAGGTGAGGGAGCGAGGGAGCCCCTGGATCCAGCCGTACCTGATGCCAACACTCTGGTGGACTTGGCATTCTGAGCCCAGAGCCATGCCCCTGCGCCTCCCCCTGACCACCCGCTGAGTCCCCTGCCAGAGCCCTCACCTGAAACACCACCACCTTCCCATTGTCGGTCTGCAGGTAGTAGGTCCAGGTGGACGACACGAAACCCTGGGCGGAGTTGACGAGGTCATTGCACAGAGTGGAGAGCAGATCCAGGAGCGAGAGGGCCCCATTTGGTGCTTCCAGGACCTTCCTCTGCAGTGGGAGAGGCCCAAGGCACAGAGGTGTCACCTCAGGGGGGAGGGCATGAATCCCCTGGGGAGCTTTGTGTCTGGGAGGGGGGATTGGGATAGTTAATTGTGATGGGCTTTGGCTGTGTGTGTGGGGGGAGCTTTATGTAGTCGGCACTGCAATTGCCCCGCTGTGTGCCCCGGGGGTGTGGATTGCCCTCTCTGAGCCCTAAATTGAGGGAGTTCAACTAGAGCACCCTTCCTAGGTACCTGGCCCAACCCAGCTGCTCTTGTTTTGACAGCATCAGGAGGGACAGGAAGGGGTGCCAGCCCAGAGTGCTTTTCTGAGGAGAGAGATGGTGGGGGAGGGGGGCGGTGTGGAATGGGCAGAGGCAGGAAAGGGCTTTCCAGGGAGTCCCAGCTGTGCCGAGTAACTTCTGTGCCTCAGTTTCCCCAGGTGCAGCATCGACTAGACTCGCTCATGGATGAGCACAGGTGAGCTCGTGTTACTGCTCCCCCAGGGAAGAGGAGGGGGGTGCTTGGTTGGCTCCCATTGGGACCTCCTGCCTGACCCCACCAGCTCATTGGGGTGACAATGCAAGGGCAGAGCTACTCCAGCACCTGGTATGCAGTAGGTGCCCAATAAGTCAGTGCTCCTGGTGCTAACGAGGAGCGAAGATCAGTTGGAAGCCCAGGTGGAGCCCCTCCCCACGCACTGCCTGGGGTGGGGGTGCCAGAGAACTGGCGTGGCCCCTGGGTGGCTGCAGGAATTTAGGACAGACTCGGCTCAGCCTGGGTACCCTGGCGGTGAGGAGACGTGGGGGCGGCAGGCGGCAGACGGCGCCCACCTTCGGCTCCTGCTCCGGCTGGCCCCAGCACCCCTCGCTGCAGGCTCGCTGTTCCGTCTCCTTCACGTAGGCCTCGGCGCAGGCTGCCGGGGGAGGGGCGATTGCGGCCGCCGTCCCTCCCCCTACCTCCCCCTGCCTCCCCCCGCCGGCCCTCACCTGCTTCGCACTCTGTCTGGGTGCCATTGGCCTTGGCGCTCCCCGCCACAAAGCGGCAGATGGAGAAGAGGCGGCAGCCGCGCTCACAAGCGCTGACCAGGATGGCCCTGTCGTAGGGGGACTCGGAGGGGACCTCGAGCCCCGCCTGGGATGGGGGGACGCGGGGCTCAGGCCGGGGGAAAGGCAGAGGGAAGAGCACTCAGGGGAGGGAAGCCTGGAGAACGCGGGCCCCAATAAAAAAAAAAACGAGGAAAATTGGGATGAGCTGGCAGGTCTCTTGCTCTGAAGCGGGAAGGGGTTTGGAGAAGGCGGTGGGCAATGGAACCTTAGGGAAGGGGGGAAGGGGCCCCCCTGTAGCTCCAGGAGGAGGGGAGAGACTGAGAGGGGCTCTCAGGCTTGAAGGGGGCCCGGGGAGCTCGGCGGAGGGGGGGTGTTATCCTTTGGGCTGGGAAAATTGGATCTGGCTTGGCGGGTCAAGGATATGGGGGGGCTGGCTGGGGGGTAGGGAAATGCGGGAGCCATTTGGTCCGAGAAAGAGGAGTTGGCGGGATCAACTCTCAGGCTGAGGGCATAGGAGGTGCCCTCGAGGTCCCTGCGCAGCAGATGCCAGGACCCGGAGGCGACCTCGGGGAAGGCAGACCCCACCCCTCTCCCCGCCCCAGGGGCCCCCGAGCCTCGCACCCCCGCCCATCGGAGCGACCCCCTGGCCCAGACCCTCCTTCATCCGAGCGACCCCCAGCCCCGGTCCCTCCCGCGCGAGAGGACCCCCGCCCCCAGGGAGAGACCCCGGGTCCTCGCGCCTGCGCCCCACGCGCGCGACCTGCGAGGGCCGCGGGCCGGGGTCTCGGTCGCGGCATCGCAGCTGGCAGCTCTGCGTGTCCCCGAGCTGCGGAGCGAAGGGGTCGCGGGCGGGCGGCGCGGGGGCGACGGGCGCCAGCAGCAGCAGCAGCGGCAGCAGCGAGACGGTCGCCATGGCCGGGCCGGGCGCGGGGGCGCGGGGCTGGCGCGCGGCGGGGAGGATGCTGCGGGGACCGGGCGCTGACGTCACCCGAGCGAGGCAGCCTGGGAAGGGGGGGCGGGGGATGCGGAGAACTGGCGGGGGAGCCGCGCTGCCGCAGCGTGGCGATGCGGGGCCGCGCGTGAGCGCGGGCAGGTGAATCGCAGTCCCCGCGGTCTGGCCCGTCTGCGCCTCGGGGGCCCGTGTATCCCCCTGGTACCCACAGGCCGAGGGGCTCTCACACAGCGCTGGGGGCCCAAGGGGAAGCCAGAGGGCAAGGGGATGGGCGGGAGCTCGGGCAGCAGCCGTGCAAATGCCCGGAGGCAGGAAGGCGCTGGAGGAGGAGGGAGGTGAGGGCGCCAGGACCAGGGCGGGGGTACTCGCTCTTCAGGGACGCTCGGGTCAGAAAGGTGCACTTGCGCGCACCCCGCCTCCTCCAGGAAGCTCTCCCAGCTCCTCCGGGGCTCCCCCAGCCTCACACCTCTCTCTGGCCCAGCCCAGATTCACGAGCTTGGGGTGTCTGGCCCCATCGCCCCTAAACTGGGGACCCCTTGGCCCGGGACTCAGTTGGCGGCGCCGGCAGAGGGGTGAGCACGGGGCATGGGGGGTGGGGAGTGGCTGACAAGCAGCTAACTCTTGCATGAAAACTTGGGGCGACCAAGAGCACTTCTGGCTTCCCAAACTGTCACACCCCAAGGTGATTTCGGCAGCCCCATAAGCCAAGTCTCGGGTTAGAGGGTGCCCTCAGCTTCTCCTCTGCCAGGCACGGGAACGGGGGCGCCCTCCAAACCCCGCTTCTCGGCAGAAAAAACTGCGTTGTCCGCGCGCCTGGCGCAGGTGCCTGCGGAGGCCGCGCGCAGCCCGTTGCGCTCCGCCCCCGCAGACCCAGTGGCAGCCGCGCGGGGTCAACCAGACCGAGGGCGCTGCAGGTTCCGGCCGGGGAGGAGGGGACCCGGGAGGGCTTGGCGCACTCCCTCCCCTGGGGGCCTCCGCTCTTTCATCTCCGCGGCCCGGCCGGCCCCCACGTGGCTTAATCAGGCGCGGCTGTGCCTGGCGGACCCGAACATCTGGATCCCGGTGCAGCCCCTCCGCTCGTCGCCCCTCCCGGGCGGAGGCCGCGACAACCCCACCGTTTGCGGGAAAACCGGGGAACCCGGCGTCCAGCGCACCGCGTGCCGGGCCCGCGCCTGTGTGTTGGGACCTTTCCCCATTGCAGCAGGTCCGGTGCTGGCAGAGCCGCGATTCGAACCCACAGCGGCGGATCGCGGAGCCCCGCGCGCTTGGCCCCTGCGCGAGAATCACCGGCGATCACCCCTTGCCAAAGATACTCTTGGCCGCTCTTTTCTTACTACCCTTTAAGTAGGAACAGGGAGCACCACCCACTTCACAGATGGGGACATCGCGGCTCTGGAAGGCGCAGGGAGCCGCCAAGAGGCCGGCAGGGCTCTGGCATGGCTGGATGGGCCGGTGCCGGCGGGCCTAAAAGGTCGAAACCGCGGCCGGAGCGAGGGTCCTAGTGACCTTTTGCAGAAGGGGAAACTGAGGCTGGAGGGATCGGGTCGCTGGCCCAAGTGGCCCAGAAGGAGGAGGAGAGGGTTAGATTGCGATCCGCCCACCCCCCTTTCCGGTCCACAAGGCCGCTGGTGGGGGGAGCGGAAGGAGGACTTGACCCGGGCCCCCCAGGTGAGCCCCCCGCGCCCCTCCTGCGGTTCCCCAGGGAGCCGGTCCAGGTGAGGGGCGGGCGGGCGGGCGGCCGGGGTCGGGTTTCAGGAAATCCGCCGACATTCCTTCGGGGCTTAAGAGGGAAAGTTTACTCGGCGCCGCCCCTCATACCCCCCCCCCCACTTCCTACCCCCCCGGGGCGGCCGGGCCGGGGGCGGGGGGCGCTGCGGCGGGCCCGGCGTGAATCAGCCGCGGCCTGGGCGGCCGAGGTCAAGGCGCCCGGCGGACAAGCGCCCTTTGTCCCCCGCCGCCCTCCCGGCGACCCCGCTGACCCCCACCCCCAAGGCGGGTTCGGAGGCTCGGCACTGCGGCGCCGGAGCTGGCTGGGTGGGGGAAGGAAGGGCGCAGCTCCCCCCACACATACACACCCCACGTAGCTGCCGTCTCCGGGGACACAGACAGCCGAGGTTTGCTCCTGGAGCTCCGGACTTCTCGGGCTCCACCTTCCACGCCTATGGCCCAGGGCACCCAGATTTGAAATGACAAAGCCTGGGGCACACTGGCCGCACCCCCCCCACCCCGTGTCTGCATCCTCCACCCCATTTCCAGGGTGCTCCCTTCCTGGGAGCACGGACTTGGAGCACCAGGCAGCTAATCCCACCCTGGGGGGCCCCTGGCGTGGGGGCTTTATGCCTTCCTCATTCCCCCACACTTAACCCTCCTCGGTGCCTGGAAGCTGGGGCTGGAGCCCCCCCTCCCCAGAGGTAACCCCTGGGGACAGGGGACAGGACTAAGGAGAGGCCCCTCCGCCAGCCCCCTGGGGCCCCTCGAAGAGAGAATGGGGCCCTCCTTCCTTCTGCCCCCTGTACTTTCCCAGCCACCCTCAAGGACTTGGGTCAATATTTGCCAGTGGCTCTGTCCGTGCTGCTTTCCCGTCCAGCGCAAAGAGGCTTCGGGACCGGGGAGGAAGGGGTTAAGTCCCTGTGGGCGCCAAGGGCAGGGAAGGGGGCACTGTGGGGTCAAAGTGCTTGCCCTCAAGTCAAAGGTCTGGGCTAAAGGTCACCTGGAGGGAGGTAGGGCCGGCAGGGGGTGGGGTGGGGAGGCACCCTGAAATCCCACCTCCTGCTTCTTCAGGAAGGGCCCTGGAGGGGTGGCTGCTGGCTTGCTCACCCGCAAGCGAGGGGCGTGGGCTCGGCGGATCCCGGGCAACGGGACTCGCTGGGACCGTTTTCTTGCTACTTGGAGGAACTGAAAATTCTTCTCCGCCCTTTGATTTTGCAAAAGTTTTTTAACCTCTTGTCGGGTGGCCAGTGCTGGGCCCGGCAGCCACAGTGCTCTCAGCGTGGAGAAGAACGCTGAAAAGGAAACAAGACGTTCAGAGAGCCCGGAGTTTTACCAAGACAATAAAACAGGGTGAAGGAGGTGGAGAGTGACTGGGAAGGGCGGGGGGCTCTCTGAGAGGGTGACATTTAAGCTGTGAGCCGGTGAAAGCGCCGACTCCGGGGAGTTTGGGGGGACAGGCATCCCCGATGTGCAAAGGCCCTGCGGCAGCACCAAGCCTGACCCTTTTGGGGGCTGAGCTGAGCTCCAGGAGGGGAAGGAGTAAAGGGAGAGGGTGACAGGAGAGAGAAAACTTTTGTGTCTTCCACAAGCTCCCGGAGGGCTGTGCAGACAAGGGCAGGGGAAGCCCAGAAGCCTGGGAGCAGCCTCTGGGGCCTGGCCCCGGGCTGCGTGGGGAGCAGGGGTCCGGTCTCGGCATCAGGATGTGTTTTGGAATCGGAGCCAACAGGATCTGCTGATGGATTGGCCGTGGGGGAGGAGCCCCCAGGTCTCCAGCCCCAGCACCTGGGTGGATGGGGGGGCCCTTCCCCGCCATGGCTGGGGAGGCATGGACCGTGGGGGTGGGGGGAATATCAAGTTTTTGCTACAGACACCTCCAGTGTGGGGGGGGTCGGCTGTCTTTCCCCAGCCCAGGAGCTTCCCAAGACAGGGGCTGCGGGGGAGGGTGGCGCCTACCTGGGAAGCCGCTTCTGCCCTCCAGGAGAGGTGCCAGGCTGCTGCCTTAAGTGGGGTTTGTATCGCACCCCCAGGCTGGCTGGGAGGCAGCCGCTGGGCAGGAGAACTGAGACAGGCGAGGTCTGGCTTGCCGCAGCCAACAGCAGTGCACCCTCCCTTGTTTTACCCTCCCACACCCCCCCCACCCAGAGGCCAGATGTGGGGGTGCTATTCCCCAGCTTCCTACCCTGTTCTTTGACAGTCTGGGGTCTGAGCTGGGGACACAACTAGGAGAAGATGGGGGGACAAGGTGGAGACTCTGGAGACCCCTCAGACACTTTGGCCCCCTTGGCTGGGTGGGAGCGCTGGGGCTGGGGGCCCAGCCTCTAAGGAAATCCCTGGAAGCGGGAGAGTCGCAGCCCCTCCCCTCCCCGGGCCGGCCCAGGAAGTCTCATTTCAGGGCCCCCTCCCCTGTGCCTCCAGGCTCCCGGCCCGGGAACCCCTTCTTCGTGGGCGCCCGATCAGGAGGAGGGGATGAGGCATCTGGGCCAGGAGGGGTCCCGAAACCCGAGCCGTGTGTAGCCAAAGATAATAACGCGGAGAAGGATCCCAGCGCAAATGGACAAACTGCGTCGCTCGCGGCGGCCGGCGCTACCTGGAGCCGGGCGGCGGCCGCCAGGGCGATTACTCACCGCGTGGCGCACCCACCCGCGGCCGCTGAGCGGCTTTTTCCGTGGGGGGGGTCAGGGCGTGGGGGAGATTCCTTCGCGCTCTGCCCGCGGGAACCCTTCCTACTCCGCGCGCAGGACGCAGAAGTCCCCGCGGGTCCGGGACCCCGCTCCCACGAGGGCCCACGCGGGAGCGCCCTGCGGACGTCCCGGGGCGCTCGGAGGAGCCGCAGCCCTGTCGGCGCGGGAGAGGCAGGCGAGGCCGGAGAGGCCGCCGGGGCTCGGTGCCCGCCTGCTGTCCGCGTCCTCGCTCCGGCAGTCTCCGGCCCCGGCGGCGCGCGGACAGTCGAGGGCAGGCGGGATGGGGCGAGGGGGCCGCCGGGCCGGGGCTGGTGGGACCTTCAGGCGGAGGGTGTGGGACGGGGGGCGACGTTCAGGCCCTGGGGGAAGGAGGGGGGCTGGCGAGGGGGGGGGAGGCGGGGCCCAGGGACCGCTCAGTGGGGGGCGGGGCCAGAGCTGGGGGGGTTGCTGAGGCCGAGGAACCCGCCAGCACCAAGGAAGGGAGGATTGGACCGGGACAGGGGGCCG
>JAKSZT010037504.1:138481-157838 GCA_026826555.1 Tolypeutes matacus
CAGGGGTCCTACCTGCCGCATTCAGAGCCGAGAGTCTCCCACACGTTGGCTCCGGGGTCCTACCTGCCGCAGCGGGCGCTAAGAGTCTCCCACACGGTAGCTCAGGGGTCCTACCTGCCGCAGCGGGCGCTGAGAGTCTCCCACACGGTAGCTCAGGGGTCCTACCTGCCGCAGCGGGCGCTGAGAGTCTCCCACACGTTAGCTCAGGGGTCCTACCTGCCGCAGCGGGCGCTGAGAGTCTCCCACACGGTAGCTCCGGGGTCCTACCTGCCGCAGCGGGCGCTGAGAGTCTCCCACACGTTAGCTCCGGGGTCCTACCTGCCGCAGCGGGCGCTGAGAGTCTCCCACACGTTAGCTCCGGGGTCCTACCTGCCGCAGCGGGCGCTGAGAGTCTCCCACACGGTAGCTTGTATGACCCGCCGGCACTCAGGGTGCAGG
This sequence comes from Tolypeutes matacus, assembly GCA_026826555.1. Taxonomy (NCBI): domain Eukaryota; kingdom Metazoa; phylum Chordata; class Mammalia; order Cingulata; family Chlamyphoridae; genus Tolypeutes; species Tolypeutes matacus. The sequence goes on from JAKSZT010037504.1 coordinate 138,920, forward strand.
TGGCTTCTAAGCCACCTTGTCTGGACGCCCTGGCTGGGACCCCAGCTGCAGGGCCAGGTGACCAGGCTCCCGCCCCGCCCTCCCACAGTGACCACCGACCCTCCGCCCGATGTGCACGTGAGCCGCGTCGGGGGTCTGGAGGACCAGCTGAGCGTGCGCTGGGTGTCGCCGCCTGCCCTCAAGGACTTCCTCTTCCAAGCCAAGTACCAGATCCGCTACCGCGTGGAGGAGAGCGTGGACTGGAAGGTGACCCCTGCCCGCGGCCCGCCGTGCCCTCCGCGCCCCGTGCCCGCTGACCCTGCCCTCCCTGCCCAGGTGGTGGATGACGCCAGCAACCAGACCTCGTGCCGCCTGGCGGGACTGAAGCCGGGCACGGTCTACTTCGTACAAGTGCGTTGCAACCCCTTTGGCATCTACGGCTCCAAGAAGGCCGGGATCTGGAGCGAGTGGAGCCAGCCCACGGCCGCCTCCACTCCCCGCAGCGGTGAGCCCCCCAGCCGGCCGCGTCTGCGAGCGTGGAGAGGGGCCAGCCCAAACAGACTGGGTCTCCTTTCCTCCTGGAGAGCTGAGCTCTCAAAGTGGCCGCCCTGGGGCCGAGGGTGGGTCCTGGGTCTTTCCTTGGGCCTGCCATCCTTTAAAGAGTATCCTGGATCCTCCAGGAAAACTAATTGTCCCAGGCGGGACGGGCATCTGCCCCGCCCTGGGCAGGTATCTCATGTCTGTCCCTGCCCCGGGGTCTCGGGCCCCTGCCTCCTGCCCCAGCTCCTGAGGACGAGTGGACTTGAGGCCTGCTGCTGAGACCTGCCAGCGGCCAACTCTTCCTCTGGCCTCAGTTTCCCTTACTGGCGGGTGGGGGTGATGGAGTGATCCCGGCCCTGGTTCTGACTCCAGCGGAGCGCTGTAAGGAGTCACCGTCCCGCATGGGCGCCTTGTGTTTGCAGGCTGTCCATGCTCAGGCTCCTGGGTCCCCCCAGGTTTCATTCCGCAACTCTGGGAGGGTCACCTGGCCCCGGGAGCCCGGGCCCTGGCTCGTGGGACCATGAGGAAACTAAGGCCAGAGAGGGTCCCAGAGGCAGGGCGGGGCCCCAGGCGCTCGCAGACCCCATCGCGGGCCCCTCCAGGTTCGGGGCGGGCGGAGCCTCAGCCTTGGCCCGGCTGTGCCCAGCACCTGGGGTTCTTGCACGGGAGCCAGCAGGCGCTGCGTCCGCGGGGAGGCCGGGGCTAAGGGGGTGGGGGCCGGGGCGTGCCAGGGCCTGTCAGCGGGTCCCCTGCTTTATTGATGACGTGAGGCCGATGTCCTTATCCACCGATGCGCTGGCCGCACAGGCCGGTTCCCACCGGGCCCTCCCGCCAGCTCCCGCCCCCTCCGCCCGTCTCCCTGGTGTCTCAGCCCCTGCCTCCCCAGGTCCCAGCCAGCCCCTCCTCCCCGGCTCGCCCCCCTCCGGCTCGCCCCTTGCTGCCTCGTCTCCCCCTGCCCCGGCCCCCCTTCCACGCGCACCTGGCCCGGGCCGCGGGAATCCTGTGTTCCTGGAGACGTGGAGGAGGAGCCCTCCCCTCCTCCCCGGGGGCGCAGCTGGGCCGGCGCGCGAGGGGGGTCCCCGCTGCTGCCCGCGCGCGCCCCCTGCCGGCGCCTGACGCTGCCCCCGCCGCCCTCAGAGCGCCCGGGCCCGGGCGGCGGCGCGTGCGAGCCCCGGGGCGGCGAGACGAGCTCGGGGCCGGTGCGGCGCGAGCTCAAGCAGTTCCTGGGCTGGCTCAAGAAGCACGCGTACTGCTCCAACCTCAGCTTCCGCCTCTACGACCAGTGGCGGGCCTGGATGCAGAAGTCGCAGAAGTCGCGCCACCAGGTAGGCCGGCGCCGAGGGGCGCGGGGGGCGCCGGGGCCGCAGCGCCCTCGTCACCGCCGCCTTCCTTCCAAGCACAGGACGAGGGGATCCTGCCCTCGGGCCGACGGGGCGCGGCGAGAGGTAAGGGGGCCGGGGAGGCTCGTCCCCTCCCCGCGTGGCTCACTCCGTCACGGTCACCAGCCTTTATTTAGCGCCTCCTGTGTGCCGGGATCCTGGGCCATGCAGATAGCTGTGCTCCCAGCAGTTAGCATGTCTGAGCGCCTACTGCATGCGGCTGTGGGTGGGTGACACCTTGGGGGGCAGTACCCCCCACAGGTCAGGCAGCCGAGCTGCACCCCGCTGAGCCCTGCTTCCTCTATGCCCACAGGTCCTGCCTGATAAGCTCTAGGGGGCTGGAGCGCCCACCCGGAGACCCGGGCGGCACCCTCGCCTTCCAGAGCCCCAGCACCCCCAGCAGGAGGGGGGCCTGCGCCCTGAGCTCTGAGAGCTCCTGGGGGTGCAGCCCTGTTGGTGGGGGCGTGGGGTGAAGGCCTGGTTGAGCTGCCCGGAATCCCTGCGGGGGGGTGTGGTGGGGGGACACCCCCAGGATCTTTTTAAATAAACCATCTGTTTAGGTGCCCTCATTGCAAAGGTGGGTTTGGGGCACCAGCAGGCAGGGTAGGGGCGGTGCAGTTTGGGGAGGTGTGGGCGCCCCCTGCCCCCACAATTTGGGGCTGTAAAGTCCGGAATCTGGAAATTCAGGTTCTCTAAATCCTTGGAGGGCCCTTCAAACACCAGAGCGTTTTCGGGAGCTCGGGAGCCCCGGAGGGGTGGGGGGACCCATTCACCATTGCTGACCCTGAGGGGGCGCCTCCCCGGCGCCCCAGGACATACGCAGGAGCCGGCGCTGGAGGAAGTGTTCTTTATTACGGAGGGGAGCGGAGGGGAGCGGCGCAAACGCCAGGAGGGTCAGCAGCCCGCGGCTGCGACCCCGGCCAGCTGGCGGTCAGGGCTGGGCCGGGCGCCATCCGCGGCATTTCCCAGCTCCCTCGGCGGGCCCCCGGGGAGCCGCCGTCACTCGGCAGATTCCGCATCAAACCTGAGGTCCTGGAGAACGTCGCTGATTGCCTCCATGGTTTTAATTACCCTACAAGAGCGGATGGGAACTATAAATAAAACCCAGATGGGGCGAATTAGCCGCCGCCGCGCTGCCGAGGGGGCTGGGGCGAGCCCGGGGCCCCCCGTCCTCCGCCCCATCTCCAGGCAGCGCCCGCCTGGGAGCATGGCTGGGTGAGAGGGGGCGAGCGGGGAGGCCGGGCTGGGTGGCTCCCTGGGCGCAGCAGTGCGCGCAGCGCGACGGTGGCACCCATGGGCCGGGCTGTGCGCGGGCGCCGTGTGGGCCGCGCGCTCGGGGGTGGAGGGGGAGGGCTCCACCGCGTGCCCCAAGGGGCGGGTGCCAGGGCGGCCGGGCCGCAGCGCTCACTTCAGCCGCAGCTCATGCCGCTGCGGGGTGTCCTCCTGCGCATCCAACGCCTCTGGCGTCCCCAGCAGCTGCAGCAGGGCCACCTGGAGGGAGGAGAGGAGCGGCGAGGAGGGGTCACCCAGGCAGGGCAGAAGACCCGGAGGGGCCACGAGGCGGGGCCGCAAGTGCGAAGTGGGCGGCCCCTTGGGCGGGAGGGGTCTGGAGTTGGGGGCTTACGGGGCCCTTGGGCGGGAGGGGGCGGCCTGGGACTGGGCTGGGACTCGCGGGTCACTGGGTGCAGGGGCGGGGCCTGGGAATCACAGGGGCGCGGGGGGCTCAGAGCCCAGGTTGGGGCGGGCGGGCGGAGGGAGGGGCCCCCGCCAGAGGGCGTGGCCTGCCCCCCCGCAGGGAGTCTGGGCGGGGCCTGCCGGGGGCGGGGCCGGGCCTCGGGAGGCGCGCGGTGTCCAGGGCCGTGTCCCGCGGCGGCCCGGGAGGCGCGGGGCTCACCGTGGCCAGGTGCGTCTGCTCCAGGCGCTGCAGGCGGCGCACGTGGCCAGCGAGCAGCGGCTGCGCGCGGGGCCCCGCCAGCTCGGCCTCCAGGGCCAGCACCTCCCGCGAGGCGGCGGCGAAGGCCTGGGTCACCTCGTGCACCGTGGCCCGGTAGCCGGGGAAGGCGCCGTGCGGCCCGCTGCGCAGGTACTGCCGGTGGCCTCTGCGGCGGGCGGGAATGGAGGATGGCCCCGGAGTCCCCGGCCGCGCCCCCCGCCCCTTCACTACCACGCCCACCGGGCCCCCGCACTCACTCGTCCAGCCGGCGGAAGGCCCGCGCGCGCTCAGCCTGGAGCTCGTGGACGCGCCGCACCAGCGCCCGCACCGGGGCGTCTTTCTGCGGGCGAGGGGCGGCGTGCGCGTGAAGCCACCGCCCCGCGCCCGCCTGGACCCGCCCCGCACCCGCTCGGGCCCGCGCTCACCCAGGGCCACGCCGGCTCCGCGCACTCCGCGGCTCCGGGGGCCGCCGCTGCCTCCGCCGGGATCATGACTGTGCGGCCCGCGCCCGGCCTGCCCCGCCCGCCTGGCGCCCCCTGCAGGCCCGGAGGACCGAGCCCGGGGCGGGGGCCGTCCGCGCCCCCCCACCGCCACACCCGGTATGCCCGTCGGGGAGCCGAGACCCTGCGCGCCGAGCTGCCCGCCCTCCGCGGTTTCTGCGCGCAGCTCAACACCCGCTCAGCGCCGTCCCCGCAAAGGCGCTCTGAACCTTAAGTCTGGTCTAACCCACGCTGCTATGACACGAGGGGCCATAGCCACTGGAGCTGTAGCAGGTCTCCGCAAGAGCGGCTGCCGCTGACAGGCCGAGCGAGAGCAGCCCGTGCCAAGGCCCTGTGGCTGGAGCCCGGAGCCCAGGAGCTCCACACAGGCCATGCTGCCTGGCCACCGCCTCTAGCGAGTGCAGGCGCTGGTGGCTGTGGAGCAGGGAGATGGTGGACGGGGGAGGGGGCTGTGGCACGGACGGAACAGACTCTGGGGCTGAGGATGCCAGCACTGAAGGAGAGTGCCTGGCCATCAGTGGCCTGTGCTGGTCCTGCTTGTCACACTTGCCCCCACAAGGACTGACCAGGTGGGGAGAGCACAGCCCGGGGGGCCCAAGCCAGGGGCATTGGCATCTACCCCCACCAGAGCCCTGGCCCCACCCATGTGGCGTTCCTGCCTGCCCACCTGCACACTCCCAGGCCCAAAGAGCCCACCAGCTCCCCTCGCTTCCCAGGAGGCCAAGGCCTTGCAGGTGCAGGTCTCGACACCCTCTTCCAGCAGATATACAGAGCTGGGACTGGCAAAAAGCCGCCAGAGGGGAAGGTGCGGGGCCAGAGCTCAGGATGGCAGAGCCACCCCTGCCCCCAGGCCAGGCAGGACATGACGCACTCCCCTCAACAGAGCAGCCACGCGGACACCAGCTACTGCTTCAGTCGACCAAAGGGGAACTTTATTGCGGTCTAAGGCCACGGGGCCCGGGTAGAGGCCGCCCGGAGACCAGGAGTCATGGAGCACGTCCTTACTTGACCTTCTTCTTGGGGCGCAAGTTGTTGGTGTGGCCGCACTTCTTCTTGCGGCAATTGACAGCACGAGGGTGCAGGCGGGCGTAGCACCTGGGGCAGATGGCAGGGCCCGTGAGGCACCCCCCTCCCTTCACCCCCCACCTCACCGCCCTCCCACGCCTGGGCGCATACTTGCGGCAGATCATCTTGTCGCAGTTGTACTTCTGGGCGAGCTGGCGGAGGGAAGGCTCGATGATGCCACCCCGGAGACGCAGCACCAGGTGCAGAGTGGACTCTGCGGGGGAGGGGCGAGGCTCAGCAAGGGCCAGTGGCCTGTGGGAAGGGCTGCCGCCCAGCCCACCGAGCCTTGGTCACCGCCAGCCCTGCTGTCCGAGGCTGACACCTGCCAACCAAGGTGTCTGTCTGGGCTTCCCAAGGGGATTTCTAAGCCATACAGCAATGCACCTTTCACAGGTAAAACACTGAAGTCCCGTTATTGAGACAGAGTGACGCTGACTTTCTTTACAGCCGTGATAACGTTTTCATTATTGTGTCTTTAAGGACACGAAAATAACCAAAAACATACAAAACCGCTCCTATTGAGAAACGCTAGTCGAGATTGAACTCTGGGTCTTATAAAACAGACCACAATCATGACATCCCTCCCAATGCCAAAACTTGCCCTGTCCCGGGTGGCACTAGCACCCCACCCACTCAGTACCTTTCTGGATGTTGTAGTCTGAAAGAGTGCGGCCATCCTCCAGCTGTTTGCCCGCAAAGATCAGACGCTGCTGGTCAGGTGGGATGCCTGTGGGGGAGAAAAAAGTGCACGGTGGCCGAGGCTCTGCTGAGGATCAAGCACGACCCCCCTTCCCGTGGGCCCTTCCCCAGAGCTCAACACTACCCCCAAACTATCACAAGGGGAACCAAGAGACCAGTCCTGCCCGTGGGGGCCCACACCCACTCCTCACAGGGCAGTGGCTCTCAGACGCCATACAACTCACCCTCCTTGTCTTGGATCTTGGCCTTGACATTCTCGATGGTGTCGCTGGGTTCGACCTCGAGAGTGATTGTCTTGCCCGTCAGGGTCTTCACGAAGATCTGCATCTCTGCGTCTGCTGGGGGCGGCATGGGGCTCAACTCTAACTCGGGTGCTGCCCAGGTTCTCCTCCTCACCCCCTGGCTTGCAGACCTCTGAGGACCACCTTCCCTGCCCTACTCTGAGCCATCAGGTCAGAGGAGCTTCACGGGGCCCAGGACCGGCTCCTCCTGCCTGACCTACTCGGGCCAGCAGAACGGCACTGCAGTCCCGGTTTGCCGACTGCCCAGCAAGCCCCCAGCCCACACACCCTCCCCGCCATTTTAGGAGCCAGCCCTCTGCAGGCCCGCTCTTCTTCCCACCCAAACACCGAACTCGAGAGAAGGCAACCAACCTGCCTGTTGCCATCTCCGTACCCCAAAGCCCCCACTTCCTGCCTCCGCTCCCACCGAGAACAGGTACCGCCTCGCCCCGGCCACCCACGTGCCAGGAGCTCACTAGACACAGCCAAGAGGCACCGGCACCAGCGCCAGCGCCCGCCTCTCCCAGCAGAGGCGGGATCGCGCGGCTCAGGGGCTGGCGCGGAGGAAGCGCGGCCCGCCTCCCAGGTCCCTGGACTCGGAGCCGCCCCGAGGCCTCGGCGGCGCCCGAGCCTCGTGGGGTAGCGCACTCGGGGTCGCCGGCCGGGCAGGCCCCGTCCCCGACCCGCTGGCCTCTCGCGGCCCCGCTCGACCGCCCGGACCGCGCTCCCGCCGCAGGACCCCAGCCCGGCGCGGATCCGCACGCCCGCCGCCACCCACCTTCTCCGCCGCCTCGTTGACGAGAGAGAGGGCGGCGGAACCGGAAACCGCCGATTCGCCCCGAGAGCGCCTGCGCACCGAGCACGCTGCGCGTCTGCGTCACAATCCACGCCGCGCGCCGGGGCCCGCCCCCAGCCCCGCCGCCATGTTGGGTGCTGGCGCGCGAAGCCGCGACGGGTGTGGGCGGGCGGCCGCTTCCTGGGCGGGTCCCGCCCCGCCGGGTCACGTGCGGAGACGGCCGCACCTGGGCAGGTGTGCGGGCTAAGCGCCCGCCATAGCCCCGTGGCAGCCCTGCGAAAGCCTGGGGCGCAGAGGAGTGGGTTCTGCGGGGAGCGGGTCTCTGGGCAGGGGGCTTTGCGGGGCGCGGCCTGGCGGGTGGCCTCCAGGCGCCGGGGACAGGGTGGGGACACCCTGGCGACTGCGGCCTTGGTCCCTCCGTGCCCTGCGGGGATAAGACCGCGGCCCAGGCGTCGGGCGTGAGGGGCCCCCGCGTCCCAGGCTTGAAGGAAGCCGCTGCTACATACACGCTTCCCTTTTTTAGTAACGGGCTCTTTTTATTGATAACTTCCCAACAGCATCTGTAAACATCAGGTACAAAAATATTCCATTCTAGTCTGTTTTCCCACGGGGCTTGGCTTGGCCTCGGAGGCCCCTGGGGCAGGCCAGCTGGGCCCTCGGGGTCTGAGCCTCTGAGACCACCGGCCACATCCTGCTGGGGGCTGTAGGGCTGACCAGCCTCTGAGAGCCTCCTGCCCCAGGGACCCCCTTGAGATACCAGTTTCCACAGAGGAAAGGGCAGGAAGGTTGGAATTAATGGGCAGGGGTCAGGCTGGGGCGCAGCGGGACTTGAGGGCAGCTGTCTGCCCCGTGAGGGGCTGGGGGTGCGTGGCCCTGGTCCCCTTTTTATTCTGGGCTGGCCGAGGGGGCTGCAGGAGAGCTGTGCTCTCAGGCAGGAAGGGGCCGGGACTGAGGGCCTGGAAAGCGGACTTGAGCGACGGGGCTCCCTGCTGCCCTGGGACCCCGTCAGCCCTGGGAGCGGCGCTACTCGCCCGGGGTCCCCTCGTCATCCGTGTGGCTGTGGCCGTTGATGGCCGGGGAGCAGGCCCGGGCCTGGGTCAGGTCCTCGAAGCCCGGGCTGGGGGGCGGCGAACTGAGGTCAGGGCTGGTGTCGCAGGAGCCGGTGCTCTGCTCGGAGGTAGCGATGGTGGTGGTGGTGCTGGGCGGGACGGGGTCCTCGTCCTCGTCCTCCAGGAGGGACGCCTCGGGGACGTCTGCGGGAGGAGAGACCCGGGGCGCAGCTCCAGAGGCAGAAGGGGAAACAGGCTCGGCCCTGGGAGACCCGGAGCAGCCAGAGGGAGGCTAGCTGAGCCCTGCCTCTGCCTCTTCTGGCCACACCCCCTGGGCCCTCACCTGGCCGGTGCAGGTAAGAGTCTGGCTGCAGGCTTGCGGTGCCAGGGCATCCCTGTCCTGTCCACATGCCCCGAGTGGCCTCCCCCGGGGAGGGGCCCGGTCCCCGTGGCCTGTCTGGAGGCTGCTGAGGGGATCCAAAGGTGGCCTCCCAGGCTGGCCACGGTAGGGCAGGCGCCAGACACTTACGGCTGAAGGCCTCGGGGTGTTGCCTGGCCAGTTTCCCCTTCAGCGTCCTACAGGAAAAAAGAACACGGGGGGGGGGGCGGTGAGTGGAGAGCGGGGCTGCTGTGGCCGAGAGGTCCTCGCTGCCCAGCCCCCAGCCCCCAGCCGTCTCCCCGCCCACGTAGCTCCGCGTTGCCTCGGCGGGCACTGAAGCCACCTGGGTCCTCCCAGCCTGCCTGCTACCCGACTCTCCTTGACCTGAAAGACCCCAGGGCAGCCTCCCCAGCAGCCGCTCCCCTGGGGGTCCCTGGCCGCACCCGCCGTCCACGGGCCAGGGTGTCAGCGTCCAGGTCTCTGCTGGTTGGGGGCTCCTCGCGGGCACCCGGGGGCGGCAGCGAGTGCCAGGGTCGGAGGCTGCACACCCATAGCCCTCGCCACACGAGCTTGGCTGCCTCTCGTTTTCCCACAAAGCCTGAGCCTCGTTGGTTGGAGAAGGACCCAGTGGTATGCAGAGCTGGCGCCCCTCCCAGAGGTGCCGCGGGGTGGTTACCGCCCTCGCCCGGGGCAGGCACCCCGTCTTCTGCACGCCAGAGCTCCCCCTTTACCCCACTCCCGGGCCCTCCCTACTCCCCAGCGGGCTGCTGGGCCCCAGAAAAATGGCCCTCTGCTGGCTCCTGCACAGGCAGGTTTTCCTTAAACCTGGGGCACAAGCTACCCCAGCGGCCGCTGGGTGCAGCTGCGGGGACTGGCAGCACCGGCCGCAGGGGGATCCGAGCTTCCTGGGACCACGTCGAGCGCGTCACAGGCCCAGGGAGGTTTTATTTTTTGTTTGAAGACCCCAAGGGCTGATAACCTTGGCCTATTGAGGTGGGCCCTGGGCGGGGGCTAGGGAGCAGGAGCATGGCTTTCCGCTCTTTTGTATCCAGATCCCCTGCTCTACTAACTTTTTTTGGAAAATAAACAAAACCGAAATGCACAAACAGAAGATTTTTATCCTGAACCTCAGACCCTCTCTGGTGGCTACCTCAAGGGTATGGGGTGGGAAAAGGGAAGGGCAGGATCTGTTACGGGGAGGGGGTGGCCCTCACTGAGGACAGCAGACCGGCCCCCAAGGGCAGATGGGGGGCGGGGCACCCACCGGATCCTGCGGAAGATGCTGTCCAGGTCCCGCTTCATCTCCACCAGCGTCCTCGTGTGGTGCAGGAAGCGCTCGCTCATCTGCTGCAGGCGGGCACTCGACAGGTTGTTGAAGTTCAGCAGCATCTCGTTGGTCTTCTCAAAGCGGTCCAGCCTGGAGGCCGAGGGCGGGCGTGAGCTCCCCTGCCCAGCCCCTGGGTCTGTCCGACCAGGCCGCTGGCCCCTGCCCAGCGGTCCAAACATCCTGAACTTATCCACTAAACCTGTGCTGCTCCGAGGCTCTGCACGCGCCTTTCCCTTGTTCTGCAGCGTTCCACCCAAACTCCTACTCATCCTTCAACACCCTACCCAAGTGTTTCCACCACCTTCTTCACCTGCTCTCTCAAGCAGACTCTTTGCTTCCTCTCTTGACTCCCCCAACCCCGGGTTCTTCCTTCTGGCCCAGTACTGGTTCCATAGGGCTGGTGGAATACTTAGCCTTGTCTCCCCAGTCTGGGGTTTCCAGAACCAGGTTGGAATCTGACCTTAAGAGCTCGTTGAGACTTCTAAGGTCCAGACACACCCAGTGCCCGTCACAGAGTAAGAGACACGCCAGGGAAGCGCATCTGTGCCTTCTCCTGCGTGGGGGTGGGGGGCCCTCGGAGGCTTCAGAACGTGACAGGAAAGGCTGTGCCGCGGACACTCACAGCCTCTCCAGGAAGGAGCTCACCAGCTTGCTCCCGCTTCTGTCCCCCCCACCGCTGTCCCCACCCCAGACCTTGGGACAGGCCCCTCCGCGGCCCGCGCCAAGCCATCCGCGGCCACAAACCGTCCCCCTGCCCTGCTTGCCAAGCCCAGGCCTCTGAGAGCTCTGGAAGCAGCCGGATCTGCTCATGGCCTTCACCGTGTCCCTGGCCAGGGGGCGGGCCCTCCCCCTTCCCTCCCCTCCCCCCAGCCCCCCGCCCCTGGCCGCCTCTCACATGTTCTTCTGGGCCTGAAGGATGGCATTGACGTCGTCCGCGTCCACCATGCTCAGGATGCGGCTGCAGAAGACCCTCGAGGCCGAGGCCGGGGGGTCCATCCCTTCCTGCGCCTTCGCTGCCTGGAACACGTGGGGGGGACTGTCGGTGGTCTGCATGGGGGCGCGTCGGTCGGGCCCGAGCCTCTGCCCTCAGCCGGGAATTCGGGGTATTGGGAGAACTCGAGGAGGTGGCCCTGGGCTGAGGCGTGTCCCCCAGAGAGGCCTGCTCGAGTCATGACCCTCGGCCCTGAGAGCAGGGCCTCGTCTGGAAAGAGGGTCTTTGAAGGCGTGCTCGGTTCAGCCAAGGCCCTGCTGGAGTCGGCTGGGCCCTGATGCAGTAGGGCCGGGGCCCTCACAGGAAGGGGAGAATCAGACACAGGCGCACAGACAGGTGGCCATGTGACCACGGAGGCAGGTACCACCTGAGCCCTGACTCTGGCCACCGGTTCGGGCGCTCAGACGCATCACCATCTCGTGCCCCTTCCCCGCCCCTCAGCCCCCCGGCATTCCCGCCTGCAGAGCTCTGCCAGCCTCCTCACTCTGACTCATTCCCTGCTGCGTGGGCCTTGCAACTTGCTGCTCCCGTTGCTAACATGCTCCCGGCCCCCTCGAATCATTGTTCCCCCTCCGGCGTCTGCTCTCTGCAGAGGCCCTTGGAGGCCGTCCCCACCCCGGCACTTCCCATCTCTTCGCCTCATTCTGGAAATCATCTCAGTTAGGAGCTGACCCTTGGCCTTTTGCCCCCACCTCCGTGGTGGCAGCTCCAAGAGGACACACACCCATGCCCATCTCACTCGCATCTCTGCCGGCAGGGCTGGCTCGTTGTGTACCCCGGGCCCTCTCAAACTCAGCTAGGATGTTAGGCTTTCAAGAACAAGTGCAAGCCAAGAGCTGCAGGCACTTGAAGCCAGGCTGTGCAGCTCCCCTGGCACCATCCTGGCTGGTGGGGGCTTCCTAGACCCTGCGACAGGAAGTGCCACATTTTCGGCTCCATCCTTCCTGGGGGTTTAGGAAAAGCCCGGAATGACCCACTGGCTTGGCTCTGGGGACCACGCACATAATGTGGACAGAAAGGCCCATCTGTGGCTGGTTAAGATCCATGCGCTTCAGAGCCCTTCCACCCTCCCGTTTATTGAGCACCTGCTGAATGCCAAGCACAGCACCAAAATCGCACATTGAGAATTACCGTCCTTATTTACAGAGGAGAAAACACCTCTGAGTGGCGGAAAACTTAACCTAGCATCACGCAGCCAGTGGACGTAGGGGGACAAACTCCAACGTCCAGGGCCCCACAAAGGCGTGACCCTGAGCAGTTCAGTATCCACCTGTGACGACACAGCTGCTTCTTGCGGCAACCTGTGCCTGACTTCTGACTTTTCTCCAAGAGAAAAAAGGCAAGAGGACTATTCTTTCTGTGCGATCACCTCATTTACAAATGTCAACAACTAATACATTTTTCCTGCAAATACCGTGAAGCCTGCTACCGGTCTGTAGCCCCTGCTGCTGCCCGCAGCACCTCCAATCATCACTAGGCTGGCTGAGCTCCTGCTACACGCCAGGCACGGACAGACATGTCCGCACATTTCCAAAGAACCACCATTATCTCTTTCTGCAGTGGTCACTCAGGGTCACAGGACGGAGTGTCATGGCCTCAAGTGTCTGGTAGACACAGGGTGTGGAACTGTGGGTAACCATTCTGCCTCTGCCACCCAGATATATAGAGCAGAAGTGATCTAGCCAGGGCTCCAAAAACATTTATGAGGGAAACAGGCCGAGAGGGAGGCTTGTGACCTCGGGGAAATCGCCTCACCTCTCTGAATCAGTTTTCTCATCCGAAAAAATGGGAATAAGGAAGAGTAGGGATCTCCCAGTGCCATCTGCGAGGACGGGCAACAATGGAGGCAAGAAGCGGGGTTTGGAGCACTGGAGTCTGAAGCAGTCCTGCGGGGGGCCCGGGAACCAGCAATTAACGAGTGCCCCTCCCACCCGCGCTTCCAAGGAAATGAGTAAACGCTCCTACGGAATTTCATTTAATCCTCCACCACGCGCACGAGGCAGGCGGAGGCTTCGAGGGAAACTGAGGCTCGCAGGTTTCCTGCCCAAGGTCACGCGGCGAGGCGGAGAGGCGCCGCGACCCCACCCAGATCGGGCAGCCTAAGAGCCCGGACTTTGCGGCCCAAGGTCAGCAAAAGGCCCGAGCGGGGTGGGGTCCCCACGTCCCCTCAGACCCCGACCGGGGTAACTGAGGCCCCAGCCCGGCAGGGCCTGGCTCCGGTCACAGCGCACAGCCTCAAGGGAGGCGGCCCCACTGCCCGCGCGCCCACTCGCAGACGGGGAAACTGAGGCCTGCGCGCGCACGAGGGGCGCCCAGATGTGGCCGGCGGCGCGCGCCACCCCGCGGCGGCCCGGGGGCCGTGCCCGGCTCCCCCGGCTCCCCCGCGGCCCCGGCCCCAGCGCCCTCGGCCCCACCCCGGCCCCGCCCGGGCGGCGGCGGCACCTGCACATCTGGCGGCCTCGCTCGCGCTTCCGGGATGGCGCCTGCGGCGCCGCGACGTCAGCACGCACCGTGCGTGCCTGCGAGCGTGCGCGGCGGCGACGTGCCCCGAGGCCAGCGCACGTATTTGCGTGGAGGCGCGACGGGTAGGGGCGGGGCTGGACGCAGCCCCTGCAGGCTGGTGCGTCACAAGAAAAGCCAATGAAGCGGTCCCTCTGGCGCCTGCGCAGTGCCCAGCTCGCGCTCCAAGGCATCCCGGAAGTAGGGAGGTGCCGAGGGGCTAACTGGGTTTCATAGAGGAAGAGCCTGAGGTCCGGAAGTGGCGGGCGCTGCTAGGGGACCGCACAGTGCTGGGGGTCCCGTGGCAGACCCAGACCAAGGTGTCCTGCTGTCCAGGCTGGGAATCAGCCTCATCTGGGTTCAAAAGTCCCAGCTTTTATAGAATTACCCTATGACCCGGCGACCCCACTTCTAGATCTATACCCCAAATAACTGAAGCAGAGACTGGGAGAGACATTTGCACACTGATGTTCATAGCGGCATTATTTGCAATTGCCACAAGGTGGCAGCAACCCAGGTGTCCATCACCTGATGGATGGATAAGCAAAGTGTGGCAATGGAATAATATGCAGCTGTGAAAAAGAAAGATGTTCTGATACTTGCAAGGACATGGAGGAATCTTGAAGACGTCATGTTGGATGAACGAAGCCAGACACAAAGGGACAGATATTGTATGAAATAATTAGAATAAGCAAATTCCTAGAGTCAGAAACTAGAATACAACTGCAGGGGACAGGGTAGGGAGTGAGTTAGTGCTTCAACAGAGTTTCTGTTGAAGATGAAAAAGTTTTGGTTTGTTTTTTGAGCTACTGCTGCAGGGAATTGAACCCAGGACCTGGTATGTGGGAAGCCGTGCTCAACTATTGAGCCACTTTAGCTCCCCTGAGTTGGTTTTTTCATTTGTTTGCTTGTTGTTCTTTTTTTCTTTTGGAACCCAACCTGGGAAACCCCCCCCCCCCCATGTGGGAAACAGGTGCTCAACTGCTTGAGCCACATCCACTCCCCTGGAAAAGTTTTACATGTGTGATACATAATTAACATCACCAAATTATGTATTTGTGTTTAAAAGGGGGATATTTTAGGTTGTATATATAGTACCAGAATAAGTATTTTAGAAAGCATCCCGGGAAGTGGATGTGGCTCAAGCAGTTGAGCACTGGCTTCTTCCCACGTGGAAGGTCCTGGGTTCATACCCTGGCCCTGGTACCTAAAAAAAAAAAATCCCATCCCTGCTCCACCTCTGGGGATCCTTTTTCTAGTTGAGTACCCAGTCCCATGTCTCATCTTGCACTCAGTAGCCAAGGTTCCGTCATCCCTTCCCATCAGTGGCAGTTCTTCATCTTTCACTATCTTAATACTTCCGAAGGGGCTGGCTCAGTTGCTTTGCTGGGTTTGCCCCCTGCTTCCTCATGAGGTTGCATTTTTGTAGCCTTCTCAGTGCCTTGTATCAGGAGGCATGGGATGTGGATGGACCTTGCGGTGACATTGATCTTGAGCCCTGGCTTGAAAGGCAGCATCTGCCATTTCCCCACCCACCCACCCCTGCAAACTTGTGGCACAATGCTTAGAGACCCTGCAGATACCCCACTAATTTTGGCACCCATCCTGCCCATGGTGGATTTCTATTTCCATCATTCCTTCTACAAGGATTATTTGGAATTCTACGCTAAGGAAGAGTTGTCCCTTCTCCCCCAATTATTTATTTATACCACTATGACTCTATGGATATTTATTTTATTTTATTCTATGGATTATTATCAATTGCTACCTGCATTTATTTTGCTGCCCTTCTAGCTAACTCCCATATCCTTTTGACATATTCTGGGGAATCTTTGGGCTCTTCCTTACTTTCTGGCATCACAAGATTCAGGCTCCAGAATAACCCCAGTATCAGCCCTTTCTCCAAGAAGCCTGCTTGCTTTCCTTGGAGAACAACATTAGAAAACAAGATCTGGGCGTTGGATGTGCTCACTGCTCCTGACCCTTGCCGGTTCGAGGCCCTCTCAGCTGGCGGAGCTGGGAAATGGATTTGCATGTGCTAATCCAGCTCCACTTCCTGCTGTCTGTCTCTACCTGTGTCTATGTTAAAAACCACAGGATGGGAAGCGGCTGTGGCTCAATCAGTAGGGCTCCCGTTTACCATATGGGAGGCCCCGGGTTTGATTCCCGGGGCCTCCTGGTGAAAGCAAGCCAGCCCACGCGGCACGGTGAGCTGACACAGCAGGACGACCCAACAAAGGGAGACAAGCAGACACAGAAAAATGCACAGCAAATGGACACAGCACAAGCAGCAAGGGGGGAGGGAATAAATAAATAAAATCTTAGGAAAAAAAAAAAAGGAAAAAAAAAACACAGGATGAGGGGAGCGGGCGTGGCTCAGTGGCTGAGCGCCTGCTTCCCATGTACGAGGTCCTGGATTCGATCCCTCGTACCTCCTAAAAAAAGAGAAAGAACAACAACAAAGGTGCATCCAGAGATGAAGATGCATTTTTAAATGAGGTCATCCCGGTTCAATGCATGAGCCAAAGTTGGCCAATAGTAACCGCTCAAGCCACGTTAGCAGTTAATTCTTCTTCGTTCCTGAGCTCGTACGAGGTGTGTGCGTTGTGTGTCCTACGTGGTTCTCTGGGTTGGGGCCAGCACAGTGCCCACCTCTGGATGCTGTTGAGAGCGTGGAGATAGGTGTGTGAATCTTCCTGGGCACAGAAGCCCCCTTAGCTCTCACCCCAGCTCTGTCCCACCCTGGCCAGTGGCTCGATGGCCCTTCAGCTCTGATGCCCTCATTGGTACCAACTTCGCAGGGCTGCTATGGATCGTTCCGGAGAAATGCGTACGGCCAGTTCCATGCACTCTGAGCCCTGGGTAATCTGCAGGTGACCTTGCTGCCATACTCTGCTCTACTCGTTCCCTGAAAGGTCAAGGCAGGGCCAGTCACCTGCCTCAGCAGTGCTTGGACCGAACCCAGTGCTCCCCCCTCGGCTGGCCCACCCTGGGAAACGGTGACTTTGGGAGCTCAGCCGTGGGACGGCTTCCTCAGAGCCACGAGGGTGACTTCTGGGGTCGCCGTGGCCGTGCTTGCGTGTTGTGTTTATCTTCACCTTGTCTATAAGTTGTTATCGAGCTCCTCCGAGTTCTTCTGTTTGTACCATTCCTTCAAATAAAGTAACTTGGCATTTCCCCAGAAAAATAAGTCAATGAGCATCCAGATTCTCATTTATTTGTTCAACAAATGGTTTTTTAGATTGTTGAGTAAGCCCTCCTGCTGGCCCCTCTATGTGGGAACCCTGTGCTGGGGATCCAGAGAGGATGTGGTCCCTGCCTAACCCTGGAGGAGGACGGGAGACGGGCAGAGACACCCCTCACCCTGTAGGGATCAGTACTGGGCTAGAGGTAGGGCCTCGAGGCTGGTGGGCCCTGTGGAGTAGGGGACTGAGGGCTCATGGTGGGGGCAAGGAAGGCTGCAAAGGAGGCAGGTACACCTGGACAGGGTTTTGAGGTAGGATTAGGAGCTCTCTAATGCAGTGGCCAGACTTTCAGGGGAAAGTGAGGGGATCCCGGGAGCAAAAGCAGGAGGTTGGGAAGGTACAGAGCGTGGAATTGACCTTTGTAAGAACTGGGGACCTGGGTGAGCCAGGCAGCAGCCGGTGCCGAGAGAGGGAGCCCGGATGGGGCCTGCTGGGAAAAGCAGAACCACGGCTGTCTGCAGAAGAGGCCCGGCTGGAGAGACCAAGCTTTTCAATGGGTCCCTTGGGCTCTGCTGGAGGCCAGGAAATATTTACGAGGGTCCTAGCAGGGGTGGGGGCTGAATGGGACTGGCCAACCTCTAATATTTTGAGCACAAAGGGGTGGAGACAGAAAACATTCTCCTCCTTTGTGTGTTGAAGTGAGAGGGTGGGAAGAAGTGGGAACGTCCGGGCTGCCAACAGCTGCCAGTGGTGGCGACATGGGTGGGAAAGGCCTTTTATTTGCCCCAAGTGGAAGATCGACTTCCCTCCCGGCCACACGCCAGAATCCTTGGGCCCCGAAGCAGTCAGGCCCCAGGCCCAGAGCGTCACCACAGCTGCTGAAGCTGACTTGTTCTGGCTCAGCAGAAAGGGGGAGGCCCAGGTTTGGAGACTGGAAGCCTTTGTTTGCCTTTTTTCCCCAAGTTTATTTCCTCCCTAGCACTTATCACAGCTGCAATTAAATACTTGTGTGCACCATCGTTTGTGCAATTGCTGGCCACCCTGGCTGGGAGGGGAGCCCAGTGGCGGGAAGGCTCCTGGCCCATCTTGCTTTTCCTCGCTTTGACCTCCAGCCAGGTGATTAACTGCTCTGTGCCCCAGTTTCCCCATCTCCAAGATAAGGATCACGTGAGTCTCACTGAAACATACTCAACCAATCCAAAAGTAGACGAGTAAAGAGTAGCAGAAGGCAAGTGGGACAGAGAAGAAAACACAAGAAGGCAGATTTAGGCCTCAATAGGTCCATAATTACATTAAACGTGAATACACCAAATGCCCCAGTTAAAAGGCAAAGATCGGCAGAGTGGATCAAAAAACAAAGCCCAAGCCGGGCAGCCGCCAAGAGACACATGCGCCACTGCGCCACGTAAGGCTACAGAAAGGTGGGAGGAAAAAGAGCACTTCAAGGTGAACCCAAAGAGAACAGCTGTGCCATCTGAATGCGACTGAGGCCACTTGCAGGCAAGAAGCACATCATCCCATACGAGGCCCAGCTCAGCCGATTCTGTAACTAGCCCATGACACGGCTGGCGGACATCAGTGTGTTGCTTCCTAAGATGCACATGGGGATTCAAGTGCGGGGTACCTAGGACTCTGTCCAACGCTTTTCTGCATTAATATTACTGTCACAGTGGTTCTATTTTATTACCTAGTGTATGTTATTGTTGCAGTCACTCTTCAGGCTTATGTGCTGTCATTTGCTTACCGCGTTATTGTTGCTCGCTGCTGCTCCTCCAGAGCCCGGCACGGAGCTGGGGTGGGTGCTGAGGGAAACACTGGGGCTCGGGGATGGAAGGAGAATTGTCTGGGTCCCTGAGATCCAGGGTGGGCCCAGGTTGATCGATGCTCCTTCTTGGGCTTTTTCTTTCACTCCCCGGCTGCCCCACCACCTCTCCTGGCTAGCCTGCCTTTTTACCTCCTCTCCCTCCCTCTCTCCCTTCCTGAGCTCCCCCCGCCCCTCCCCTGCACAGGCACTAGACCTACAATAAGAAACAGACCCTTTCCAGGCTTTGGGGGGCTCTCAGTCTAGGGGTGGTGGAGGTTAATCAGATACTGGCACACATAGAAGTCAATCACTTATGGAGGCCCATCCTGCCCAGGGGGCAGCAAAACAGTGCACCGGGTCTTGCCTTGGGGGCTTCCTGGAGGAGGTGGTGTTGGCTGTCAGAGCTGAGCCCTTGGTTGCCTCCAGCGGCCAGTGCCTGACTCATTCATTCATTCAACAAGGCTTATGAACCAGGCATCCTTCTAGGAGGCAACAATTCCTGCTACTGTGGCG
>JAKSZT010037504.1:167838-239464 GCA_026826555.1 Tolypeutes matacus
GCCGGGGGCGCGGGGCCGGCGCGTCCCTTCCGCGGGCGATCCCGGCGGCCGGCCTGGGGCGGCGGAGGGGCCCTGGGCGTGCTCCCGGCCCGGGGGGCGGCCGGGGCCGCTTGCTCGCCCCCCACCCCTGCCCGCCGGACAGGAGCCGGGGCGGAGGTCGCGGGGCGCTGGTGGCGGTGACTGTCCCCGTGGGGGCGGCCCGTCCGCCCCGGGGGGCGCCGCTGTCGGGGCGCCCGGGGCGGCCTCTCGGCGGCGCTTCCACCTGGGTGGGTGGGCGCCGTGCCTGCAGCTGGGGGGCGGCTCTGAGGCTCTCCCGGGTCGGCTCGCTCTGGGTTCTGGGCAGGGGACTTTGGGGCGCCGCTGACAGTGTGGGGCAGAAGCTGTCCTGCTTCTGTCCAGGCGCAGTTTCCCTGGGGTGGGGGCTCAGGGCCGGGAGCCCCTGGTGGGCACTTGGCAGGAGACGCTGAACCCGGCACCTGGCCACCACTCCTGCGCTTCTCAGGGGCCGATCGGGCCCCCCTGGGGAAGTTTGAGGCCTTTCAGTTCTGCCACCTTGGGGCGGGGGTTTTGCCTTCCTGGTGGCCTGTTTTGGGGCACAGCTGGGTCGTGGTCAGAAACCGGCTTCCTGCCATCCCTGTGGGGGCCTTGGTGCCCTCCCTGCCTGCAGGTGTCCAGGGCACAGGTCCTGGGGGGGGACGGGTTTCCGAGCTTTCCTTCCTTGCCCAGAAAGCGGGCTCTCTGCGGGCTGAGGTGCCCCCGGGGGCGGGGGTCCGAGCTGAGGCTTGGGGAGGCCCCAGCGCCCTGCGTGTGTTTGCGCTTGCTGGGGTGGGGGGGCCGCGGGCGGGCGAGGAGGGAGACTAACTAGGAAGGAATGTGGCCGTCTTCCTGCCCCGGACTGGTTTAGCACCATTAGCCAAGCCGGGGATTTCTCCCGCCGCGATCCGCCGCGTCCCCCTGCTTCGCCCCACTCGGGCAGCTTTCCCGCCGCAGGTCGGGGCTTTTTTTTTTTTCTGTCTTTTTCGGCCAAGCAGGCTGTGACCTTGTCAGAAGGCTCCCTGTCGCCCAGGCGCCCCTGCAGGTGAGGCGGCAGCACCCGCCCTGGGAGCCTCCCTTCCGCCTGGTCCCTCTGCCTCGTCCCGCAGGAAGGCGGCCTTTCCTAGAGACCGTGGGGCCAGGTCGCTGCCCCGGGACCTGGTGGCCGGCCTGTCCCGATGCCGCCTCCCCGCCGTCAGCCCTGCGCCGTCAGGCTGCTATTTTTAATTCCGGGTGTTGGTTACACCCCTCGCTGAGCTGGGTCCTCCTGGAGCTGGGGAAGGTAGCGCGGCCCGCCCAGCTCGCCTCGTCTGCCCGAGGCCACTTGGAGTACTCTGGGGGCGCCCGGCCGGCGCCCTCCTCCAGGGCTGGGTGCCGCGGTGGACTGAGCTGAACTCAGGGTGCTTCTGGGCGGTGGGAGTCGGGCCAGCGGCCCAAGGGCCTCTTCAGTTGTGAACCCCAACACAGGCTCTGTCGACATCCCTGGCGCTTTCTGTTTCCCAGCTCTGTGGGCACAGGCTTGGCCGACAGGCGCTCGCGGGCACAGGTTCTGCCTTTACTCTAACTCGCCTGACGTGGTTGCAGTCTCAGGTGTGCAGGGACTGGAGGGGACCTTGTGGAGAACGGACCCCGGGCCCCGCTGGGCGTGGGGGTCGGCGGGTGCTGGTCGCCGGCCGCCTCTGCGCGTGTCACAGGCTCCTTGGCACGGTGCACACAACGGGAGGGGGAGGCCTGGGCTTCGAGCCCCTTGGGCTTGGCTCTTGGGACCTGCGTGAGGCTTGGGCAAGCACTGACCCCCTCTCATTTTGGAACCTTCTCCTTAGGCTGTGATGATCCTGTGCCCCACCCCTTCTCATTCTGGATCCTTCTACCTAGGGCCTGAGAGTCTCAAGTCTGACTCCCTTTCATTTTGGATTTTTCTTTGGCCATGAAGGTCACATGCGGGTCCCATGCCTGACCTGCTCTTATTCTAGAATTTTCTCAGACCACGAAGATTCTGTAGCTGACTCTCTTTCGTTTCAGATCCTTCTACTTAGGGCTGCGAAGACTGTGTGCCCCACCCCCTTTCATTCTGGAACCTTTCTCTCAGGCTGTGAGGACTCTGTGCCTAATGCCCTTTCATTCCGAATCCTTCTTCTCAGGGCCATGAGGTCTCGTGCACAATTCCCTCATTCTGGAACCTTCTCTGGCCATGAGGGCCCGTTAGCGTGTGCCGCGCTGAGCGCAGGCCTGACGGCCCTGCCCGTGGTCCTGGTGGCTACGACCCAGCTTGGTGCCTGAACAGGAGCTTTGGGTCAGCAAACCGGACCAACCTGGAGCCTGGCGGTGCATGAGGCGGCGGGCAGCAGGCAGGACGCGCTCCCTGGGGCTCAGCACGGGGAAGGCCGTCCCGCAGGGCGGAGGGCCAGGGCAGGGAGCCTCCTTGCACGGTGCCAGTGGGGAAGGGGCTTCTGGGCAACTGCTGGGGGAGGACCAGGCCTGGGGCCTCAATGACTGTCCCCACGCGTCTCCACCGGGGGTCTCGGGCCGGAGCTGCCCATCTGCAGGGTGGTGGACGGCGTGGTACCATCCTGGCTGGCAGGGGCGCCTCGTGGCCCCCCTGCCCTGGCAGGGGCCCCTTGGCACTGCGCAGTGCAGCTTCGCGCGACCCCCTTGTCTGCCTCTCTCAGCACGAGGGGCCTCGCTGGTGGGTGGGGCCTGAGCCAGAGGGACATGCTTGAAAGGGGGTCCCAGCCTGGCGCTGGGCTTCGACTCGGTGGGGGGGCGGCAGGTGCCCCATGGGGCCCCGAGAAAGGATGGCCACACGACGGCCACCCCGCTGCCCACCCACGCTGGGCGTTTCGGTGCCCTCTCGGCAGCGCCGTGGCGACGGGGCCGCTGACCGGTCTGCTCCTCGGGCTGAGGCTGGGTGCGCAGGGGCTGGCCCTCGGCTCCGGCCCGCCAGGGGCGCGTGTGACTGCGGGGCAAGCAGAGCTGCGACTTCGGGGGCGGCAAGGCGGCCGCGACCCCTGGCCGTGCTCTGCTGCCGCACCTGGCCGCCGCGTTAAAGGGCGGACCTCGCAGCCAACTGCGACGCTGCCGGGGCCTGACCGAAGAGCGCCTCCTCGGCGCTCCCGGAACAGGGAAGCCGGCCGGAGCCGGTGCTGGGCACTGAGCCCTGGCTGGTGCCCCTGGCTGGTCTGGGACGTGGACACGCCCAGGGCTCCCCGTGACCTCCAGCAGACGGGGCCGCGCGCCTCGTGAAGCTTGCGGGTGCCTGGACCCCCGTCCGAGCCTCCGCTCCGCCGAGCTCCTATGCTCGCCGCGTCTCCTGTGCTCCGGGCGTCCCCCAGTTCCTGCCCCGCCGTGCCAAGGCGGCAGGTTCTGTCTGCGAGGGGTGGTTTCCTCTCCGGGCGCCGCGGCAGCATCGCTCTTTGTGGTACCGCTCGGCTTCATCTCTCCAGCCGCGTCTCCTGCGATGTTGCCTTACAGCTCGATGTTCCTGGGGCGCCGGCGGGCCTCGCCTGCTGGAGCTTGCCCCTGCGGGGTCCGCGGGGAGGACCATGTGGCCGCTGCTAGAGCTCCCTCAGCGCCCACGTGGCTGCCTGCCCCGTGGCTGTCTCCAAAGAAGCACCCGTGACGCCTGGGACCCTGGGCTCCCACCGGCGCGGCGTCTGTGGTGGCCGTCCCCCGGGCACGCCGCGAGCCCCTGGGCCGCGTGCCGCAATTGCTGCCTTGTGCGAGTCGCGCCCCGACGCAGGCCCACGGCCGCCAGCCACTGCTGCTCAGGTTTGGGTTTGCTCAGGAAGGGCTCTTGCCCGGCTGCTCTCCCGGCTTTGGGGCCAGGAGGCCCGCAGCTGGACGGCGTGTGGCCCACCGAGGCGGCCCCGCCCCAGCCCCGTGTGGCCAAGAGCCGGCCCGTGGGTCGGCGCCGCGGCACAGCCGCGTGACATGACAGGGCACAGCGGTGGCAGCAGCCCCCGCTTCTTGGGGAGCCAGCAGGTCGGTGGGCTTGGCCCTCCCAGCGCCTCGCCCCGACGCCACCGGCGGGCTCTGCTCTTTCTGTTCGTTAAGGCGGTGGTCGTGGGGAAGCTGGGCTTCCTGCCTCTGGCTGCCGCTGCGGGCCCCCGAGCGCTGGGGGCACTGCGAGGAAGGGACGCAGGAGGGGCTGGCCGTGGCCGCCAGCTGGCCTCTGCCTGCCGGTCCCTGCGTGGCCAGGCCCCGCCGGGGAGGGGCGCCCCCAGCGCTCTGTGGACCGGGGCCCTCCTTGTCGGGCTGAGCCCCCGCCGGGCCGCCGGGCGGGCTCCGAGCTCCCGCGGCGGGGCTGGCCACGCAGACAGCGCCATTCCCCGGGCGCGGCGCCTGGGTGGGCCCAGGGCGTGGGGCATCTGCTCCTTCGCCCGTGGTCAGGGCCACGGCAGCGCTGGGGTCCGACCGCGGCTTTGGGGGGCCTGGGGTAGGTTCCTGGGGTCTGGAAGGGTTAGGGGACCACGTCGTCGTCGTCCAGCATGCGCTGAGGCGGCGGGAACCCTGGGGATCACGGTGGCCACGGCAGGAGAGAACAGCAACGGCGGGCACAGCCGTCACATTGAGGGTCCGTCGCAGAGCCCTGCCGGGTCCCACCCCGGCCCCGCCCGCCGCCCCGCGTCTGCTCTGTGCGTGGCCCTGGCTGACCCCGCTTGGCGCAGGAAACAGGCTGCGCCCTCCCCGGCGGGTCCCCCCCAGGGCATGAGGGCCTCTGGCCGTGGCCACAGCAGCGTCACGCGTCCCACCGTTGTTGGGCCCTGGGGGGTGGCGTCACAGCTCACCTGGCGGCGGCGCCCAGTGCGTCATCGGTTTCTGCGGGTGGCCTGGGGGTCCCACCTGCCTTCTCGGGCCAGCCGAGCCTGCTCGCTCTCGGCCCCTGCACGGTCACGTCAGGCGCCCCGTCCGTCCCCACCGTGGGCACCCTGCGTGCCGTGACGCCGCGCCGTCGCTTCTCCTCCTGGGTCTTGGCGTGGACGCGGCGGCTGCCGGCGGCCCAGTCCCGTGAGCGCCGGGGCTGCATCCTGCAGCTGGGGCCGGGCTCGGGCTCACTCTGGTCCACCGCGGGGACGTCCAGTTGCGAGCTCCAGCCCCCTGGGCCTGGAAGGCACGCGGTCCCCTGCCTCGAGCGCACCGCGCCCAGCGTGCTGAGCCGGTGACGCCCGCCTGGCCCCCAGGGCCGCCCGAGGGCGTTGCCGTCCCGTCCAGCTTGTGGAGCCTCGGCCTGCCGAGGAGGCCACAACGGGGCGTCGCGGGAGCTCCTGCTGCCCAGCCCCGGGCCTGCGGCGCCTCTGCCTCATGACGGCCGTCGACGTCTGACCCGGGCAGGCCCTCGGAGCCCCAGCGCCACAGCCGTGCCCGCTGGGGGTGGCCAGCGGCGTTCCCAGGCCCGGCCTGGCCCGGGCAGCTGGCTGTGGGGGCCTGGGGGCAGGCGGGGGGCACGGTGCCGGGCCATGAGGCCGGTGGGGGCCGCAGCCCCCCAGGACAGCGCCAGGCGCCGTTGTCACCCCGGGCCAGCTCGCGGTCCCCGAGGCGGCGACGGGCGGGGGCTGCTGCCCACCTCCCCGCTCCTGGCCCCGGCCGAGCTGCGCTTCCCTGCTCCCTTGTCAGCCGCCGCCTCAGGCACTGTGGAGGAGGCCCTCGTCCTGGGCCCTGACCCCACGGCACCTCCCGCTGGGGGTGGCCCCTGCCCCCGGGACCCTGCTCCTCGTGTCCTGGCGCTGCGGCCTGGGCCCTGCTCCTGGAGTCCGAGGGTCCGGGACTCGCAGGCGCCAGCCGAGAAGGGCCGGTGAGGCCTTCAGAGCCACGGGCTGAACCAGGGCGCTTCCGGCTGCCCCCCGGTGCCCCTGGAGGACGTCTCCGTGGCCTGAGGACGTGATGAGGGCTGTCTCGGTGCAGCGCGGTGGGGTGGCCGGCGGGAAGGAGAGCAGGACATGGACTCGGCGCTGTGGTCTCTGCTGCCTGTCACCTAGCGAGCTCCCTTGGGCTAGCAGGTGGGTGCTGGGCCGCCGAGGAGAGGGCGAGGGGCACGCGTGAAGATCCCTCCACAGCCCACAGCGAGCGGGCGCCTGGGTCTAGGAAAGGGCGGGCGCCGGGCCGGCTCACGGGGAGAGGGGCGGCAGGCAGCCCTGAGGGGACGCTCGGCGTGGAGGGGCGCAGCGGGCCGCCAGCACGGCTGCCGCACGGTGAGCCGCGGGGACCTGGCCCCCAGGAGCTGGTGCGGGCCCGGGGGCGGGGCGGCCACGAGCCGGGGCTGCAGAGCCTGTCCCGGGAGCAGCGCGGCTCCGCGGCTTGCTGGAGAAGGCGTGGCTGTCAGGGCCGGCCCGCGAGGGCGGTGGGCAGGGGCGCCGGGCCACGGGCAGCCACAGACGCGCAGGGCGCCGGCTGCAGCCCGGCGTTGGCGCCCCCGTGCCTGGCCTCGGTGGCCTAAGCCCCTTTGCCGTGAGCTTCCTCGCGATCCCCCCACCGCCCACGCAGCGCGGGCCTTGGCGGGGGCGGCGGCGTGAGGTTCCTGGCTCCCGCCAGGCTCGCGGCGCGTGGAGTTCCCTCTTCCCGCCATCCCACCTGCCCTGTTCCCAAGGCCCGCAGAGCGCCCGGTCTCAGCCGAGTCACATGCCCCCACAGGCGCCTCGGCCCTCGCCCGTCCCCGCCTACGGGGGGAGCATCCCCAGCCGCCGCGCTGCCCCGGGGGATGAGCGCCTGCTCAGCGGGGCGGGGAGGCGAGGGGAGGAGGGCGCCGTTCCTCGCCCGGAGCCCCTGGCGCGGAAGCTTCCAGTGTGTTTGTGCTTCTAGTACGTGGTTTTTTTCTGACGCCGGTGGTCCTGGCCGCCCAAGCGCAGTGAGCGCGCGCTGCAGCCGCGAGGGGCTGCTGGGAGGGGACCTCGGGCTCCCTCGGCCGTCCGGCCCCCACCGCGCCGGCCCGTGCCTGAGCTCTGAGCCGCGCCACCGAGCTGGCGGAGCCCGCGGCCTCCCGGCGGCCTGCTGACGTCTCCGCCTTGTCCCTCGGCAGGACTCCGTCTCGCTGAGACCATCCATCCGCTTCCAAGGCAGCCAAGGGGTGAGTGTGGCCGTCACGCCCGCGCTAGGCCTCGAGGGGCGGGGGCTGCCGGGGCGCCGGCCCCCGGCTGGAGGCCCTGAGCCTCCTGGCAGCTGCCGGGTGGGCTGGCGTTGCTGCCCGGCCCGAGGCCAAGCTGGCTGGACCCTGGGGTCCCTGCAGCCCCTGCCCTGGCACAGGCAGCCCCTCCCTGGGTGCCCCAGCGCCTCATGGGGGGAGACTGAGTCACGGTGGCTCAAGCCTCTCGCCCACGTACTGGTGGTGCCTGTTGGCCTAGAGAGCCAAGGCCCATTGCTGGGGGCGCAACCCGCCCGTGGAGGGGGAGCAGCATGTCCCCGCGGCAGCCGCCGGCCGCTGGTAACGGCCCCGCTCCCGCAGCACATCTGCGTCCCCCAGCCCGCCTGCCCCGCCGAGGCCCGCGCCTTCTCCTTCTACCTCTCCAACGTCGGCCGCGACAGCCCGCAGGGCAGCTTCGACTGCATCCAGCAGTACGTGTCCAGGTGAGCGTCCGGGGCGGCCGCGCGGCCGCCGGCTGGGGCTGCCCTCCGGGGAGCGCCTGGCCGAGCCCTGGGAGTGGGGCCGGGTCGGGAGCCCGCGCCGCCGCCGCTCCCACCCTCCGCGTCTTGCAGCCATGGGGACGTCCACCTGGATTGCCTGGGCAGCATCCAGGATAAGATCACGGTGTGCGCCACCGACGACTCCTACCAGAAGGCGCGGGAAAGCATGGCGCAGGCCGAGGAGGAGACGCGCAGCCGCGGCACCATCGTCATCAAGCCCGGAGGCCGCTACCTGGGTGAGGGCTGGGCGTGGCCTCGGGCACACCTGGCCGCCCCGAGCGCCGAGGCCCTGCGACGGCGTCAGCCCTGGCCCAGGCCGGCCTCGGGTGGGGTCCCCGGGACACCCGCCGTGCCTCCACCCCCGCCTCCTGGCTCTCGTTGCAGGCAAGAAGGTTCAGTTCCGGAAGCCGGCCCCAGGGGCCGTGGACCCCGCACCCTCCCGCAAGCGGGCCGCCCCCGCCAACCTGGCGAGCGCCATCCGGAAGAGCCGGGGCGGTGTCTCCCAGCGGCCCCTGCGTGACCGCGTGCTGCACCTCCTGGCACTGAGGCCATACCGCAAGGCCGAGCTGCTGCTGCGGCTGCAGAGGGACGGCCTCACGCAGCAGGACAAGGACGCGCTGGACGGCCTCCTGCAGCAGGTGGGCGGCCGGGAGGGGCTCACACCCCCTTGCCCCTCAGGGGCGGCTGCCCTGGCCACGGCTCCAGGGCTTCACGCCCGCGTCCGTCCCCGCCGGCCGGTGGGTGTCTGGGCAGCCGGCGCTGGGCGGGCTCCAGGCCCCGCGGTGAATGCGGCAGTGTCCACCCTGCAGCATCCTCTGCTCATTCACTGCCCAGGCCCCCAGCGGGGCGGACACGCCACCTCTTCCCACGCGGCTGCCTGGCGGCTGTGTCAGCGTGCAGAGCCTGTGGCCGGGCACCGGCCAGCTGGAGGGGGCCAGACCCTTGGCGGGGTCCCCCAGCCCGCCCTGCTCCCCACCTCGCACGTCCCTGGGGCCGCCCCACCTCCTCGTCTGCATCTCACCTGGCCGGGGCCATCGCACGCCTCCAGGCGGCTGGAGACACGGCTAACAGCCGCCGCGACAACAGAAGCATCAGCGGCACGCTTGGCCACGGAGACTCGTAGCGGAGCTTGGAGGGGGGTCCTTGGCGGTGGCCAGGCCGCGCAGAACCTGGCGGGCTCGTGCTTGGTTGGAGGCCGGGCTGTGGAACTGTCCAGAGCCTTCGCCCTGAGGAACACCGTTCTGGAGGCAGGAGACGTCCGTCTGTCGCAGCAGAGACGCAACCGGCGTCGGCACGCGGCCCGGCAGCAGCGATGACATGGATCACGGCATGCGCTGGGTGGGCAGCACTGCGCGGAGACGGGCCTTGGGCCGCGGCACCCTTGGCTCCGGAACATTTCCATGCTCACGACACAGCTGCTAGAGTGGCCCAGGCCCCACGGGAGGAGGACCTGCGCTGCCCGCCCGGCTGCCGGCCGCCCCTTTAGCCGCGGGCCACGTCCGCCACGTCGGCTGGTCCGTCCCTCACCGGCCTGCCCGTCCCCGCTCACCCGCGTGCAGCTCGCACACACCCCACTCCTCGAGCACGGCCCTGAGAATAAGGCGTCGCTCGCGATGTCACCACGGCTGAGAAGCTGACGTGGCGACCAAGCTCGCTGTTACCGCACGACGGCGTCCGGCCTTTTCATGGGTCCCAGCTACGCCCCGAGCCGTTCCTCCCCGGCTGAGCCCGTCCGGGATCACGTTTCCGTCAGTTGTTGGCTCTTGGGTGGTCCGTGGGGCAGACGTGGCGCGGCCTTTGCCACCCAGCCTCCGAGCCTCCCCTTGTGGCTCGCCGCACCCCGTGGTCCCCAGCGGAGACCCTGCGCCTGCCGAGCGGCCGCGCCTCCGTGGATGGGCTCTGGACGTCTTGCACGAGGAGACACAGCACGTCTCTCTGCGTCTGGCAATTCTTCCACTGAGTGTCACGTCTCCAAGGTCCACCCCCGTCGAGCACGAGACCGCGCCGCTACTGTCCACGTCCTGAGCGCCGAGCTGGAGCGTGCCCGCCGCCGGCATGTGGGCCGGTCCCAGCGCAGGTCTCCAGGCCGCTCACGCCCCAGGGCTGCCGCCGAGACGCGTGTCCCCAGCCTCGGGCACAGCGCCGTTTCTGGTCCCAGAGCGAGAGCGACTGTCCTGCTGCAGGGCCCACCCCGAGCCCCCCGGCCTGTGTGGACCGCAGAGGGCCAAGCCAGGGCAGGGAGGGGCAGCAGGGTCTCAGGCCTGGAGGGGGCCGCCCCCTCTGGGCTCACGCCAGCCTCCCCTGCCCGGGGGCCGCAGGCTGCCCGCCTGCCCTCGCCCGCCCTGCGGTGACGCGGCTGTGCTTGCAGGTGGCTCTCGTGAACAGCAAGGACGGCGCCTGCGTGCTGAGGGACAGCGCCTACAAGGACGTGCAGAGGGACTGGCCTGGCTACTCGCAGGGCGACCAGCAGCTGCTGCGGCGCACGCTCGTCCGGTACTGCAGGCCTGGGCTGGGGGCTCGGCCTGGGGGGCCGGGGGGCTTGCGGGAGCTGCCAGCTCCGGAGCTTTGGGGCCTTACCGAGGTGACGCTGAAACCTGCTCGCTCTGAAATGAGCCTCTCGGGGACGCGGAGTAGGAGAGACGGCCGGACGGGCCTCCGGGCACCGTGAGGTCAGGCTCTTTGAACGCAGTGCCTCAGGTTGAGGGGGACCCTCGGCCTGGGGAGCGGTGGGTCAGTGGCCCGTTTGGGCAGGCAGGGCAGGGCCCCCTCGGTCAGCGCCTGGCGGGGCCTCTCCCGGGGGCTGCCGCGCTCGCCGGCCCTTCCCTGACCTCCCGGGGCCCTGAGCTGTGGGCGTGGACCCCGCCCTGGGGGGCCGCTCAGGGCCCCTGCCCGCCGTCTGGAGCTCGCGCCGGCATCTGTCTCTCGGATATGCTCGCCGAGCCACGTCCTGCAAGGCGGGTGGCGGCGTGCCCGGCGGGCGGTTCCTGGCAGCGTTTAAGGACATGCATGCGTCTGTGAGCGGCGTGTGGGCCTGGGCTGGTCCTGCAGGGTGGGTGGGGGCTCCCGAGTGCGTGGGGCGAGTCTGCGGGCTCTCCCGGCCGCTGACTCAGGAGGAGCGGCCCCCGCAGCTGCAGTGCTCTCACAGCCGCCCACCCTCCGTCGTCTGCGTGGGCCTGGGCAGGACTCGCGCGTCCTCTGCCCTCGCCTCGTCCGCTGTGCTGCTCCGCGTCAGGGCGAGCTCAGCTGACCCCAGCCGCCTCCCCTGGGTGCTGCTCTCAGGTCTCGTGCCTGTTTGTTCCAGGGCAGTGACGCCATCCGGTTTACTCTCTAACTCACCTCGTAGGTGGCGGCTTTGCCAGGGCAGCTGGCGTGGGCACAAGGCGGCCTCGTAAGTGGCCTTTTTTGGTGGTTTTAACGCATTGCCAGCGTCGTGGAGCTACCACCTCTACTTGGCTCCAGAGGTCTTATCGCCCCCAGAGAAACTGCCCCGGTCAGCAGCCCCGGCCCGGCCCCCGCCGACCTGCTGCCTCCTAGCCGGCTCGTGTGCCGGGCTCCTTGCTCGGCGTGTCCTTCGTCCGTCCTGCGTCGCCTGGGTCGGAGCCACACCCTTTTCCCATGGCAGGATGGGCCAGTTAGCTTTCTCCCTTATCCGCCGATGGGCGCTGGGTTGGCCCCACTGAGCACCTGTGCAGGATCACAGACGAGCTTGGGCTTTAGGAGGCACCGGGCCTCGAACCCAGGACCTCGTACACACGAGGCGGGCACTCAGCCAAGTTTGCACGTGGGCGTATCTCCCGGTTTCTCCTGAATCGTCTCCTACCAGTGGGATTGCCGGCTGGTACCATCCAACTTTCTGTGGAGCTGCCAGACTGCTTTCCACAGGGCTGCCGCGTTTCCCACGCGCCCGGCGCGTCTGAGGGCCCCACTTTCTCTTTCTCCACGTCCTCCCTGCCCTGTGGCTCCCCAGTTCTCAGCCATCCTGGGGGCACGAGGCTTTGGCTATGCATATGGTTCTCTGGAGAGGCCTCTCCCCTCCGTCTTTCCGGGGCCTTGAACGTTGCTGGTTCCGTCTACTTTGCTTTTTAAGTCAGTTCTCACATCTCAGGGGCCTCCATGTCTGCATTCTGGGGTGTGTGACACTTGGGGGCTGCCCCAGGGGCCCAGGACTAAGGCCCACCTGCCCTGGGAGGGGAGCCAGAGGGGCCATGGCACTGGCTTGGCGCTGGTGGGCTGGGGGTTGGGGCAGGAGCCGCCACATCCCCCGACCTCCCGCACCCCCGACGTCCCGCACTCTCCCTCTAGGAAGCTGTGCCAGCCGCAGGAACCTGGTGGCCTCCCCGCAGACACTGCCTCTTCCAGCCCTCCCGGAGAGCAAGGGAGAGCTGCCTCCCCGCCCCAGGTGAGGGGCAGGCGTGGGCGGGCAGGGGTCGCCCAGGAGCCCTCGGGGGGGTGGGCACCTGGGGCTGGGCTGGGCTGGGCGGCCGCCTGCCCTCTGCGGCTGCCGCTCAGTAGCAGGGACCCCCGGGACGGAGCGTCTTGTCCGCAAGCTCAGGGCCCAGCGCAGCAGGCGGTGCTGGGGGCGTGGGCCCTGGCGGGGGGCTCGGCGTGTCCCGTGGCTCCAGGAGCGCATGACCGGCGCGCACCCACCCACTCGCGCCACGGCGTCGCAGGCAGAGACGCGCAGGGCCGCCTCCGTGACCCCGTCCCCGACCCTCCGCTGCGCTCCACAGAAGCGGGCCCCGCCGCTCCAGCCGCTGGACTTCATCGACCCCCTCGCCAGCAAGAAGCCCCGCGTCTCCCACTGCGCCCGGAGGGCCCAGCCCGCCGTCAACGGGAGGCCCAGCGCTGCCCACGGCCGCGAGGCGCCGCTGCCCACCCCAGGCCCGGCGGCCAGAGCGGGCCCGGCCAGCACCCACCTGCCCCCGCTGCTGGAGCCGCCGCGGCCGCACGACCCCCTAGCCGACGTGAGCAACGACCTGTACCACAGCGGCAGGGACTGCGGGCAGGCCGAGGCCGGCCCCCCCGGCCCCCCTGAGCGCCTGGGCCTGCCCCTGCCCACGGACTTTGTCCAGCCCGGCCATCACCACGGCGCCCCCCCACGCATCAAGTCGCGCAGGAAGTCCAAGAAGCACAAAGACAAGGAGAAGCCGCCTCAGGACAGGCCCCGGGAGCGGTGGCCGCAGCAGGAGCCCGCCCAGAGCTCCGGGGGCGGCACCCACGCCGGCCCGCCCGACGCCCCGGGTAGGCCCCCAGGAGGCCGGGTGGGGGTCCGGGGCTCTGCGGGCACCGCTGCTGGACACCGAGCCTGCCACGCCGCCCACCAGCCACCTGGGGGCCAGCAGGCCCGGCTGCACCTGGGCCCCGTGCCCTCCCTGCCTGCCCACCCACGTGCCGCGACGCTGCGTCGCTGAGTGCTGGGCGTGGAGCCTCGGCTCCTGGAGGGAGGCGGAAGCCTGCGAGGGGCTGTCGGGTGGGCCGCTGAGTGGGATCCAGGGGCCAGGTGGCCTGTGCAGAGACGGGGGCGCGTCCACCCACGGACCTCGGGCCCGGCAACACGAGGCCCCCAGGGGCCCCCGGGCTGGCGACCTCACGGAGGCCCGTCAGGGTGTGCGTAGCTGTAGAGGCGCGGCGGCGCTGGAGGGCCGTCGGGGCTGGAGCGTCGCAGGTGGCGCTGGGCAGCCAGGGGGCCCGTGGGGTGCGCGAGCACCGCCTCCCGGCCTCTCCGTCTCAGCAGAGCCCGCTGAGGGGGCGCAGGAAGCCGTTTCCTCAGCCGAAACAAGACTTCCCCGCGGCCGGCTTGGGCCAGGACCTGCCCCGGGTGTGCAGCTTCTGGCCGCGGGGGTGAGGGAGGCCGGGGGCAGCGCCCAGGAAGGAGGGTGCGCGTGTGCGCCGAGGTGTGCCCGCGGCGACGCCTGCTGGCGCCTCTCCCCGAGCACCGCGGCCCGTGCCGGCCCCCCCCCGGACTCCGTGCCTGGGTGGGCCAGGCCCCCGCCTGCCCCGGGTTTCCAGCCCGCGCTAGTCCCTGGGCCCCCGGCCCTGGCAGAGAGCAGTGGCCCCGCTGCCCGCGGCTGCCTGCTGCGCCCAGGCCACTAGCCCTCAGCAACCCCCTGGCCTGTTTGCAGCCTGCCCCCCTGTGGCCCAGGACCCCAGCTGCCCCCCAGGACTAGCGGGAGCCTGCGTCAGCTCCAGCGTGCCCACGTCCACGTCGGACACGCCCGACTACCTGCTGTGAGTGCTGGGCCCGCCCGGGGGGCCCCTGCCTGCGCGCGCGGGCAGCCTCCCGAGACCCACTTCGCCCCCAGGAGGTACGCGGCCATCTCCTCCTCGGAGCAGCGCCAGCGCTACAAGAACGACTTCAACGCCGAGTACAGCGAGTACCGCGGCCTGCACGCGCGCATCGAGCGCGTCACGCGGCGCTTCACACAGCTGGACGCGCAGCTGCGCGGGCTCTGCCAGGGCTCCCAGGAGTACGAGGTGGGCACGTGGCTCTGGGGACCTAGGCCCCCCGCCCGGGGCGCGCCCTGCGGCTGTGACGGGCACCCGGGTAGGTGACGTGTGTTTCCTCCTCTCCAGACCACTCGCGGGCAGATCTTGCAAGAATACCGAAAGATCAAAAAGGTGAGGCGGCAGCGCCCTGGGTGCGGGGGACGGCCCGCCTCGGCCCCCGAGCGCTGCGGGCGGCGCCCTGACCGCACGCCCCCCGCAGACCAACACCAGCTACAGCCAGGAGAAGCGGCGCTGCGAGTACCTGCACGGCAAGCTGGCGCACATCAAGACGCTCATCGCCGACTTCGACCGGCGCCAGCTGCAGGCCTGGCACTAGCCGCGCGCCGGGAGGCGCGGGCATTAAAAAACCGTGAACGGAAAGCGCGCCCGAGCCAGCCTGCCGGCCCCGCCGGGACGCCCGCACGCCGCCCCGCGCCCCCTCGGCAGGACCGACCGCCTTTTGTAGTTTTACGCAGACGGCCACGTCCAGCTCCCGCCGCGGGCCTCGGCCTGGGCGCAGGAAGAGCCCGGGCCGCCTCGGGGACCCGCCGGGACACGGGCGGGCGGCGCTCCTGCAGGACCAGGCCCCGGGGGGCGAGCCTCCTGCCTGCCTCGGGCCGTGCCGCCGTGGCCCCTCCAGCGACGGCGTCGTCCTGCTCGTCTCCCTCTTGCTGCTTTTTCACGCTCGCGCCGTTGAGACCGTGCTTCCGGCGCTTC
The DNA here is from genome assembly GCA_026826555.1 of Tolypeutes matacus. NCBI lineage: Eukaryota > Metazoa > Chordata > Mammalia > Cingulata > Chlamyphoridae > Tolypeutes > Tolypeutes matacus. The sequence goes on from JAKSZT010037504.1 coordinate 182,689, forward strand.
CGGCGCAGATCCTCCCCGCAGCCTGCTCACGGGCGCGGGGCTCTCGGCGGCCCCCCGTCGGGGTTTGCACTCAGGGAGGGGCCGGGCTGGGGCTCCCGGGGCAGCCCCGGGGCGCGTGCGCGTGCCTGAGTGTGCGAGCGGGGCCCCAGGTTCAGGGCCTGGTGAAGCCACGACTCGGGGCGTGCGGGGGCGCCGGGCGGAACTGGCCCCGGGGAGCCACTAGCCAGGGCCCTCCTCCGGGAACCTCCTGCGGGGCCCCGGGGTGCCCAGGGTCTCCACGGAAGTGCCGATGTCTCCCGTTGCCGAGGGTGGTTTGTGGGGCGTCGGCCGCGCACCAGGGGTCCCGCGACCAGGGGTCGGGGGTCGCGGTCGAGTCGGCCTTTTGTTGTTATTTTCTTCCCCTTTTAAGGAACGATGAAGCGAAGCAAGGCGGTGCTTGGGGCTGGTGGCCGGGCGCTGGCTGACCACGCGTGGCCGCTGCGCCTGTGGACGCCGCGCTGTGGAGAAGGACTGCTCTGAGCCATGTGGTTGCTGTTTACATGAACTTTCCACTTTTGCCAAAATGTCACAATTGAGAGGCGTTGCCGCGTCTTCGGCTTTCCTAGTATTTTCTTACAAGCTCTAGTGTCCTTTTGTACACTAAACAGGTGAATGCTGGTTTTTCCAACCTACAATAAATTCCACCCAACTCCCCGGCTGCCCACCCGTGCGCGTCTGTCTGTTGCTGCTGGATTTCTGGGGGGGGGGCTGGGGTGCCAGGACGCTGCGATGGAGTCGGTGGCACGGGCCTGGCCCAGGCAGTCGCGGGGCACGGGCAGGAGCCGCTGCCCGCGGCGGAAGGGCGAGGGCCGGGGAGCCATGGTGGGGGTGTGAGCAGGGCAGGGCCGCCCGGGAGAAAGGGGCCCCCGGAGCCTGCACCCCAGCCGGGTGTGAGGGCGGGTCTGCGGGGTCCTCGCTCAGCCGGCCCTCCCCCGCCGGCCCGCGGCCTTGGCCTGAGTTCTGAGGCCGCCCGGCTGTCCTGGCCGCAGTGTCCCCGCCCCCCCCCCGGGGGCCTGCTGTTCCTCCAGAACATAAAACCTCCTTTGTGCTCATCCCAGGGCTACCTGCCCTGTCAGCAGCTGCCGCCTCCCGCCCGCGCCTTCCCCACGGCCACCCCCCGTGTCATGGACGCCCCGAGTCCAACTCGGGGCTCTGTCTGGTCAGGGGGAGGCCTCCCAGGGCTCTGGCTAATCCTGCGGCCCTTCCATGGCCTTTTGGTGCCCAGTGACTACCAGAGATGGGAAAGCTGGGGTGCCACCATCTCCCCGCTACCCGCAGCCAGGCCAGGGCCCTTTCAGGCCCTCCTGACATACCCGCCCATCCCGGCTGGACCCGGCTCTGTTGAGTCTTGAGCTCTCATTCCCAGCTCCGAGGGTCTCCCCTCGACCCCCAGCTGCCCCTTCTCCCTGCCACCTGGTCTGGTGGCTGCCTCTTCCGGGAAGCTGGCCCGTCTCTGGGCTGCTCCTGGCCGGGGATGGTGGAGCCCGCTTCTGCTCCCCTAGTCTCGGGCCCCTTTGGGGCCTGCCCTGGGGCAGAGGGGTTTGGAGCCCCCTGCAGCCTTCCTGCACTTTCCCAAACATCCACCTTTTGGGCCAGCTCCAGCGGTGGAAATTTTCCGGCCGCAGGAGATGGCTTGTTTTGGAAAGTTCCTGGGGGAGCCGCCCGCCCCCGCGTTCCCACGCTCCCTGATGGCGGCGTGGGGGGCACCGCTGGCCCAGCCCCACCCCTCCCCCTCCCCTCCCCACCCCACGCCAAACCCCATCCGTCCCCCACCCTGAACACTCGGTGGGGAAACCGAGGCAGGCGGCAGGCCCCGCCCACCCGAGCGGCGTCGGGCCCCCGCCGGGCTGCGCCGCAGGTCAGTGGGGAGCCAGGGGGCGAGGGCGCGGGGCCTGGGCCGGAGTGGGGGGGCAGCTGCGGGGGGCGTGTCCCGCTCGGCTCTGGGCCCTGGGGGCGTCGCTCCGCCCGTTGCCTCGGATCCCTTGGGGGGCGTCGAGCACAGGCTCCCCGCACCCCGGTCTCTGCGCCCTCCTTGATGCAGCGAGGCCAGCGGGCGTGGGGCCGCTGCGCGAGACCCCGAACCCGAGGCGCGCGCTGCGGGGGCCCCAGGGCGGGCTGCGCCCCTTCCCCGGGGGCGGGGCGGGGCGGGGCGGGGCGGGGCTGCGGCGCTTTTCCTCCCGGCCCGCGCGCCCGCCCCTTCGTGCCGCCCTCCGACTCCGAGCCGGTGAGTGCGGCCGCGACTCCCTGCGTCCAGCCCGCCCCAGGCCCGGCCGGGAGCGAGTCCGGCCTTACCAGTCCGTGACCCCCGCTGACCCCCCGCGCCCCCAGCCCGCCGCCATGGAGGCCCCCGCCGCCGAGTTGGTAGTCGAAAGCCCCGACGTGGTCTACGGCCCCGATGCCATCGAGGCGCACTACGAGTACCGGACGACGCGCGTGAGCCGCGAGGACGGCGTCCTCAAGGTGGGCCGGGGGTGCGGGAATGGGGTGCGGGGGCTGCGAGGGGCGAAGCGAGAGGGCGGAGGGCCGGGGGAGCGGGGAGAGCGGGAATGGGGGCGGGGTTGGGTGGGGCGGAGGGAGCAGGGAATGCGGGAATGCGGCCGGGAGCCTGCGGGGCGAGGAGGGAGGGGCAGGGGGGGAGCGGGGAGATCAGGAATGGGGGCGGGGGCTGCGGGGGGCGGAGGGAGGGGCGAGGGCTGCGGGGGGCGGAGGGAGCGGGAGGGCGGAGGAAGAGGGGGGAGCGGGAAGTGCGGGGGGACAGCGGGCGGCGACACGGGCGGCCCGGGGCCGTGACTGACGCCGCCGTCCGCCCAGGTGCGCCCCACGTCCACGCGCTTCACCTTCCGCACGGCGCGGCACGTGCCCCGCCTCGGGGTCATGCTGGTCGGCTGGGGGGGCAACAACGGCTCCACGCTCACGGCCGCCGTGCTGGCCAATCGCCTGCGCCTGACCTGGCCCACGCGCACCGGCCGCAAGGTGGGGCGGGGCCCTGCGCGGGGCCGGGGCCCGGGAGGGCCGGGGGCGGGGCTCGCCTGGAGGAAGCCCAGGGTGCCGGGGCCGGTCGCGGCCCGCCCGCCCACCGCCCGCTCCCCCCCCCAGACGGCCAGCTACTACGGCTCGCTGACGCAGGCCGCCACCCTGAGCCTGGGCCTGGACGCCGAGGGCCGCGAGGTGCACGTGCCGTTCCGCGCGCTGCTGCCCATGGTGGCGCCCGACGACCTCGTGTTCGACGGTGGGCGGGGCCCTGGGCCGGGCGGGGGTGTGGGGGGGGCAGATCGGGCCGAGCTCGAGCTCCCCCCACCGCGGCCCCGCAGGCTGGGACATCTCGTCGCTGAATCTGGCCGAGGCCATGCGGCGCGCGCAGGTGCTGGACTGGAGCCTGCAGGAGCAGCTGCGGCCGCACATGGAGAAGCTGCGCCCGCGGCCGTCCGTCTACATCCCCGAGTTCATCGCCGCCAACCAGAGCGCGCGCGCCGACAACCTCATCCTGGGCACGCGCGCGCAGCAGGTGGGCCCCCCCCCCGCCCCCGGCCTCCAGCCCCTCATCTTTCCCTTCTGCCCCCAACCCCCCCCCCCAGTTCTGCCCGTCGGGACAGGAATGGCCAAGGCCTCGGGGGGCGGCCTGCCTGCCCTTTCTCTACCCCTCCCCAGCTGGAGCAGATCCGCCAGGACATCCGCGACTTCCGGTGCAGCGCGGGGCTGGATAAGGTCATCGTGCTATGGACGGCGAATACAGAGCGCATCTGCGACGTGGTCCCGGGCCGGAACGACACGGCTGAGAACCTACTTCGCACCATCCAGGTGGGCGCCAGCGGGAGGCGGGCCGACAGGTGCGAGGCCGGGGTGCCGACCTGCCCGCTGACCCTGCCCGCGCCCGCAGCTGGGCCTGGAGGTGTCGCCGTCCACGCTCTTCGCCGTGGCCAGCATCCTGGAGGGCTGCGCCTTCCTCAACGGGTCCCCACAGAACACGCTGGTGCCCGGCGCGCTGGAGCTGGCATGGCAGCGCCGCGTTTTCGTGGGCGGAGACGACTTCAAGTCCGGCCAGACCAAGGTCAAGTCGGTGCTGGTGGACTTCCTCATCGGCTCCGGCCTCAAGGTGCGCGCGGGAGCGAGGGTGCCGGCTGAGGCGGCCGCCGCTGGGGCCGGCGCGCTGGGGGGCTGGGGGGGGCGCCTGGAGCGTTGGGGCGAGGCGTTGCCACCCGCAGACCGTGTCCATCGTGAGCTACAACCACCTGGGCAACAACGACGGGCAGAACCTGTCGGCGCCGTCCCAGTTCCGCTCCAAGGAGGCGTCCAAGAGTGGCGTACTCGACGACATGGTGCGCAGCAATTCCGTGCTGTACGCGCCGGGAGAGGAGCCGGACCACTGCGTGCGTGGGCGGAGGGGGGAGGGCCCGGGCGGGGCGGAGGGGGCACCCTGGGAAGGGGCGCGACTGACCGGGCGCGCGCCGCAGGTGGTCATCAAGTACGTGCCGTACGTGGGCGACAGCAAGCGCGCGCTGGACGAGTACACGTCGGAGCTGATGCTGGGCGGCACTAACACGCTGGTGCTGCACAACACGTGCGAGGTGGGCGGTGGGTGCCGGGCGGGGGGGGCGCGGGCGGGGGCGCGGGGTCCTCGGCGCACTGACCCCGCCCCCCGCAGGACTCGCTGCTGGCCGCGCCCATCATGCTGGACCTGGCGCTGCTGACCGAGCTGTGCCAGCGCGTGACCTTCTGCACCGACGCCGACCCCGAGCCGCAGGGCTTCCACCCCGTGCTCTCGCTCCTCGGCTTCCTCTTCAAGGCGCCGCTCGTGCCGCCCGGCAGTCCCGTGGTCAACGCGCTCTTCCGCCAGCGCAGCTGCATCGAGAACATTCTCAGGTGCGCGGCGGGGGGGGGGGGGGGGGGGGCGCGGCCCGCCCCAGGGGCGGGACCCTGCTGACTCGCCCGTCCCCCAGGGCCTGCGTGGGCCTGCAGCCTCAGAACCACATGTTCCTGGAGCACAAGATGGAGCGTCCCGGCCCCAAGGGCGCCTGGCTGGGGGCCCAGCCTGTGCAGCTCAGGAGGGGGTCGGCCACCGCTGCCACCAACGGCTGCACGGGCGCCGCCAACGGGCACCCGCAGACGGAGGCATCCCAGGAGGCCGCCACCTGAGGCTGTGGGCGTCTGGCTCCCCTGCCTGCCCCCACAAGCAATAAATCACGTGCCACCGTCACAGCAGCTCGGCTGTCTTTCCTTTACTAGTTGCTTCTCCGAGCACACATTGCTGTTATACTTTGTCAATTAATCAAAAAATGCTTTATTTCCAAAATCAAATTTCCAAATTATTGAATAGAAATCCAAGACAGTAGTTTTAGAAGTGGCTTTTTCTTTAAAAACAAATTCCTCTGTATATCTAATTTTAGAACCAAAATATATTTCCTAAATATCCTTGCTTAAAAGGTAACCAATCCGAGAACATTTTTTTTTTTATTTTTAATCATTAAATATCCTACACTATCTCTCAGGCTGGCCTGTTTCCATTTCTGTAACTGGTAGACTCCTACTCATCCCTCAAAGCCCATTTCTGTTGCCCCACCTGACCCCCCCAGGGCTCTTGGCTTCTCCCAGCCTGAATGACCTGGGTGTGAGGCCCCTGGCTGGGGAGCAAGGCTTCCTGTGGGCTAAGGTGAAGGAGACACGGCTACCCAAAACAAAGCCAAGTTACATTTATTGACGGGCGGGAGCCAGCTGCCACGAGAGCAAAACACAAAAAAGCCAGAAGGGGATGGGGCCAGGCCGGAGAGCACGTCGCTGAGGTCCTTGCGTTTTGTATGAAATGGCAAAGTCCTCGGCTCGGGGCCTCCCAGCCTGCCAAGCCTGGGCCAGCTGCCCCAAGAGGGCTGGTGCGCGCCCACGGCCCACCCGCCCCCGGGCCCGCCCCTGGGGCGCCGAGGCCTGCAGTAGTTGCCTCTTCACACGCTCAGCTCACAGCCATCCCAGGCGAGAACTGCCGAGACAGGGGCGAGGCGTGGGGGGCTCAGCTCCGGCCAAGGCAGGGACCCGCCCCCCGGGGTGTGGGGGACCGGGTGGGGTGGGGTCCCAGGCTGTTGTGGTGGGGGCAGTCTGGGGAGGGGAGAGGGCCGCCCCAGGCCCGGGTCCCTGGGTGGGGGATGGTGCAGGAGGGCTGGGAAAGTGAGGAGAGGGGGAGGGGAAGGGGTGCCGCGGCCGCCCCCCCACCTGGCCCGCCGCGGTCACGGTCTTGCTCTGGCCCCCCGGCCGCCCCGCCGGGGTCTGCCCGCCAGGCCCCTCCGGCCCGACGCCGCCGCGGGGGGGGAGTCGACGCAGTCGCTTACGCTTTCGCTGGGGAACGGGCGCAGGAAGGTCCCGGCGGCCCCCTCATCGTCCCGCGGGGTGCCGGGGCCGGTGCTCAGGCCGGGGGAGCTCTGGGGACAACGCGGTCAGCGGCCCCGCGCAGCCCCGCCCCGCGCCCCTCGCCCCCCCGCCCCCGCCCCGCACACAGCCCCGCCCCGCCCCTCACCTGCGGCAGCCGGTCCACGTCGCCCGCACCTGGGAACAGACAGACTGAGCGACTGGCGGTCAGACGCGCCTCCTCCCCAGGGGTCCCTCCCCCCGGCGCGCCCAGGCCACCGCGCGCCCCACTCACCCAGGGATCCGTTCACGTGCGGCGGCTCCAGCGCGCTCAGGGCGGCCATGGGGCCCTCGGGGCCGGGGCCCAGCGGGAACTGCGGGCAGAGGTCGGCGTGGGCCTCACCCCCCAGCGACGGCGCCCGCCCCCTCCGACCCCCCACTCACGTTAGCCCTTCCGGGTCCAGGCCCGACGGGGTTGATGGCGGCGTACACGCTCTCGCCGGAGGTGGCAGAGTCTGGGGGAGACAGCAGCGCTCAGGAGGGGGCAAGGGCCCCAGGGGACCCCCTCAGGCCGAGAACCCCCAGCCAGGCCCTACCTCCGGGGCTGGGCACGATGGGCGTTCCAGGCGGGCCGCCACCTCCTGGGGGGCCCTGCACGGGGAGGCAGGCAGGCACCCTCAGAATGGCCCCCCATCGACCCCCCCCCACGGTCCCCAGGGCCCGGCCTGGGCCCCCACTTACCGTGTAGCTGCCAGGGGAGGAGCAGGAGGAGGAGTAGGGGATCTGGGGAGACGGACCGAGGAGGCGTGAGTGGGTGGGACAGCCCCCCCCCCCCTCCAGCCCACCCGGGACTCACCGAGTTGCTGCTGGGGCTACTCCAGCCGCGCACCGCCGGGCTCCTGGAAGGTAATGGGTGCCTCCTGGGTTGGACCCTGGGCCCCACCGCGCCCCACTCCCACCCTGCCCACGTGCACCAGCTCCTGGGCCTCGGGGGCCCTGGGGAGCCGCCGCGCAGGGAGCCGAGCAGAGGCCCACGGGGTCCGCGCGTGCAGGAGCCTTACGCGTTCACAGCGGCCAGGCCGGGGCCGACGAGGGAGCTGAGCAGGGGCCGCACGCAGCCTCCGTAGCCCTGCCGGGGGGAAGGGGCCATGAGTGGGGTGGGGGCGCCCTCGCCTGGGCTCCGCGCTCCCCTCCCCCGCACGCCCGGCTCTTACCTGGGGCCCCGCGCTGGCCACGCCCCGGGGCTGTGCCGCCCGCTGCATCGAGCCACCCAGGCTGGGATGCCCTGCGGAGGGGCGGAGGGTGGGGGGCTCAGCCCAGGACCCCGCTGCAGAGAAGCGGTGTGGAGCTGGGGTCCCCAGGGAGGGGTGTGGCCGGCGCTTCCCTACTCACCCAGCGCTCGCGGGGAAGGGTCCACAACGCTGGGGAGGCCCAGGGGAACCTGCGGAGAAGGGGGCAGCAGCGCTGAGGTTGGGGTGCCCTGCCCCCGCCTCCCCCTCCCCCATCCCTCTCTCACCTGACTGGGCAGGCGCAGGGTGGGCCGGGGGCTCCCTGGGAACCGCGGTGACATGAAGGGCTGGAAGAGGGGTGTGGGGGTCAGAGTCTCCTCCAAGTGCCCCCCAAGCTACCCCACGCCTGTTGCGCCCGGGTCCCCCACCCTGCCATCTCCTTCTGGACAGAGCAGACACCTAGTGTGTGGGAGCACAATGGGGTGGGGGCTCGAAGGGGATATGGGAGGGGTCCCGGCTCCTTACCTGGCCGTGAGGCGCCATCATGGGGATGTTGGGATTGTGGGGGGACAGCTGGGAGCCGGGAGGGCCCTAGGAAGACAGAGCTGGGTTGGGTTGGGGGGGGTAAGGTCACCCTGAAGTTCCAGTCTCAAGCTGCCCTGCTGGGGCAGCCCTGGGGCAGGCCGGGCCAGTGTCCTGAGCCTTGGTGGGGTGGGGGAGGGGAGCAGGGCCTGCAGCCAGGCGTACCCCCACACCTGGCCCACGGGCTTCCCGCACACACACCCCCACACCCCTTCTGTGTGGCGCCCCACTTGTCTCCGCCGGTGTCTCTGCCTCCCCCCAAGGATGCCCCAGCCCCTGGCTGTACCTGGAAAAAGCCTGGTGGCAAGGAGCCAGCCGCCACGGCGTCGCCGGGAGCCATGCTGGCTGTCACGGGGCTGGGGACGGCGCTCTGCAGGGGTGAGGCAATGGCCAGACCCACGTCAGGCCGCTTCCTACCCCGGCCAGCCCTCCCCCTGCCCTGGACATGCCGAGGGGTCGGTCAGACCCCAGCCTGGGGCTTGGGACCTCCGTGGGGCCCCCGTCCTCCAAGCCCACAGCTGTCCTTTACTCTAAGGCCTTCGCCACTTCTTGAGCAGGAAAACCCCAGATTTCCGGCAGCTCTCAGTGGCGCAGGACCCGGTCTCAGCAGCAGCTGGGGTAGGGGGCAGGGAAGCACTGCAGGGTCCTGTCCTGCTGGCTGGAGGGGCCGCTTAGCTGGGCCTCTCCACCTACGGCAGCCCCCACGGGGCACACAGGGCGCCGTGGGACCCAATCCCAGGGGCTCAGGGAGGGCACTGCTCCGGGGCAGGCGGGGTAAGAGGCTCCAGGGGCTCACGAGACCTGTGGCCTTGGCTTGGTCAGAGCCCCGGGAGCTCTTCCCCACCCCCAGACTGCAGGCTGATCCCCCTCCAGCTCCTTCTCCGAGGACCTTGGAGAGGTAGAGGGGGCTGCTGGGACCAGAGCCCCCAGGCCCCAATGCAAATCCCTGGGCCCCCATCCCAGCTCCAAACTGCAACTCCCCACTGGACGGCGCCCTCCCTTGTCCCTCCCAGCAGCCTGGCCTGGGGACAACCACTCCCACTGGTCACCCCGCACGGCGCGGCCCCTTTTCTGGCCTCACCAGGCGCCAGAACACTTCCTGCGTGTTTGCGTCGCAGAGGGGGGAGGGGAAGGGGGCAGGCAGAGGCCCGCGCCTGGCGGGTGGGGGAAGGATGGCCACACACCCAGCCCTGACACCCCCCCCCCAGCCCCCTAGTTTTTCAGGGGTAATTCTGGGGGGGGGGGGGGGGGGGGGGGGGGGGCGGCGCATGTCAATCATGTCCAAAGCATCACGTTGCCATGATGATGGTCTGGGCCTTTCCAGGAGATGCAGGGGGTCGGCCCCAGAGCCCAGGGAGGGGCACGGGCGAGAGGGGGCACCGCGAGCAGGGGAAGCTCCCCCAGGCCCAGCGACGGCGGCAGGATGTGCGCTGCTTCCGCCTGCACCGCCCGCGCCGCCTCCCCGCGCCGCCTCCCCCGACGCGCCCGCGCTGCCATGGCAACAGGGGCGCTCCCCCAGGAAGCCCCATGCCCCACATGCGACCCGGGGTCTCCGCAGAAAGCGCAGCCCTGGGCGTGGGGACGCAGAGACCAGGGGTCATCGGGGAGGGGCCTGGGCTCGCACGCCCAGCTCCAGCTCAAGGGGCTCCATCCCAAACAGTTCCGGGCGAGGGGCCCCCACAAGACCGTGGGGCAAGACGGGCAATCAGCAGCACTGCGGGGTGCAGGGCAGGGGAACTTGGCATGCGCCACAGGGACGTGGGGGTCCCCACTCCTCGTGGGCAGGGCATCGGGTGGGGGCTGCAGCTGCTCTCTGCAGGGAGCAGGAGCGTGGGTGCGAGGTGGAGGGATGTGCCCCCAACCACGAGCAGAGGCAGAGGCGGGGGCAGCTACAAGTGGGCACAGCAGACCCCTGGGCCCTCCCCCACAGGTAACCCCCGGGGAATGAAGGGGCAGCCGCTGGTGCAAGGGGGCTGCAGCGTATCCCCTCCCCCCCAGGAAGGATCAGGGTGCTAGACTCCTGGGCTGGGGGACCCAGAAGCTCCCAGCAGAGGGAAACTGAGGCCAGAGGAGTGAAGCCAACGGCCCCAGGGCCTGGCAAGGTCAGTGAGTGTCCCTAAAGCTCAGAGGCCATCAGAGCTGGGCAGGGGGCCCCCACTCCACAGGGGTACCCCCACACTGGCAAGGCCACCCTCTGCCCTGGGGGGATACGGGGACACTCGGGCTGGTGCAGCCTCCCCCACCCTGGCTGAAGTGGCCATGACCCAGGGAAACCCCACAGCCCCCCCTGCCCCCCCGAGGCCCCCCAGGACTCACGTATTCCTCGAAGGCCTTGACGTCACTCACATGCCCGCAGGCTTCCCTCCGGTCAGGAGCTGCGCAGTATAAGTCCCAGAACACACTGGGGACAGCAGGGAGGGGACGATGGCTGCGGCCCGCCCGGGGACCCTGCCCGCCTCCCCCGCCCACCCCGCACCCACACGCACCACCACCAGGAGTGCAGGAACCCTGGGGGCTCCCCCAGCGTGATGCTCTTCTCCCATCGGATCTGCAGGGGAGAAGGAGGGCAAGTGAGGGGCACGGGGCCGAGAACCCTGCAGCACGGAGCCCGGGACAGAGGGCCAGAGCCAGAAGCCACAGCAGCCAGGAGAGGGGCCAGAGCGGCGGGGGCAGGTCTCCAGGTGGATCGCTGGCCGCCTGGCTCTCCTGCCCCCACCCCCAGCGCCTGAGCTCCAACGGACAGGGAGTGAGAGGGCCAGGATGTGGACAGGGGGCGGGGTCCAGGGGTCCAGGCCAGCTTACCTCGGACAGAAAGGTCTGGGCTGACTTCTGGGCACCAACATGGAGCAGGTATTCGTACACGTACAGCGCCAACCTGGCGGGCAGGTGGGGCAGCTCAGACCCTGCAGGGCCTGGGGGCACCCCATGGTTCCTCCTTCCCCCACCCCTCCCAGAACGTGGCTCCTCGTCAGCTTCTCAAACACCTCCTATGGCCAAGTGCTGCGGCCAGCCAACTCCTATGCATCCATCAAAATCCAACCTGCAGCGCCCTTCCTCTAGGCTCACTTCCCTGGGCTCCCTGCCTTGACTGCTGAGGGAGAAGAAGCCCGCACTGAGGCCTTCCTCCTTCCCGGCCCCTGCCCCAGCCTCTCCTCAGGGGGTCTGGGGAAGGCAGGTGAGAGGAGGCTGGGCCAGCGGCCCCCAAGGCCTCGCCCGCCGCCCTCACGGCCCCTGCAGCAGGCTGCCCTCGGGGTCTCCAGCCCCTATGCCATGCCCTCCTGGGACCCCTCCTCCACAGCTGGGAGAGGGACCTTCTGGGGTGCAGCCGCCCCTCTGGGCTCCCCCAGGAACCCCCACGGCCCTGCAAGGCCCCACAGGGTGGGATCCGGCTTGAGGCTTGGCAGCAGGGCGAGCAGACCCCCACCCAGCTGCCCCCTCCCCTGGCTGAGGCCCCCCCCCCCCCGGTCCTAAAACAGCCTTTCCCTGCCGGGCCGCACCCCCACTCTCGGGGGCCACCCTGGACCCGGTCCAATCATGCTTGCTGGAAGAGTGGGCTTAGCCCCAAACAAGAGCCCCCCGCCCCCCGGAGGACACACTCCTGCCGGGACGAGGCGATGGGAACCAAACAAGTGGGGGGCGGCGTGACCGGGGTGGGGCAGAGGGCGGGGAGGGGCCACCACGCAGCGCCGCACGCCAGGGTCCCCAGGACGGGCCGGGGCTCCATGTGTCCCCCCCCCAACTGTCAGCCCCAAGACCCCCCCATTTTGTCCTCCTTCTGGGCCCCCCCTCGGCCTTCAGTGACACCTCCATGCAGCCTCCAACTCAGGGTCCCACCTCAGGCACAGACGCCGCATGCCCCCAGCCTGGCCTCTTCCTCCCTGGCCCGCCTGGCCCACCCACCACCTGCCTGTCCTTCTGGTTACCCTTGGGCGGTCCGTCTGTCCTAACATCCCCAGCCTCGCACACACCCCCGTCTAATTGCCGGCAGGTGCCGGGGCTCAGGCCTCACACCTCCTGCCTGCTGGAGCCTCACACAGGTGGGAGCCTGCAGGAGAGCCCACCTGGCTGCACCTCTGCGATCCAGGCACCTTACTGAAGAAAACTGAAAACAGAGTCCTTAAAGAAAGCTTCCCCCCAAGTGGGACCCCTGTCCTGACCTCTGCCAGCATCTGGTCCAGGGCAGGCGCCAGTGCCCCCCCACGGGCTGTTCTCCTGCCCCAGGGCCTCTGCACGGCTGTTCTCCAACGGCTGCCTCTCAGCCCCCCTACATTTCTCTCTACCATCTTGTCACCACTGCCTGCATCCCTGAACCATAAGCTTTGGGAGCTTCGCTCTTTTGCTGCACTTAGGGTCTGGGGGCGGTTCCGTCGAGGAGGCTCGGGTTTTCAGATTCTGCCTGAGAGCAGGGGGGTTCTGGAGGCAGGTCCGCTTTGCCCCCCACTCCAAGCCGGCACCCTGACTTTGCCACAGGAAAGGGTCTCAGGTTTTGAAGCCTGGACGTGCGGCTGGGGAGTTTCCGAAACTAAGGGGTCTTTTGGGTTGGGGGCTGCCAGGCCCGGCGAACACCCAAAGGCAGGAAGGGACGGGAGAGCACCCCTTTTAGGAGGCGTGTGGGGGGGTGGCTAGCACCCCAAGGACAAGCGGGGCTCAGTCGGCGGCTGGCAGCAGGGGTCGCCACCTGCCAGGATCCTGCCAGGCAGGCCCGTGGCTGGGAGCGACGCCCGTCCCCGAATGCTCTGGCCCCCCACCTCGGCACGCTCCCCCCCCCGGCCTTCCACCCCCCGAAGGTGAAACGGGAGCTGAACCGTCTCCTGTCTCCCATGTTTCCTCTGGCAGCAGGAGCCCATCCTCAAGCCGACACCCAGACGGGAGCCCGGGCCTCACGCGGACGCGGCGGCCGGCGCTGGCTGGAGACAGCACCAGAGGCAGGTGACAGCGTCACGACCCTCGGCCTGCCCCCGACCCCACCCCAGGCCACAGCCCCTCTGTGGGCGGGGGGCTGGGGCAGGAGAACGACCCCCACTTCCCAGCCGGGTTTAAAGAACCAGTACCCGATGGGGGCAGCTGCCACGGCTCCGCGGAAAGGTAAGGAGAATTACTGAGATCGCCGGCCATCGCGCTCCCAGGCTTACACCCCAGGGCACGGAAAGCGGGGACTCGGGTGGGTGCTGGCACACGCCTGTCCGTCACGGCATCGATCACAACGGCCAACAGGTGGAAGCAGCAAGGGTCCGTCAACAGGTAAACGGGTAAGAACAGGTGGTCCCTCCGCGCAATGGAATATCACGCAGCCGTGCAAAGGGAGGAAGTGCCGATCCAAGTGACAACGTGGCTGGACCTCCAGGACTTCATGACAAACGAGGGAAGCGAGGCACAAAGCACACGTGCGGTACGACCTCACTTCCATAACGTGGCCAGAGTAGGCAAATTCACGGCCGGGCCACGCAGAGCAGATCCGAGGCTACATGGCGTAAGGCTCCCGGTGCCCGGGGGGGGGGGCAGGACAGTATTTGGTAGCAGGTGGCAGTGATGGTGGCACAACGCTGTGACCCTGCTGAGTGGCAGCGAATTGCACCCACGAAAACGGTTACAAGCCCGGGGCCGTGGCTTCGTTACCACAACACAAATAAAAATAAACTAAAAAGCATGTCCTGGGATGCCCAGGGGTCCACACCAACTCCCAACCCCATCACCCTCCTCTCTTATCTCTACAGCCACCACCTGCTCCCAGCTGCCCGCGGCTTGTTCCGCCAGCACCCACCTCCCCGAGGTCCCCCACTCCTCTCCTCCGGGAGCTGGAGTGACCGGGGTGGATGCCAGGATTCTGGGGGGGGGGTGTGGGCACGGCCTGCTGGGCTGCCTGCCCCCAACCTCCCACCCCAAGAACCCCTTCTCCAAAGGGACTCCACGCTGGAAGGGAAGGCACAAGGGTCCTTGGGGAGGGGGGGTGTCCCACGTCCGTCCAGCCGGGAAGGGGCAGGTCGAGGGGCCCCGAGTCCTCCAGGACCCGCTCCAGGGCTGCTCCCCGGGCTGGCTGGACCTCTGCGGTCCGAGTCCGAGAGGCAAAGCTGGGTGCCCTCCGCGGGGGCTCCCCCAAGCCCGGAGGAACGGCCCCACGCGGGTGCCCTGCTCCTGCAGGGAGGACAGGCTGCGACCCCGCGCCGCGTCCAGGGCGAGAGGGGCGCGCTAGGGACCCCCGCCTCGCAGCTGCCGGGCGCACAGGTGGCCGCGCGGGGCGCCCTCGAGCCTTCCCCGAGACGCGGGGGACCCGGGGGCGGCCTGCCTCGCCCACCGACGCCGCCCCCAGAGCCCGCGCAAAGCGGCGGGACACCGGCCCCGCGCGCACGCCCCCTCCAGTCTCGCCCCGAGGGGAGGCCCCGCGCGCCCCGCGCCCCGCACTCACTTCTCGCGGGCCTGGCTGTCCGAGGGCACGGCCGAGCCCCGGCCCCCCTTGGCGGACATGCTGCTCCGTGTCACGCGGCGCCGCCCGCCGTGGCCAGCGCTCCCCCGGGCCCCCGGCCCGCGCCCCGCGCGGGGGCCGCGGGCATTCTCGGCGCGGGGAGCGCGCGGCGGCCGCGGCCTCGGGTTTTTTATTTTTTTTCCTCTTCCCTCGGCGCGGGCTGTTCCGGGAAGCGCGCGCCCCCGCCTCCCGCCGCGCGCGCCCCCGCGCGCCCCCGCCGCTCTTAAAGGGGCGACGGCGGGCCGGCGCGCGAGGTGGGCCCTGCCCGCCGGGGCCACGTGTGGGCGCGCACGCGCGTGCCCGCCGCGGGCGGGGGAGGGGAAGCGCAGCCGCGTGCGGAGCTGCACGCGTGGGGACGGCCGTCGGGGACACGGCTCCTGGCGGCTGCACACACCATCACAGGCAGGACCACCCCCACATGGCCGTGCCCCCCGCAGCAGCGCCGCACTCACGCGCACGCCACACGTCGGCGCAGCTCGCCATCGCCCCGCGGCCCTCGAGGCTGACCGCAGTCCCCCTCCTGGGCGCAGCTTCCCCCACACCCACCCACACCCAGTCCAGGTGGGACCCGCCGCACGCAGAGCCCACCAGGAACACGCGGGAGCCCACCGCCCTCCGGATCACTGCAAAACAAACGTGTGCACACCGCGGCCGGGGGCCCCACGCAGCCACTCCCGGCGTCATAGGCACTTGAGGGCCCGCACCTGGAGCCTCCCCAAGCCACCCCCGACACAGGTTCACAGAGTCCAGGGAACACCCACAACCACGAGCGCCACGCCAGAAGCTGCCCGGTATGCAGGCCACTCCCTCCCTGCGCCACCCACAGCCACTCCCCAGCGACAGCAGGACGTGCTGGCCGAGGGCAGCCAGGGGCCACCCGCGCTCAGAGAGTGGGGCGCGCCCCCCCTTTGATTGCGCCTCTGCGGGACTCAGTGGGGCAGACACTGGGGGAGGGTCCCCCAGGTAAAGGGGTCCCTGGGAGGCGCGGGAGGCCTGCGGGCGCGCCCGTGTGCTAAAGAGGTGGGCGGTCCAGCCGGACCCCCGGATCTGGCTGGGTTTTACTGTGAGCGTGGGCTGTGGGTGTTTTCTCTCAGCGCGTGCCCGCTGGCGTGGTGGGGGCGGCAGGCACCCAGACAACCGGCCCCGCCCGGGCGTCTGTCCCCGCGGTGGCGTTTGCGTGGTGCGAGGCCGTGCGTGCGCCTTGGCGCGTGGGGGGACCGTGGGCTCAGGCGCCGTGGTCTGTGTGCCTGGGAGCGCCCCTCCCGCTGCCGCCGACCCCCCAGCCAGGCCTCCCCCCCCCCCAAAGGCCGCGGGCGGGCGGGAAGCCGGGAGGGAGCTGCAAACGCAGAGAGGAAGGGCCGGGCCGGCCGAGCGTCCAGCTTCCTCCCCGAGGGGCCCCGGCCTGGTGGGGGGCGGACACCAGCCCCGCCCACTTCCTGTCCAGCCGGGCCGCCCCTCCCCCCCCACCGCGCTTCCTCTTCCCCGGGCTTCCCGTGCACCCCCCCGGATGCGGAGGAGGGGCCCCCACCCCGCATCACCCTGGAGGGGGCGCCTAGCCTGGAGTCGCCAGGGCGCTGGTGACAGCTGGGGCTCTCCCCCACCCCCACCCCCACCACCTCCCGGCTGTGTGTCCTCCACGGTGGGTCAGGGTCCCCCTTCCTTCATCCACTGCACCGACACTTATTAAGCGCCTACTGAGTACCGGGCGCTGGGCCCCCAGGCGGAACGCCCAGCAGGCGGGGAGTCAGTGGGAACTTTTCGGGGAGTGCCCGTGCCGGGCGGCAGCGGCGCTGGGTTCTCGTGGCGAGGGGACAGATCTGCAAACAGACGGCGCCAGCTGCGAAGCGAGAAGAGTGAGCCCGGCGCCCCTCGGGGCGTCTGGGAGGCTGGGGGCGCGCTGTTTGCGAGAGACGTACGCCCCCAAGAGACCTTTGCTCCCCGACCCATCCCAGGTGAATGGGGGGAGGTCTGGAAACAATATTCAAACAGCAAGCCCGGCAGGTGCCAGGGTCCAGAGGTGGGGACGCGTTGAGGGGGTGGGAGGCAGAGCCAGGGGGCAGGTATGGTTGGAGCAGGGGGACAGGACCGAGATGATGGTGGGGAGGGGCTGGGATTTGTTCCCAGAGCCCTGGGGAGTTCGGGAGTAGCAGGGAGGGAGCCGGGAGAAGGAGCTGGAGCAGACCAGACCCGGGCTAGGCAGGGGCACAAATGAGTAGGGGGTGGGGTCAGGGCTGGATCCCAAGCTGACCCCTCTGCCTTTCCCCTCCGCCTTCCCTGCAACCCACATGCGACAAACTGCAGCCATGGCCAGGGCCTCCCCTTCTGGGGTGGGCAGTGCCAGACAGCTACTGCAGACCTCCCAATCCAGAGCCCAAAGCAGGCCTGCCTGGGGGGCTGGGGGCTGCTCAGAGGAGGAGGGCCCCAGCCCTCCCCTCCCTCCCTGGCCCCCACCTCCCCAGCCCTCCTACTTGGCCCTGGAGCCTTTGAACTTGCCATGGGGGGAGGGGTCCTCTTCCCCTCCAACTTGGCCCCCGGGCCTTTGCACTGGCTGCGGGCAGCTGGGAGCACTCTGCTCCCCGGCAGGCTTCTCCTCCCTCCGCTCCCCTCCCACAGGCCTGCCCTGCACGGAGCAGCCCCACAGCAGGTTTTGGTGGACTTGTCTCTGTTGTGATGAAAGGAGGACCCAGAGCTGGGGCGCTTGGGTGCTGGAGGTCAGGACTGGGCTGGGGCACGGCTGCTGCGGGAGAAGGGAAGCAGCTCTCCCCTCATTAGAGCCGGGGGTCTTTGGGGAGGGGCAGGGACTGGGGCTGGTGGGCGGCAGCTGGGAGGGGGTCCGCGCTGTAAGGATGGGGAATTTTCTGAATGCAACACAGAAATTAAAACCCAAACAGCTCCCGCGGGATTGGTGAGCAGGGGGCGGGCCCTGGCGGGGAACCAAGGCCCCTGGCCCAGGGGTGCGGGGAGGGGGGGCGGTGGTCATTTCCTGGGGCCGGGACAAAGCCCGGCACACTGACTGGGCCTCTTGGAAAACAGGAATTTGCTCTCTTCTGGGCCTGGAGGCTGGACGGCCAGAGAATCCTCCCTGGCCTCCGCCCAGCTTCTGGTGGCCGCCGGCCATCCTGGGGCCCCGGTGTCCACCCCGGTTGTCACGCGGCCGTCTGCCCTGCGTCTGTCTGTCCAACTCTCCCCTCTTAAAAGGACAGGGGTCCTGTGGGGCCAGCCCCCCCCCGCCATAAGCAATCCCGTCTCCTCAAGGACCCAGTTTCCAAATGAAGTACCAGTCACGGAAGTGCACTCGTCTTTGGGGGGGGCACAGTTGACTCCATAACAGTCTTGGAGGCTCGGTTTTCCCACCTCCGAAATGGGGGGTGCCCCCCAGAGTGGAGACAGAAGGTCCTGGGCCCAGTGGCCTGGGCTTGACCCCTGCCCATGCCATGAGCCGCTGGGTGGCCGAGGGCGGGGGTGTCCTTCTTGCCCCCCCCAGCCCCATCTCCACCCAGCGCCCCCCCACCAGCCGGGCCACCCAGCATCCTGCTTTGAGAGTCCTCCCTGGCCCCCACTGTCCCCCAGGCCCCGCCTTGGCCCTCGGCCGGGCACCCCAGCAACTCCGGAGTCAAACCGGCCACGGGGACCCTCGAGGAAAGCTGGTGGCACCCCACGAGGGAAGCCGCCTTTCTTCTCCCCAGTTACAGATGGGGAGACTGAGGCCTGAGAGGCACGGAGGAAGGCACACAGGGGCGGCCACCCGGGGGGCCCCCAGCACCCTGCCGTGGCTCGGACACTCGCTTTTGGAGGCGTTCTGTGGAAAGCCGGGTCGCAGGGACAGAGCCAGGCAAGCTGGGGGCCTTCAGCCACCACCCCTGGCCCCACCGCCGGCGTCGGCCCCCCTGTTCCCTGGATGGGCCATAAAATGAGACCCCCGAGCGGCCTCAGCCAGTGGCTGACGTTCATCCTTTGGGGACCGCGAGGCACGTGCGCCCCCCTGTCTCCTCAGGACCGGTGGGCGCTGCCTGCTCTTTGGCGCCCCCCTGCAGGTCTCCTCCCCTCCCTGCCTCGTGTCCCCACCGGGGCTGCCAGCACACCCTCTCCCTGGAGTCCTCAACTCAGAACCAGCTCTGGGGGGCCTTCTCCCCCGGGTGGGGGCTTTGCTTCTGTGCCCTCGCTCGATCCCAGCAGGCACCGCCACGCCCTTCTGCAGAGGCCAGAGCAGGCTCAGAGCAGCGCAGCCACTTGCCCGAGGACACACAGCCCAAGTCTCTGCTCAGGCCCTGCCCTCACGGCCTGTCGCCAAAGCTCCGGCCCCTTTTGTTGCTGGAGGAACGAGTTTCCATGGCACCCCAAGGCCCCACGCACCCTCTGGGGGGTGGAGGGCCCCTCGCGGAAAAGCAATACCCGCCTGGAGTGCACGTGGTTACGTGCACGGCGCCCAGCTGGCTCCACCGCAGGGCCTTTGCTCGGCCGCTCTCCCGCCGGGAACACCCCTCCCCCAGCCCCTCCTCCTGTCGGCGCCGCCTGGGCCGAGCTCCCTCTGAATCACGGTGCCCTGGTTTTTCCTGGAAATCTGTTTTGTTTATTTCCGCGTTTTTGTGTGTGTTTTTTCCCCACCTCCCAGGTACCCGGTGCGCTCCGGGAGGGCGGGGATTTTGAATGGTCTCTTCAGTACCGTGTCCCCCTGCCTGGCACACAGCAGGCGCTGCATAAATACTTATGCTGAACAGATGAACTGAAAATGAGCAGTGTCATCTCTGTGCTGGGGTCTGGGGACCACGCAGACCCCCATGCGGGAGGGGGCAGGCGGGGGAGCCGGCGCGGGGGCAACCAGCTCCCCATTCCGCCCCGGCCGGCTGGGCCTGCCGTCCCCAGCGAGGCCGCACGGGGGCAGCAGAGAACCGCCGGACCCGAGTCCCCGGGCGCCCCAAGTTTCACACCTGGGCATCTGGTTTGCCCAGTGACCCCGACCCCAAGTCAGCTTCTAAACACATACGTACATACTCATTTGTGGAATTCTTTCATGGCAAAAAAGGAGGAAAACACGGAGAAAGGATGCCAGTCCAGGAATTCCCGCGCTGAGCTCGCACGCGCCTCTTCTTTACTTGTCCTTTTTGTGTCTTTTTGTGTTGTCCCTGGCAAGTCCTTCAAGCGCTAGACGTGGGCCGACCACCCACCCCATTCCCAATCGCCTCGACCGTTTAATTTTTTCATTCATAGCGGGAGGATTTCCTCGCCTCCTTTATCCAGATTCACCAATCGTAGTTTATTGCGTCTTCTCCCCAAGGGCGGCGAGTTCCCTGCAACCAGTCGGCACTCAGTAACTATTTCTGGAACGAATGAAGTCTTACCAAAAAGAAAACCTAGAAAATAAAGCTAAATATCCCTCTGACGCCCACCCCCAGCCCCATCTCACGGCCGGTTCCCGGCAACCATGAAACCTAGGCAGGCAAACCCGCTGTGCCTCAGTTTCCTCTTCTGTAAAATGGGTTCTGACAAAACCTACCTTCTTCGTTCCAATAATAATTCAGCAGTCGGGGGGGGGGGCTGTTACCAGCATCATTATTTAAGAATTTTTAAAAATCTCTCTGCTGAGTGTAGCACCCCTGAGCCCCTGCCCGCCGCAGGGAGGGAAGGAGCCCTGCAGGGGCCGCCAGAGAGCAGGCGCCGCGGACAATCGCGGCTCAGTCCCGCCGGCGACCCCGGGGTGGTGCTGAGGGTCTGTGACCCACCCTCCTTCTGCCTGGGGTGGAGAGTGTCCCCAGGAGGGCTTGCCCAGGCTGCCTCCGTGGCCCCCCGGGCGACCTGGAGCTCTGCACCCCGTGACCCCACTGGCCCGTTGGATGAGGTCCTTTTCAGACAAGGTGTGGCCACCTGAACCAGGACGGGCCTCACACCTGTGCCTGGAGCACAGGGCGGCAGGGGAGGGCAGCGGCGCTGGAAACCAGCAGAGAGGAAGGAGACGCCAAGGGAGCCGAAGCTCAGTACCAGGATCTGCTGGCTTTCAGGAGGGGGGGAGCCCGCAGTTACCAGGCCATAAAGAGTCCAGCTCGAGGCTACTTCCTCACCAAGCTCTGTTGCCACGTGAAGCAAGAAGTCGGGTGCCGCCTGCAAGGGCTCAGCCTTCCTCTTCCTCTTGAGGCTCCCTGGTCCCAGCTCCTTCCGCTCTCAGCTGGAGGCTCAAGGGCTCGTTTCTTTCCAGGCTCAGCTGCTTCGGTCTCCGCACAAGGTCAGCTGCAGGCGCTCAGGCTCGTCTTTCTTCCTGGAGCCGCGGGATCAAAGTTCATTCCTGGGAAGCAGATGTGGCTCAAGCGATTGGGCTCCCGCCTACCATATAGGAGGTCCAGGGTTCGATTCCCGGGGCCTCCTGGCGTAAAGCAAGCTGGCCCGCGCCGAGAGCTGGCACAGCAAGATGATGCAACAAAAAAAGAGACACCGAGGAGAGACGAGGAGAGACGCAGCAGAGCAGGGAGCTGAGGTGGCGCGAGAGATTGAGCGCCTCTCTCCACTCCGGAAGGTCCCAGGATCGGTTCCCCGTGCTGCCCAAAGAGAAGACGAGCAGACACAGAAGAGCACACAGAGAGCACGGAACAACGGGGGAGAGGGAAGAGAAATAAATAAAAATAAATCTTAAGAAAACAAAAAACAGAACTTTAAAAACAAAAAAGTTCACTCCTCTTGGTGTCTGGCACGCTCTCGGTTCCTCTGTGTGTATCTCACTCCGTGTCTCCTTGAGTGACAGTCCCTTTATATAGACCACCGAGGGGGCGGGGACTCAAACTGAGTCACCCTGATGACGTGGTGGAATCAAAGCACTAATCTTACTTAATCGGTAAAAGTGAAACCTCTGAATTTCATACGGAGTCAAAGGGGCATCGCGCCCAGAGGATCAGGCCAGTTTCCAAGCATCATCAGTGCCTCTTTGGGGAACTCATCAATAACATCAAACTTGTCACACACCTCCACGTGCATCGCCAGGTGATGGGCAAACCGAGAAGCTGGCCGGAAGGCTCCGGCGTCCGGGGGAAGCGAGGCTCCTGGGCTCTGAAAGCGCGAGCAGGCAAACCGTTGGTGGGATTTGTTTTGGGCAGGCGGGAAACTAAAGCAGCCCCCAGGGGGCACTGGCCAGGGCGCCGGTTGAAAGCTGCCCCCCGGCAAACGCGCGGCCTTCCCAGGGGCTGCCAAGCTGCTGCGCCTCGGACCCCTTGAAAATAGGATTCTCGGCTAGGGTGTCGTCCGCCCGAGCAGGGAGGCCTCACAGAGCCCCCGAGCCCGAGAAAGGGGGGGAGCCGCCACGGGACGCCCGACTCCGGGAGAAAGCTTGACTTTGGACATCCAGCTGCTGAAAGCAGGAGGCCGGCAGTTCCCACCATGGCAGCCCACCGGAGCTCTTTGTCACACGGAGACACGGGCCTTCCAACAACTCGCTCTGACCAACCAGTCCACGCCACCAGGCCGCAGGCCCGGCTGACCCCCTCCGCCTGCTGCTTCCTCTGCCGCGCGTTTCCTCCTCTGCTGGGGGCCTCGAGCTGCAGGCTGCCGACCTGCCAGCGCGGCACGGGACGTGGGGGGCACGCCTGGCTCATGCCGCTCCATCCCTCTGGTCCTGTGGCACGAGTGCGGCCCACGTGGCTGTCGGCTGGTTTCGGGTTTTCGATTGAATTTGTTGACTGATGAACGTTCATGCGATTTGGCATGATTCTCAAATTAAAAAGCGACAGGGTGACACCCCCTCCCACCCCCCGTCCACTAAGAGGTGAAAGAGAGGTATTGATTTTCCTGTTTGACCCAGTTTCCTTACCCAAATGATCCCCAGAGGTTTATTTATTGGTTGCTCTTTTCACTTAGTATTGTATCCGCTCTCTGCCTCAGGACCTTTGCATGAGCTGTGGCCTCTCCTGCCTGCTTTTCCCTACATCACCACATGCTACCCCCCCACACCTCCTTACTGAGGCATTCTCTTCTCAATAAGGACTTCCTCGACTGCCCCACTAAAAAGCTGTCCCCTCTGGCTTTACTCTTCTCTGAATATTAGATGTTTTTCACTGACACACCTTGCATATTGTCAGTCTCCTCGAATACACCATGAGCCCCGTGGGGACAGGGAATTTGTTTGGTCCATGGCTGTATCCGCAGCTCCCAGCCCAGTGCCTGGCATGCAGTAGGAGCTTAATAAATGTTGGTGGAGGGAATGAACAAGCCTTTCCTTATCAGTGCATGGAGCACTTCGTTGTCATGAGTCCACGACATGCCCCAGTATCAATGAACTGTCGCGGATTTAACCAACGCCTGGGCTGCTTTCATTTCCCTAGATACCGCAGACTACGCTGCCAAAGATGAGCTCATACCTGTGTCTTTTTTTAAATTGTGGCAAAGATACACCTTTGTAAAGCGAACAATTCCGTGGCATTCAGTTCTTTCTCAATATGGTGCAGCCGCCTCTTCTATCCAGTTCCAGAACTTTCTCATCACCCCAGAAGGAGCCCCCCATGCCATTAGCAGGCACTCCCACCCACCCCCGGCCCTGGCGGCCCCTGGTCTGCTTTCCGTCTCGGAGGACTCACCCGCCCTGGATGCTTCCTGTCACGGACTGTACCGTACGTGAGCTTGCGCCAGGCTCTCTCCTCAGTCTGCCTCCAGTTCACCCACGTTGCCGCGGGGACGGGAACTGCACCCCTTTACGCGCCGATGGACCACGTTCTGTCTACCCGCCACCAGCTCGTGCCCTGCCATGTTGAAAGTGCGCAGGTACACGGGGAGGGTCGCCAGAAGGGCCTGGCTGGGTGGCCGGAACACGCGTCCCTAACCCCGGGTCCCCGCAGGGGCAGCCTCCAGCCACGCACGGCGTCACGCGCCTCCCCGCAGCCCGGCCGGCCTTGGGTTTTTGCCACACTGACAAGTGAAAATAAAAGATATCTCGGAGGGAGCGGGCGTGGCGCAGTGGCTGAGCGCCTGCTTCCCGTGTCCGAGGTCCTGGGTTCAATTCCCGGGACCTCCTAAAACAAACAAACAAAAAAATGTCAGAGCCGGGCTTTGCCGCTGTCGGTTTAGGATGAGGCGGTGCCTCTCTGGCTGTGCCGAAGCCCTTCCTGTAACGTCCGTCAGTCCGTAACCTTTGCCTGTTCCCCCAAGTTTGGAGATGGCAGGGGTGTTAGCACAGGTGGGGGGAAAGGGGGGGACATGGACTCCCAGCCTCCGGGAGAAGGCTACTAGCATCCATCCCATTTTACAGATGTGGAAACTGAGGCACGGAGAGCCTAAGGTGCCTCAGTGAGCCCGGGGCTGGAAGGTCTGCCTGATGCCAGGACCCCCGTGAGGCCCTGGGCTCCCTGCCCACAGCCCCTCGGTCTCACTTTTGTCACTCCTGCCCAGGGCCCACGGGCTCCACACCCCCAGATGCCCGGATGGACCTTTCCAACACAGTGCCCCTCCCCTGCTCACACATCTGCCATGGTTCCCCATTGCCCCCGAAACCAGTTCCTCCTCTCAGTCTCCGCGCCCCAGCCACCGTCCCAGCCATCCACACTTGGCCAAGCCCCTGGGCCTTTGCTCACCTTCTGCCTGGAATCTGCAAAGTGGTTAGTTCTGTCTGGCCTCTGTGACTCATCCTCCCATTCCAGACTCAATGCCCCTTCCAGGAAGCCCTCCTGCACCCGTCTCCAGCAGGAGGCATCACTGCACATGAGCGTGAGCTCCGAGACTGAGGGAGGCCAGGGATTTTGGAGACCTGGCCATCCACCCCACCCCACTGCTTACAAAAGCTGGTTTTGGGAATCTTTGGCAAACTCCTATCCACATGTTGAAGCCCCAAGTCTAATGCCCCCTCCTCCAGAAAGCCTTCCAGGGCCCTGTCCCTCTCTCTAGCTCGGTCCTGACCCTGATAGTGTCCAGCTCTGTCCCCTCCCAAGGTGGAGGCTCCTTGAGGGTCTATTTGAGGTTTCTCGGGTGCCCAGGCCCAGCAGCGATGGTTGTTGAATGAATAACCGAGCTGGAGCCAGCCAGTGAGTGGATGAGGTGAAGGTCCACTGGGTGCTCGTGGGGGCCGCGTCCTCCCGGGTTCCAGCAAGAGGGAAGCGTGACCCCGGGCGGCCCTTCCCCCTCCCCTGAGAACCCCGGGGGCGGGTCTCCTCTACCTCCTTCCCCTCTGCGCTCAACCCGGGCACCAGTTCCTCTTCCCTCCAGTCGCCGCTACAGCGCCCGAGCAGCGCGGGGGGCCGCAGCGGATCCGCGGAGGGTGCGGGACCCTGGCCCCGCCGCCAGGTGGGCGCGGTGGGCGCGGCAGCCCCGGAGCCCCGCAGCACGCACCGTGGAGGCCGCGGCTGGCGGTGGGACAGGCAAGGTGGGTGGCGGGAGCCCAGAGCGGAGCCCGCACCCCAGGGCTCCCAGCACCTGCAGCCGGGGAGGGGGCAAAATTCGCTGGGCCAGGGCGGGGTCATTGCGCGGTGAAGGAGGCAGGGGCCCGGGGGGCGTCGTTTCGGGAGCAACCTCTCATTTGCATATGCCCCGCCTCCACCTAAGACTGCATTCGCGAAATGGACAGAGCTCGAAGGGGCTTATCTGGGAGCCGGGAAGGGGTCTCTCTGGACCGCCTGTCTCTTCTTCGCCCCACAAAGTGAGCCAGGCCTGCGGGTTATGTGCTCGTCACCTGGAGGGGGAGACTGAGGGCTCTCGGCGCAGGGCTGAGGAGGGGGCCCTCACGCCGTGTCTGCCTAGGTCGCTCGGATGGGGGGCGCCCTGGCGTGGCTGCTGCTGCCGCTGCTGCTGCCGGACCCAGGCGTCCAGGGCCTTTCCTGCAACGTGTCCTCGGTGGACGTGAACTGGACCACGGCGTTCGAGGCCACGTGCCTGAACTTCAGCGGCGTGGGCCTGAGGCTGCCCCGCGACAGGCCTCTGCAGGCGGGCGGCGTGCTGCTCCTCGACCTGTCCCGCAACGGCCTCCGCGAGCTCCCGCCGCCCTTCTTCGCCAACCTGCAGCGGCTGCGCGTGCTCAACCTGACGGGCAGCCGGCTGGGCCGCGTGGACGGGGCGCTGGCCACGCGCTGCCACCTGGACCTGAGGGCCGACTGCGGCTGCGGCCTGGTGGCCTGGCACCTGGTCCGGCGGGACAACTGCTCCGGCCAGCCGCCCCTGCAGTGCCTGGACGCGGCCACCGGCGCCTGGCGCAACCTCTCCGTCTTCCTGGAGGCCGGCTGCCCCCCTGGCCTGGCCCCGGCGGCCATCGGGGGGCTGGTGGCCGGCGGGATCCTGCTCCTGGGGATCTTCCTCGCTGGCCTGGCGCTGGGCCCGAGGCTCCGGGGACGCCGGGCGGCCAGCAGCCGGGACCCGGGCAAACCTCGGGCTGCCTGGGAAGGTCCCAGGCCCAGCTCCGGCCGGCAGCCCCGGTACGGCAGCCGGGGCCTCAGCCCCAGGACCCCCGCGGCCGACCCCCCCAGGCCCGTCACCCCCGACTACGAGAACGTGTTCGTGGGCCCGCCGGCGGCCGGCCATGGGGCTGGACACGGGTGAGTGACCCCCACGCGATGGGAACGCCTTCCGGGGACCCGATGGCCGGGGCTCGGTGCCCAGCCGGGCCTCGCACAGGCCGCGTGAGCTCGCACAAGCCGAGTCACCTCCTCG
The DNA here is from genome assembly GCA_026826555.1 of Tolypeutes matacus. Classification (NCBI taxonomy): domain Eukaryota; kingdom Metazoa; phylum Chordata; class Mammalia; order Cingulata; family Chlamyphoridae; genus Tolypeutes; species Tolypeutes matacus. The sequence goes on from JAKSZT010037504.1 coordinate 208,933, forward strand.
GGCCTCCGTTTCCTCGCCTGTAAAATGGGGTCGTCAGAGCCCCGGCCTCGTGGCGCTGGCGTAAGAACCGGGTTCAGGGACGTGGGACAAGCCTTCGTGACCTCCAAACCCGGTTTCGGGCTGCCCAGGGCAGGAAGGGGCTTTGTGGGCTGCGACCAGCCAGCTTGGCCTCGGATCTGCTCTGACCCAGAGCTGTCCCCGAGCCTCCGCTTTTGCCTGAGTACAAGGGGGACAGTCCCTCCCCGGGTCCCCGTAACACGAGGGGATGCCGAGGAGGCCGCCGCTGCCCGTCTCCCCCGCAAAACTGCGACACCTCTGAATGATTCTGCTGAGCTTAGAAGCTTGGGTTCAACTCTCCCAGGTCAGAGAAGGGACGGGGCAGGGGCAGGCGGGAGGGACGAATCCGCGGGCGTGGGCCGAGCTGGAATGGGCTGAGTCAGGAGGCAGGGAGGCTGGAGGCTGCTGGCGAGAACTGAGTAATAGGCAAAGCAGATGCAAATAAGGCTGGAAAGCAGAAGCGGCCTGCGTGCCATCTGAAGGCACTTGGACTCGGGGCAGCCTGCGTCTGCCCTGCTGTCACCCAGGCCTCGGGGCCCGCTCCCCTCTTGCCCTCGGGCTCCAAAATCACCCCACTTAGACTTGTGTGTCATTCTCATCTTACATTCCGCAACTGTGGAAACGGAGGGCCCGAGGGGCAGGGAAATGGCCTGTCCAAGGTCACGAGGCGGGAAACGAGCCCAGACTCCCAGTTCCGTCCATCCCCTGAAAGCACTTGTGTGTTTAGAGCAGTTCATACTACATTGTGAGTGGCTGATAGGCACCGCCTACCCAGCCCATGTTTTAAAGGAGGAGCCCATGAGATGCAGGGGGTGGGGCTGAGGTACGATGGAAGTTCTCCTCTGGGGCTAGACATCCAAGAGCACTGCCCTCGGAGAAAGATGGGCGGGGCTGGGAGTCAGAACACTGCCCCGGGCCTCGGTTTCCCCACCTGGAACTTTCTTTGCCTCTCCAAGTGGACGTCCCAGGGTGAGGTCGGAGGCCCTGCTGGCTGAGTCTCCGCCTGTCTGTCCTCACAGGGCTTCAGAGCACGACTTCTACATGAATTACGAGGGCTCCGGGGAGACCTCGCAGCCTGTCTACTGCAACCTGCACTTGCTGGGACGGGCCGCGCTGGACGAAGAGGAGTACGTGATCCCCGGCCGCTGAGCCGTCCTGCCCCCGCCTCCACCCTGCCCGTGACTCTGGGCCTTCGGCTCTCCCAGGCCTCAGTCTCCCCCTCTGAGGGATGGGCTGGGGGAAGGACCATCCCTGAGGCCCCAGGGAGGCTCTGTATCCCCCTCCCCAGCCCCCTCGGCTGCGAGCTCCAAAGGAGGACTGAGGAGAGACCCCGACAAGCACCCAGGAGGGCTGGCGTGTGAACCCAGCTGTCTCCCTCCTGTTGGCATGCAGGTGGTGCTCAATAAACACGGTGAGGCCGACGAGCCTGCTGGTTCAGGGTGATCCTGGTATGCAGTTTAATCTGGGGCCACGTGGGGTTATCCAGCACCGAGAGTGACCCAGGGGGGGAGAGACACAGCCTGCGAGGCTCCTGCACCAGCCTTCGCGGGGGCCCGGCCGTCCCTGCTCCTCTCGGCATGAATCAGATCCATCCTCCCCCAGCTCACACACCCTCCATGGCTCCCCATTGCTCTTGGAACAAGGCTCAGTGTGGTCCAGCCCCTGCCCACCTCTCTGGCCCCTTTTCAACCACCTCAGGGCCTTTGCTTCTGCTCTTTCTGCCTGGAAATTGCCCTCCCGCACCCCTCTCCCTGGTCCTTCCCCCTCTCCAGGTCTCAGCTCAAACATCACCTCCTCACGGAGCCCCCCCCAGCCCAATCCTCTCAATCCCCCCCTCCCCCCTGTTCACTAGGACTTCACCGGGGCTGAATTCTTTGCACAATTCTCGCTGCAGCCGGGTCTTATCTTTGTACTTATTTGTCCCCCTCACTCAACCGAGCTCCACGAGGGCCGGTGTTCCTTCCTGTCTTGTTACTGCCATGTCCTCAGGGCTCAGTCGGGATCTGGGACAGAGTGGGTGCTTGCTGAATGCTTTCAGGGCACCTGCAGCCCTTTGGGTCAGTCTCTGGGTGGTGGCGTTCACAGGGACACCCTCACAGCTGCAAGTGGGTCCTCTGCCTCCCACACCCGCATCTCAGCTTCTTCTCAGGATGGACAGACGGATATGCAGGGGAGGGAGCTGGATTTGGCCTATTTCAGCAATTCCAGTTTCTTAAATGGGAAGCATAGATGGCCTGGGAAATGTCACGTGCATAAAAATATTCCTAAGAACTTATTTATTCCTCTTTGCTCTTTATATATGAAAGGATGGAGAAGTGCTCAACGTGGGAGGTGGGGCACCGCATCGCAAACGGTTCTAGGCTGGGGACAGCGTCACCTGCGATGGCCTGAAGACTTGGTCAGTGGTGGTCTTGGCTCAGGGCTGCCCGCATCTGCAAAGATGGCTCCGAGGTGGGGAGAGAGAGTGGGATGGACACAGAGACAAGCCGGGAGGCAGGAAGGGTATTGAGGGATGAAGAAGAGTGCGGGAAACAGCCCCAGAGAGGAACAGAAGGAGGGAGGCAGGGAGATGGAGACGCCCAGAAGCAGGCGGCTGTGCCCAAGGCTGGCGGCCGGTCATTTTTGTGGATGTCCGTCCCTGATGGGCCCGCCCGCCACCATTCCCCGAACCTTCCCGGTCACCCCTAAACCAGAAACTGAGGGCCGCGCAGTCAGGTTCACTTTTATTACCAGCAATATAAATAAACACACACCTTTCAGACCCTCAAGTTCCCAGGCAAAACACACCAATAAATTAGCAATAAATACAGACTCATAAATATAGCCGGGGGGGGCAGCTGGAAGGGGGCAGAGATGGGGGTCCCAGGACTGCCAGGTCCCGGTCCCCAGGTAAGGACCACCGGGGCCCCGCCCACTTCGCGGGGCCGCTCATGCGCAGCGGCAGCTTCTCGTCCGTGGGCCCTGGCAGGATCCGCTCATGCGCAGTGCGGCGCAGGCGCAGCGGCAGGCCGGCGCTCATGCGCAGTGGCAGGCCTTGGCGAGGAGGTCGTCGAAGGGCGTGAGCGTCACGCCGCCGTCGCTGTCGCGGCGCAGGAGCACCAACGGCGCGTAGCTGGCGGGCACGCAGCACGGCGCAGGCGCGGCGTGGGGGTCCAGGCCGTGCAGGCGCGCCTTGACCTGCGCGTGCGCGCTGGCCGGCCGGAAGTGCCGCGGACACGCGCCGACGCAGAAGCGCACGTCCAGCTCGCGCGGCGCCAGCACCCAGTCGGCCCAGCCCAGCTCCTCGAGCGTCACGCGCCGGCTCTGCACGCGGCAGCAGCGCCCCGCCCCCTCCGGGCAGCCGCCCTCCTCGGACGCATGCGCGGCGCGGCGCCGCCTGGCGGCTGGCAGGCGCAGGTGCAGCTCCAGCCGGGGCCCCGCAGACGGCAGCGGGTCGAGCCGCGGGTCCGACGGCGGAGGCAGCCTGAGCCGCAGCGCAGGCGCCGAGGGGCCGCCGAGGCCGAGCTGGCGCTGCAGCGGCCGCGTCACGTCCAGCGGGCGCGGCGCGGTCGGGGACAGCCAGAGCAGCGCCCGGTGCAAGCGGGGGACGGCGGGGAGCCCCGCGGACAGCGCGGTCCGAGCGATGCGCACGTGCACGTGGCCCCCGGGTCCCGGGCGCACTGTGGGGAGAGAGAGGCAGGGGTCACTCGCGGGCCTCCGGGTCCAGCCGCACCCGAGCCGGCGCCCACCTCAGGGCCTTTGCACAACCCGCCTGCCCGGCCGGGAGCCCTGTCCCGCGTCTCGGCATAGCTGGCTGCCCCTCGCCTCTGCAGCGTGCCCCGCACAGGCGTCCCCCTGCCTGGTTTCCCTGTGTACCCCTTGTCTCCCTCACTGGACCCCCAGCAGGGACTTCCGTCTGCTCGGCCGCAGAGCAGGTGCTCGGTGAACACTTCAGTGAGGTTACAGGGACTGGGGTTCAAAGCCCGGCTCTGCCGCCTCCTTCTGGCAGGCATGAAAAGCCTACTAAGCGCCGAGGCTGGGGAAATAGCCCTCGGCTACTGTGCCCTTGGGGAGAGTGTCTTTAACGGCCTGTGCCTCAGTTTCCAATAACTGGGAAGAGAGCCAACCCCCAGCCCCTCTATTCCATACTGACTGATCCCCCAAGGCCCTCAGACCGCCCCGCCCCAGGCTAGTCCTGGCCGTGGGGGGTGCTGGGGGGGGCTTGGATGCGAGGGCCCTGGCACCAGGTGCTGGACTCAGAGAGGGCCGGTGGCCGCCTGGCGTCACACAGCACGGGGGGCATTCGGGCGGGGTTAGGGCATTCTCCCCGGGCCTGAGCCCCTCTTCCAACCCCTCGGGCGTCCAAGCGCAGTCCAGGCCGCCCCCGCCCCCTGCAGTGGAGGGCGTGGAGGTGGGGAAACTCCCTCCCAGGCTATTTTAACCCCACCTGGTCAGAGCTTTCCCGCGGTTGCATCAGATTCAGAACCTGCCTGCGCAGGCCCCGCCCACCGCATCGCCCCGCCCCTTCCCACCCTCTCACTCACCCGGGATCCCTGACCTAGCGGAGGCAGGGACCACGCCCCCGACCCCGGCCCGGTCCCTGGGTGCCCCCAGCGTTGAGCACCTGCAGGGGGTTCACCAGTCTCTCTGGGCCTCAGTTTCCCGCTCGCGACACCCACGTGGGCTGGCTAAACCCGCCTCTGTCCCAGATCAGCCACAAGGGTGGACGCGGCACGACCGTCCGGTTCCCAGAAGGGGAAACTGAGGCTTGGGACCCTGGTTAGACGTGGGGGCTGCCCGATTCCACTCACGCTGCGGGGTCAGTGTCCGGACAACAGAGGCGGTGCTGGGCTCGGGGTTCGAGTCCTCCCAGCTGTGGTTCCCGCGCAGCTGGCTCAGCAGGTCCGCGTAGCCTTTCCGCAGCTCACTCTCCAGCGGGTCATAGTCTGGGGTCCCGGGGAGGCCAGGGCGGCGTTGGGGGGCCCGGGGCAGGGCGCCCCCCGGCAGCGGCCCGGAGAGCAGCAGCAGCAGCAGCAGCCGAGAAAGGTGCAGCGGCGTCTGTTCCCGTCGCGACATAGCTGCGGGGCTGCGCTGTGAGCTTGGACTGACCGGACGCCGCCGGATCAGCCTTTTATAATCCCCGGACTTCGTCCGCCCCCAGCCTGCCCTGTCCGCCCGCCCCTGAGTTACAGAATAAACAGTGCAGCTGCTGCTGCTGGCCGGGGCTGGGGGGGGGGGCGTGCCCCTCGAAGGGATCCACTCAGAGCCTCAGTATCCTCCTCCCTGAAATGGGAACATCCTGCCCCCGGGGCTGGTCGCCTCCTCTGTGCTAAATTCCAGATCAGGTGCATCCTAGGGGGCTTCCCCCCACCCATGGGAATCCCTTTCCCTTCTCTGGTAGAGGTCAAAGGCTGAAGATACTGAAAAACAAAGGAAATGGGGGAGGAAAAGCCAGAAAGCACGACCTTCACCAGTCATCCTCTCCTCCATGCCTGTTTCCTCCCCTGGGAAATGGTGATGGAGACCTTTACTGCAGATGGTGAAAGGAAGTTCAGGGCACAGGCTGGGTACATAGTAGGTGCTTGATAAAGTGGGTGTTGCTATTCCTGTTACTTAGTGCCATTGGGGGACTCCTATTCATTCTTCAAAACCCTGCTCAAAAAGCCCTTCCTCCAGGAAACCTTTTCTGACAGTACCCTTCCAGGCTGAGCTGGGCTCTCCCATCCCCATCCCATCTGCTGCCCTGCCCTGACGCCACAGGAATCCTGGCTCTGTCTCCCCTTGAAGAGCCCTGGTCCCTGAGCTGGGCCCAGAGAAGAGGTGGTGGGTAATTGGGATGCTGGGGATTTCAGGGCAGCGAGGGCTGACTCAGGGCCAGCTGCCTTGGTTTCCCAGTCCACGGAATGCCGATGGTGTCACCCACATGGCAGGGTGGTTCTGGGTTAGAGCTGTCATCCCAGTATGTGGCTTATAAGATAAATCTTTAAACCAAAGGGGCTTCAGATTTAAGGAAAATGTCCTGTTTCCAGAAGCATGGGGACACAGGGGAGGGGGCGGCCTCCTCAGAGTCACCCAGGACCCACGGTCTTTGCACCCAAGCCGAGATGTCCACAGGCAGTGTTTTCCCTCCTTTGCCTGGTGCTTTCCACCGTCCTGGGCTATGATCCCAGATGTAACGTACAGATATCCCCACCTGGTCAGATGGCCTGGGGCTTCCCATGAGACTTTAAGTGAGGGATCCTGTCCCCCAAGCCCCACAGGCGTCCTCACCCTGTCCCCCGACTGTGCCAACAAGATGCAGGCAGAGAAATGAGCTTGCTGGCAAAGGACGGGGCGACAGGTGTGGAGGACGGGTCAGGAGATAGCGGGACAATGGTGTTCTCTGGCTGCCCAGAGAACTCCTATGCATCCGTCAGAACCCAAGGTTGGGGGAAGATGCTGAGATCAGCTTGGGTATGAGGCCTGGGAGGGGTGAAGTGGGGCAAAGGTTAGACCCAGAAATCCCAACCCAAGTCCTTCCCCCACACCTGCTGCCACCTGCCCTCCCCTCCTCCCTGCTCTGGCAGCTCCCCTCTGGCCAATCAGTGAGGGCTGCGGGGAGGGAGCTGCCTGGACATGTCCAGATCCCAAGGAGTGGGGGAGGCCTGGGCTCCCCCTGCCCCTCCCCCACCGGGCAGTGTAGTCCAGGGGGTGGGGGTTGGAGGGGGAACCAGGACAGAGGCTTTGAGAGCCACAGAGGACGAGGATGGGGGCATCATTCAGCTGTGACCTTGACCCCGAGCTGACCTTTGCACCCCCTGACTCGGCAAGGGGCTGGTATCCAGCAGGCGCTTAATGCACGCCGTGGTCAGTGTGTCCATTGCACGAGCGTGCGTGCAGCAAGGGGGCTGTGTTGGGGTCGCCCCGGTGGAACTTTCCGGGCCGCAGGCCCAGCGTGGGGGGGCCGGATGCCCTCGGCTCAGCTGACCCGCTTCCTGCCCCGGCCCCCGCCAGGAACCCGCGCAGTGGTCCGGGGCCGAGCTGACCACTTCCGCCACGCGCAGCCCTGGCCCTGCTGACTCACGCTCAGCCGCCCCCCTTCCCCCACCCCCCGCTCCGCAATGGGGGCAGCCGGGCAGGGCCCGGGGACAGAGGAGGGTGGGCAACCGGCCGTGGAGCGGGAGGGGAGCGGCGCCCCGACCCGCCGCCTGGCGGGGAGAAACCTGTCTTTGTCCCCACACTTCTATGGCCAATTAATTTTCAACAAGAGTGCCAAGTTCATTCAAGCGGAAGGAATAGTCTTTTCAACAAACGGTGCTGGGACAACCGGACAGCTGTACGCAAAGGGATAAACTTGACCTCGCTCGCCGCGTTCCAAGAGGAGTCAAAATAGATGGAGGACGTACACGTAACAGCCAAAACGTTAAACTCTTAGGAAACTCACAGGTACGGTTCCATGAACTTGATTTGGCATTTTACTCTTCCATATGACACTAAGAGCATGAGCGACTGCGGAAGAAAATCAATTAAATTGGACTTTCTCAAAATGAAAAATTTTGTGCGTCAAAGGATGTCACCGAGAAAGTGAAAAGACACCCCAGAGAATGGGAGAGAGAATTTGTAAACATACGTTTACGAAGATTTGCGATCCAGGATATAGAAAGAACTCCTACAACTCAACAGTGAAAAGATGAACAACCCAATAATAAAAAAACTGGGCTGAGCCCTTCAATAGACGTTTTTCAAAAAAAGATGTTCAAATGGCCAAAAAGCACGTGGAAAAATGCTCAGCATCAGGAGCCGTCAGGGAAATGCAAACCTTGACACGATAAGGTGTCTCTTCACACACGCTGGAACGACTGGTGTTAAAAAAGAAGGAAAACAACGAGTGCTGGGGAGAATGCGGAGGAGCAGGCGCCCGCGTGCATTTGCTGGTGGGAAGGTAAACGGCACCGCCCCTGTGGAGAAGGGCTGAGTGGCTCCTCAGAAAGCTAAGTATGGAATTGCCATGGATCCGGCAAGCCCACTGCTGGCTCTATACCCTAAAGAACAGGCACGTGTACACGATGTCCACAGCAGCATATCCACGAGAGCCAAGGCGGAAAAGGCCGAAGGATAAGCAAAACGTGGCCCGGCCACACGACGGAATATTATTTGGCCGTAAAAAGGAATGAAGCACTGATTCGTGCTGCCACGTGGATGGACCTTGAAGATGATGCTGAGTGAAAGAAGCTGGGCACAGAAGGTCAAATTCGTATTCGTACAATTCTGCCCACACCAAATATCCAGAACAAGCAAATTTACAGAGACAGGAAGTGGATTAGCAGTCACGAGGGGGAAGGGGAGGGGAGCTGCCCCGAATGGGCGCAGAAGGTGTTTGGAAGAGTTCTAGAAAGAGTGGCGACAGTTACACAGCACTGCGAATTAATGCCACCCAACTGTATAAGTAACGGTTCAAGTGGCAAATTTTATGTCCTATATATTTTACTGGAATAAAAGTTTTTTACAACCCTGCCCTTGACAAGGAAAAGATTAACAATCACTTTTTTTCCCTTTTTTTCCCTGAGGTACCAGGGCCGGGGATTGAACACCTCATATGTGGGAAGCTGGTGCTCAACCATTGAGCCACATCAGCTCCCCTGAGTTGTTTCTTTGTTTGCTTGTTTGTTTTTGTTTTTAGGAGGCACCGGGCACTGAACCCGGGACCTCCCAAGTGGGAGGCGGGTGCTCAACTGCCACATCTACTCCGAACAATCGCTTCTATGTCAGTCCATATGACCCAATCAAAATGTCCAGCTTCTAGGCTTAAAAAAAATCCATAAATAAATCGAAAAGATAAGTCACAGACAGAAATGAGACCCAACTGCTTTCTACTGGCAGAGAAGCTTCCAGAACGTCTACGACCAGGACGGAGGACAAACTGCCAGAGGAAAAATGGCCGGCTGGCCAGTGGCAGGAAGACGGTCAGCCAGTCAGTGGTGAGGGGACGAGATCACCCTGAGACCCTCCATCCCTGGGAGACCCAGAGGAAGAGCCGGACACCACCTGATGTCAGGAGGCTGCGGGGTGCTGGCAGGGGGCGGGGGACTTTGGATCTGGTCATGGCTGGGGCAAGGAGGACAGGGACCCCACGACCAGGTGGAACCTCAAGAAGCCCTGGCACTCACGTGTGCATGCTGCCTGTGTGGTAACAGGAAGGAGCCGGGGCTGCGAGATGCCTGTGCACATGCAGCGGTGGAATATTATACAGCCATGAAAAGGGGTGACGGCGGACGCCGAGGGAAAGAAAACCAGATGCAGAAGGGAAGATGATGTGATTCCTTTCCTGCATCAAGTTTAAAAATACATCGAACCCCCCAAATATGTGTAAGCAAGCACGTGTGCGCGTGCGTGCAGAGACGTAAAAGCCTGCGGTGAGCAGACGCTGATTTCCGATGGAGGCGCTGGGACCGAGGAGGAGAGCACGGGGGTGTCTGGGGACTCCATCCCCCTTGGAAACGTGTCTTTCCTTAGCTGCGTGCTGGGTATGTGGATTTTTGTTATTTTGTTATTGATCCTTGTGTGTGTGCAGGAAATATTTCATAATGACAAAACGGGGGAAATCAGACAGGGGGTTCCCCCACATTACGGAGCTACCGTAGCGCCCAGGGACGTGCCAGACGCAGTGCTCAGCCAAAATCTTGTACGGCAGCGTTTACGGCAATGAAGAGTCAAGTTGACACAAATGCGGGTGAATCCGTTGAGATGAAATGTCCATAAAGATAGAAGTGGACCAGGAGTTGCCAGGGACTGGGGGCAGGGTGATGAGAAAGTTCTGGAACTGCCTGGAGGCGGTGGTTGCACAGTATTGGGGACGCACAAAATGCCCTGGCTTGCTCACTGCAGAAGGGCTGAAATGGCCCGTTTTCTGCTGTGTGTATTTCAGCACGATACAAACATTGTAAAAATAAACTGATGCTGCTCAAGAGCTAAGCCCCCCCGCCCGGTCTGGCACTTTTGGGGTACATTTATAGCTCAAGGACATTTAACCTTATGCTGAACCCGAGACGGAGCAGAGCCGGCCCAGAGACCCGCCCGGGACCCCTGCGCCAGGGCTTCCCTTAGGAGCCTGTGGCCCAGGTGAAAGGCCAGTCTGACCCCACGGGGCCACACCTGAGCTGAAGCGACGCCGTCAGGTGACCCTGCTCCCACGCGTCCGCGCCCCCCAGAACGCAGACGGGGAACGTGCTCAGGTGGGCACAGCTCACTCCTCCATGCACAGCAGGTCCGCTGAGGTTTTCTGTTTCTTCTGGAGTCAGTTCAGATTTGTGTGTTTCTAGGAATCTGTCTGTTTCTTCTAGATTTCCTGATACATTGGCACACGTATGTTCATGGTATCTGCTTATAATCCTGTTTATGTCGATGGCGTTGGTAGGAAGCCCCCTTTCGATTCTGATTTTAGTTAGTTGCATCCTTTCTTTTTTCTTTCATTGTTTAGCTAAAGGCTGGTCCATTTTATAGGTCGCTTTGAAGAACCAGCTGTTGGTTTTGTTGATTCTCTCTATGGATTTTCTATCCCTCGTTCCATTTATCTCCACTTTAATCTTTATTATTTCCTTCCCACTCCTGACTTTGCTTTTGGTTTTCTCTTCTTTCTGTATTTCCCCCAGGTGTGATTTGAGATCTTTCTTCTTTCTAAAATGTGTTTACAGGCATAAATTTCCCTCTGAGCACTGCCTCTGCCTGCATTCCACAGTTTTGATATACCTTTTTTTGCCTTTTGTCTCAACTTATTTTCTAATTTCCCTTGTGATTTCTTCTTTGACCTATTGGTTGTTTAAGAGTATACTTTTGGGAAGCAGATGTGGCTCAAGCCATTGAGCACCTGCTTCCCACATGGGAGTTCCCGGGTTCAGTCCCTGGTGCCTCCTAAAAAAATAAACACAGACAACAAGCAAACAAATGAAAAAACAACTCAGGGGAGCTCAGTGGCTCAGTGGTGTAGCACCGGCTTCCCACATACAAGGTGCCGGGTTCAATCCCTGTCCCCGGTACCTCAAAAAAAAAAAAAAAAAAAAAAAGTGTACTGTTTAATTTCCACATATCTAAAAGTTATCCAGTGTTTCTTCTTTTATTGATTTTTAGCTTCATTCCCTTGTGGTCAGAGAAAAGACTTTATATGACTTCAGTATTTTTAGATTTATTGAGACTAGTTTTGTGAGCTAACATTTGGCCTATCCTAGAGCAGGATCCATGTGTGCTAGCGCTAGAGAACGTGCGTTTTGTTGTTGATGGATGACGGGCTCTATGCGAGCCAGTTAACTCTAGGTGGTTTATAGTGCTGTTTGAGTCTTCTAACTCTCTTTGTTGTTGTTTTTTTAAAGATCTATTTTATTTATTTCCCCCCACCCCCTCGTGGCTTGCATTTTGCTGAGTTCTGTGTCTTTAGGAGGCACTGGGAACTGAACCCGGGACCTCTGATGTGGGAGGGAGGCGTCTAATCGCTTGAGCCACCTCCGCTCCCTGCTTTGTTGTATCTCATTAATTATGTTTTTCCTTCTTGTGTCTCTTATTGTGTCATCTCGTTGCGCCTGCCCATTGCGTCAGCTCACTGTCTTGTTCCTTTTCTTTAGGAGGCACCGGGAACTGAGCCACGGACCTCCCGTGTGGTAGGCGGGAGCTCAGTCACCAGAGCCACATCCGCTTCCCTTCTAACTCTCTCTGGACTTCTGTCTTGGTGTTCTCTCCATTATTGAAAGTGGTGTGTTGAGATTTCCTGCTGCTAATGTAGCACCACCTATTCTTCCTCCAATTCAGCCAAGGTTTGCTTCATATATTTGGACGCTCTGTTGTTAGGTACAAATATGTTCATGATTGTTATATCTTCTTGTTGAATTGACCCGTTTATCAATATATAATGTCTTTCCTTGTCCTTTCAGTCAGTTTCTGACTTAAAGTCTATTTTATCTGATATTAACATAACCACCCTATAAAAGACTTGAATAGACATTTCTCCAAAGAAGAAATACAAATGACAAAAAAACACATGAAGAAATGCTCACCATCACTCATGATTAGGGAAATGCAAATCACAACTACAATGAGATATCATTTCACACCTATCAGAATGGCCACTATTAAAAAGACAGAGAACTACAAGTGCTGGAGAGGATGTGGAGAGACAGGAACACTTCACTGTTGGTGGGAATGCAGGATGGTACAGCCACTGTGGAGGACTGTTTGGCAGTTCCTAAAGGAGTTGAATATAGACTTGCCACGTGACCCTGCAATACCACTACTGGGTATATACCCAGAAGAACTGAGAGCAGTGACACGAACAGACATCTGCACACCGATGTTCATAGCCACATTATTCACCATTGCCAAAAGCTGGAAACAACCCAGGTGTCCATCAACAGACGAATGGATAAACAAACTGTGGTCTATTCACACGATGGAATATTATGCAGCTGTAAGAAGAAATGAAGTCGTAAAGCATATGGCAACATGGATGAACCTGGAGGACTTTATGTCGAGTGAAGCAAGCCAGACACAAAAGGACAAATACTGTATGAATGCGTCACTATGAACCAAATATATTGTGTAGTATGTTGTTTGATTCAAAAAAATTTTAGGGGGACGGATGTGGCTCAATTGGTTGGGCGTCCGTCTCCCATATGGAGGGACCCGGGTTCAATCCCTGGGACCTCCTGGTAAAAAAAAAAAAAAAAATTATATGTATTCAGTATATTTAATTGAGAAATGTATGTTTTTATTCAACTGTGTTTTCTTTTTAGTTTTTAATTGTTTATATTTTCAATTATTAAATGTGAAAAATAAAGTGAAAAAAAACAAAACAACAAACCCCAGAGCTACTGGTTACTATTTGCATGGAATATTTTTCTTTTCTCTCACTTTCAGCCTAGTTGCATGTTTGAATTTAAGATAAGTCTGTAAACAGTATACACTTGGGTCATTCTGCCAACTTTAACTGGAGACTTTAAGGGATTTACATTTAAAGGAATTACTGATAATGGGGCACATATTTCTGTCATTCTGGTATTTCCACAACAAAAAAATCACCAGGCACGCAAAGAACCAGGAAGAGCTGGTCCATTGCAAGTAACACAAACCGTCAGTGAGGAAAGGTCGGAAATTGCACATACTAGACTCTTTTTCTTAAATGTCATAAATATGCTCAAAGAGCTAAAGGAAAACACCAAAAACTACAGTAAACCCAAGAAAAAGGAACCCCTGAGTTTTGTTGGTGGGGAATGTGAAATGGTGCAGCTGCTGGGGAAAGAATCGCCGTGTGGGCTGGGAGTGCCATTCCTGTGTCTGTCCCTCAAGGAATTAGAGTCTCGGGCGGACACTGTGCACTCAAGTTCCTAGCAGCGTATTCGCGACAGCCAGAAGGTGACGTGTCCAGCCACAGGTGCTGAAGGAAGAAAATGTGGACTGAGCGCTGGACGGGCCAGCAGGACAAGGCGATGACGCTCTGCTACGCGCACAAAAGCACAGCTATCGCCTGGTGGCGCTGATTTAAGCCAAACTAGACTCGGCAGTTTCGTAGAGAAAGGAAGTAGAGCAGAGTTAGCAGGGGCTGGGGGACGGAGGAAGGTGAGGTGCTGCCTGGTCGCTATACAGTGTGTATAAAATCTTTAAATAAAATTAATTAAAAAAAAGGGGGGGAGTGGGTGTAGCTCAGTGGCTGAGCGCCTGCTTCCCACGTACGAGCTCCTGGGTTCGATCCCCGGAACATCCTAAAAAAAAGAAAAATTAAGACACACTGGAAATATGTCTTCTCAGTCTGTGTCTCGGCATGTCCATTTGTTTTTGGATTTTTCGATGTCCAGAATTTTGAAATAGTGTTTTCTTCAAATTTACCGCTGTAAAAACAATTGTTTACCTTTCACTGGCCAAGGGCAGGATTTTTAAAATTATTGTGGTACAATATATAAAATACAAAATGTGCCACTGTCACCATTTTTTAAGTGTTGAATTTAGTGGCTTTAATTTTATCCCCAGGGTCGTGCCACCATCACTAACATCTGCTTCCGGGACGTTTTCATCACTCCTAAGCGGAACTGTTCCCAGTGAGCGGCAGCTGCCCAGTCCTCTGGTCCTTTTCACCCCAGAAGCAGTGACCCACTGCCCGACTCGGTGGATCTGCCCGTTCTGGACGTTTCACATCAACGGAATCCGACAACACGCGGACTTTTGCGTCTGGTTTCTTTTGCCGAGCAAACGCTTTCGAGTTCATCCTGGTAGCTCCACTCCTTTTTAACGGCTGAGTAATATTCCACCACGAGGCTTTGCTTCTCCGTTCACCTGTCGAAGGACACCTGGCTGCTTCCACCGCGGCTGCCGCCAGCGATGCGCCCATGAGCGTCGGTGCAGAGGATTTGGCGAGCGCGCCCGGGGGGGGGGACCTGCCGGGTCAGGGAGCAATTCTGTTGCCGATGCTGAGGACCCGCCAAGCTGTTCCTACAGGGTCTGCCCTTCTCATCTCCTGTCGAGGTGCGACTTGTAGCCAGCTGCGCCCCGTCACTCTGTCCCCTAAGGCTTGACGTGAATAGACGCAGCTGGACATCCGCTCTGCGCGTCCAGCTCTCGCACGCGGCTGGGCCCTGGCGGCCCCGTGGGGCGTGCGATCTCATGACCTCGTTGGGGGCCATCCTTGTTCCTTGCTGCACAGGGCTCCCCCCAGATTCTGGGGAGGGGGCCCGGGGTCACTGGACGGCCTCCTTCCGCTCCTGGGACTTCACCGGTGGGGCCTGGGCGGCCCCCGGGGACCGGAAGAGGGACGGCAGCTCGGGCCACCCGCTGCCGGTTTCCGCCTCGCCGAGCCCGGAATGCTGGCAGCCCGGCCCCCTGGCTCCCCTCCCAGTCTCGGGCCGATGATCTCATGGTCCCGTGGCCGAGCTGGCAGGGCCGAGGGGCGGCTGCGGGCAGCCGGCCAGCGATGAGGTCAGCGGTCAGGCCCGGGGTCCAGTCTGCCCGGAGGCTAGGCGAGGACGGACAGAGCGCCGAAGGCAGGCCGGCCTCGCCTGCTCCTGGCCTGGCCCTCCTGGGACCCCTCCCTCGGCCATAGACCCGAAGGAGTTCGGAGCCAGCCCTGGGTTCAGAGCCGGCTCCGCCCCCAATAGCCGGGAGGCTCTGGGCAGCAGGACTAGCTCTCTCCAAACTCAGACCCCGTCCACAGAGGGGGTCCGCGCTGAGCAGGTGGGGCGCGATCAGACTTTAAGTCCAATGACCGTTCCGTTGATGGGCATCGAGTCTCAGCTCAGCCAGACCAGCGCTGGGCAAGCTTGCTTGGAAGGAACAGCCCCTCTGGCAAACTCCTATTCATCCACTAAACCCCAGCTCCCATGCCACTCCACCAGGAAGCCTTCTCTGCCCTCCCCTCAGGTTCCTTCAGGCCGAGGGTCCTTCCTCTGGCTCCACCCTGACCACCGGGGCTGCGGTGTCCGTGTTTAGCCTCCCGTCGGGGCTTATCCTATCAGTCTCTGGGGCCGCCGCAGCCCATCACCGCTCACTGGGCAGCTTAGAATGACAGGGACTTACCCTGCCTCGGCCCTGGAGGCAGAAGTTGGGGGCCGAGGTGTGTGTGGGGCCACACTCCCCCGAGGGGAGGCCCCTCCTGCCTCTCCCAGCCGCTGGCGTCCCCAGGCCTCCTTGGCTCCTGGCCACACCCCTCCAATCTCCTCTTCTCCTAAGGACACTTGTCACTGGATTTAGGGCCCACTGGGCTAGTGCAGGAGGGTCTCATCTCAAGACCCTTCACTAAATCGCAGCTGCAGAGACCCTTTTCCCAGATGAGGCCCCGTTCCCGGTATCAGAGCTCAGGGCGTGGCCTTGTCTTCGGGGAGTTGCCGTCATCCCCCTGCAGCCGCTCAGAGGACACAGGCCACGGGCAAGCGCCGGCGTCAGAGGGAGACGCCCCCAACGCCCCCCAGCGGGGACGAGAGCCCGGCAGGGGACATCAGAGACGCAGGGGAGGGCGTGGAAGTCTCCAAGAGAGGCCGCCCACTTCTGCAGCGCAACGAGGAGGAAAGAGGCGGACTCCAGAGGCGTCTGCACTGCGCCGACCACGGGCATGACAATGGGGAGAGAGGGACGCCAGGCCCGCGTCACACAGAGCGAGGCGGGGCGTTGTCGAGGCCGCAGGGCCAGGGACCAGCGGCCAGCCCCGAGCTCGCGCCCTCCCGCAGCGTTCTTTCCCTCGGCGTCCGCCGTCACCCCTTTTTCACGGCTGTATAATATTCCCCCGCTGACCGAGCACAGGCTCCTTCCTGTTACCACGCGGGCGGCGTGCACACGTGAGCGCGGGGGCCTCTTGGGGTCCCACCGGGTCGTGGGGTCCCCATCCTTGCCGCCCCAGGCATGACAAGCGCCCCCCAGCCCCCCGACATCAGGTGGTGTCCAGCTCCTCCTCGGGGTCTCCTGGGGATGGAGGGCAGGGTGGTCTCCCTGCCACCGGCTGCCCGTGCGTGGTGGCTCTCTTCCCTTCCTCTGAGACTTGTCTCTTCAGTCTGCTTTTGGGTTTTTCGGAATCCAGGAGTTTGAAATGGTGAGGCAGGGCCAGGTCTTAGCCTTCCCCTCGAGCAGGGCAGGTTCCTCCCCGCCAGGCGGCGGGTCGGGGCGCCGCTCCCCTCCCGCTCCACGGCCGGTTGCCCACCCTCCTCTGTCCCCGGGCCCTGCCCGGCTGCCCCCATTGCAGAGCGGGGGGTGGGGGAAGGGGGGCGGCTGAGCGTGAGTCAGCAGGGCCAGGGCTGCACGTGGCGGAAGTGGTCAGCTCGGCCCCGGACCACTGCGCGGGTTCCTGGCGGGGGCCGGGGCAGGAAGCGGGTCAGCTGAGCCGAGGGCATCCGGCCCCCCCACGCTGGGCCTGCTGTCCGGAAAGTTCCACCGGGGCGACCCCAACACAGCCCCCTTGCTGCACGCACGCTCGTGCAATGGACACACTGACCACGGCGTGCATTAAGCGCCTGCTGGATACCAGCCCCTTGCCGAGTCAGGGGGTGCAAAGGTCAGCTCGGGGTCAAGGTCACAGCTGACTGATGCCCCCATCCTCGTCCTCTGTGGCTCTCAAAGCCTCTGTCCTGGTTCCCCCTCCAACCCCCACCCCCCGGACTACACTGTCTGGTGGGGGAGGGGCAGGGGGAGCCCAGGCCTCCCCCACTCCTTGGGATCTGGACATGTCCAGGCAGCTCCCTCCCCGCAGCCCTCACTGATTGGCCAGAGGGGAGCTGCCAGAGCAGGGAGGAGGGGAGGGCAGGTGGCAGCAGGCGTAGGGGAAGGACTTGGGTTGGGATTTCCGGCTCTAAACTTTGCCCCACTTCACCCCTCCCAGGCCTCACACCCAAGCTGATCTCAGCATCTTCCCCCAACCTTGGGTTTTGACGGATGCATAGGAGTTCTCTGGGCAGCTACGGGCAGCTGCCAGGCTGAGGGAACAGGGAAAAAGTGAAACACACTGAGGTCAGCACACAGAAAGGAGCTGGGGTTCCCGTGCCCAGGGGGGAGCTTGGCTTTCTCCTGGGGTGATGGGAAGCCATAGGGGGTGTTAGAGTGCCCCCTTTCCCCTGGAGCTGCCTGCGCATCCCCCATCCCAGCTGGGACCTTGGCTGCCTGTCCTGCTTCATCCATCCCAGCCCAGGGCCAGCTCCCGGTGGGCACTGATAAGGGCCTGGTGGAGCTGCTGGGGAGAGGGGGTGCTGGGCGAGGGGACGGGCTGGGCTGGGGCCACACTGCAGGGGGAGCCCAGTGGTCCCGGGGTCTTACCCGCCCCCCTGCTGCCCTCAGGTCACACCGACCCTGGCCCCCTCTGTCCTCCCTGTAGGCTATGCCGGGCACTGGGCTGGAAGTGGGGGCCCCCAGGGACCTGAAGCTGGGCCGCTCTCCCTGGTTCCCTGAGAAGCAGACGGTGCTGAGGCAGAGGGGGGACCAGGCAGCTGTGCCAGCAGATGGGGTGCCTGGGCAGCCAGGAGGGCTCCCTGGAGGAGGAGGCCACACTAACCGCGTTTAGTAGGCACCCACTGTGTGCAGGGAAACAGTGATCCGGGCCCCTGCCACGGTACCCCGTCCCCACCCAGGACCCCAGTCCTCCACCCGCCCCCACCCAAGTTCACCTTCACTTCCCTGTAGCCCTTCCTTCTGCAGTTTTTGGGGTGCCACCCCTAGTAGGGGCGTTTCCCTGGACAGACCAGCCAAGGGAACCAGGGGTTCACAGAGCAAGGGAAGGAGGGGGTGGGGGTGACGGAAATTGAGCTGCCCCCTCCAGAGGACACGTGGGGAGCCACTGCCATGCTGGTGGCCTCAGGCCTCTGTGCAGACACCCCCGGGAGGGCCCCCCCGGGCTGTGCCCTCCTGGACAGGACCCCCCGACATGACCCCCCCCCCCCGACATGGCCCCCAGGCAGCGCCCGCCAGGCAGGGACCCCCCAGACATGGCCCCCAGGCAGTGCCCCACCCCAGACTCGCCCCCACCTCATCAGCACCCCACCCCTGTGCAAAGACCCCGGGTCCTGGGAGACTCTGAAGGCAGTCCCCTTCTCCCCAGACAAGACTTTTTCCTGGTTTCAAAGGTTCATTTTTTCAAGCCTCGGACAGCTGGGGACCCCACGATGGCAACGCGCCCCGTGTCCCTCCCTCAGCCCCTCCTCTCAGGCGCCCCGGACCGCACCCAGGAACACGCAGGGCAGCCAAGAGTTCAGTGTTTTATTTGCTTGCCGGGGGGTCACACTTGGGCTCTCCCGGGGCCCCACCCCCGGGGTTTTCACACAAGGCACTGGCGGGAACTGTGCGGGTGGGGGCCCAACGCTCCCCTGGGGATGGGAACCCCCGCCCCCTCGGCAGGGAGGGTTTTCCTGGAGAGGAGTTTGGGGAGAAAGAAAACCTGAGATATTGGGCGACCCCAGAAATGGGCCAGGGACCCCGACTCCAAACCAGCTTTCTGTGGGATTTCCTGGAGAAAAGTGGCAGGGAGCCAGGAGCCCCTGGCTGGGCAGTCGGGGCCCCCGGCCGCTCTCCCCCTCCCCGCCGTCCCCCTCGTTGTGCCTCCCGTGTATTAGAGAGGCAGGCACTTCTGGGGGTCTCTGGGCAACTACGGGGAAGGCTGAGGGGAAGAGAGGGAGGGGAAGGGAAGGGCGAGCGGCTCGAGGCTGGGCTGGACCCGATGTCACAGAGCTGTGACAACCACCACCCGCAACCCGTGGGAGGTGCACTTAGCATCCACCCAGGAATTAACTTCAAGACGTGGATGTGGGCCGGTGCCCCCTCCCCAGATGCCCCCGTTTTGGGGACCCCGGGCGCCCCGAACCCCACTGCACAGATGTCGGCCAGGGGTCATGGGAGGCACTTGTGCCTGGAGAGGCACAGAGAGCAAAGGCCTGTTTGCGTCCTGGGGTCCGTGATGCCCCCTGCAGCGCCCCACTCTGACTGCAGGCTCCCAGGAGTGGGGGGCTCCCAACCGCGTCAGGCAGAGGCGGGGGCCGGGGAGAAGAATGGGGCTTTGTGTCGCTGTTCCCGACGGGGAGTTCAGACACTGCGAGGGGTGGGGAGGTCAGAGGTTACCAGTCTAGACAGTGGCAGGCAAAGGAGGCCGCTGTGGCGGGCACATTTCCAGGAGCGTCTCCCCCACCCCTCTCGGGCACCGTGGACACACACGCCAGCTGGGCCTCGCTTCCTGGCGTATACTCCTAAGACGACACAGAGTCCTCCTGAGTCCACTTTTCCAGCAAGCCCTCTGCCCCAAAAGGGCCCTTCCTGTTCTAGAAGCTTCCATACTGGCAGCAAGGAGGGCAGGGGATTCCCTTCCTTGCAGAAAAGATCGCAATCCGGTATTCACCGTGGGAAAGCTGAGATTTCTGGCCCTGCCTGCCCTGCCTCTTGCTGCCCAAGTGGCTGCAGGAGCTCGGCCGTCCTGTCCCTTGAGAGATCTGGCTTCAACCTCGGGTTCCTGTGTCATTCAGACCCTCTTCCTTCCTATCCGCTCTGTCTCATTTCTTTTTCACGCTACATCTGCACACACGTGCCATGATCTTCTTGATGGTGGGGAGGGGGGAGCCGAGGGGCCAGAAGGAAGGTGAATCCAGGTAAGAGGCTCCATGGCAGGCCAGCTAGGGCCCCAGACGCCCCAGTCCCTGCACCCCTGTGGCCCTCCACTTGCTCCCCTCCAAGACTGTCCAGCAGCCCTCCCACTATGTCCCTCAATCTTTCCACCATTTACTCACTGCTTTCACCTCCTCCTCACCTCCCAAGCTCCATCCACTTCACAAGCCCACCCCCCGCCCCAAATGCCCACCTGCCCATCTGAAAAGGAGAGGGGAGAAGGACTGTGACTTGGTTTCCACTTTTCACACAAGGGAATTAGAGACCCAGACCCGACAAATGAAGATAGACATGCCACAGGGTGAACAAATGAGTTCAGCTGAAATAAAAGAGATTAAACAAAAATTAATAGCAGGAGAATCAAATGCCGGCAGTGAATGAGCGAAATGTTTAACAGATGCCTGAGTCAATAAGAATGAGCCAAAATTCTCTGCATAAACGATGAGGGCAGGATTCCAGCTTGATAAGATGAAGAAACGCTACTACGTTGCAGAACATCAAGATGACTCACACACACTCAACAATGATCGGACAGTAAGTTCACTAGGCAGCAAAGTCATGTGTTGCTTCATGTACAGATTGGCAGGTGAAGTGAGGACAAAAGAAAGATGAAAACGGGTAGCTGGGGGACGCCGTGTCTGGGTCCCAGCAGGCGCCCACCTAAGGGGTACCTGCCTTACCCCAGTTCCCTCTTTATGCCCCATCCTGCCCAGCTTGGTTTCCTCCAGACTGAGATGGAGCCTGAAACTGTTCAAACCAAGACCCCCAGGTACCCTTGGGGCCTCGCACTCCCTACATTCAAATCAGCCACAACTTCTGCTCACACCTGAGCAGGGGCTATGGACTTCCCACAGTCCAGATTCCTCAGGATGTGGGGGGAGGGCTGACAGGAGGGGGGGCGGCTCACAGTACTGGGGGGACCCTGGTCTTCGGGTAGCAGAGCCACGTCATTTCAGCCTGCCAGCCACGGCCCACAGCCACCAGGCGCTGACCCCAAGTCACCCACCTGCCCCCACCTGCCCCCGTCAGCAAATGCACCTACTGGAGCCCAGCGACCCTAACTCCCAAACAGCTCGGCAGGAGCGAAGGAAGGCGAACGTTTAAGAAAACGAAACACAAAAAAAACTCTCCGCGGATTTCAAAGAACAGGGTACTGGGAAACGCACCAGGCCCCAACCCGGAGTCAGATCACGCTTCGTGGCAACTGGTAAAGCCACGTTTTCTCCAAAAGAGAGCAAAGTGTTTGCAGCACGTGCGCCTTGCTTCTCTGGCTTTGTGGGGCGGCTGCTTCCCTCGCCCTCTGGCGAGGTGGGCACGGCTGGGCTGGATTTCGCTTGCACCCCGCCCCCGCCCCCAGAGGCATCACCCTTTCTTCTGGCCGCCAAATTCACAGTCGATGGACGGAGAGTGGGATCAAGAGGAGTGCCTGGGCCTGCGCCAGCCTCCAAAACCATTGCCACGGAAGCCCCGTCGCTGCCCTGCCTCCCTCCTGCCCAAACCCGGGGGCACACGTGCGGCGGGCTGCCAACGCCAGCCCCCAGGCCCGCTTCGAGTCCCCCACAAGGGAACAAGAGGCTCGTCCTCAGACCGCCTGCGGAAACCCAGGCCAGACACTGGCTGTTTTTTCAGCTGCCCCCGATCTTTTGAATGCTTAAAAAGTCACGCTCGTGACCAAGCGGCAAAGTTGGCCTCCTCACGGCTGCCTGCAGGGGTGGCTCGAGGGGGTCAGCCAAGTGCCCTGGGGTCCCAGCCTGGCCACGGGCCCCCTGCCCCTCCAAACAAAACAGGGAGTCTTAAGTCCATTCCCGGGGCAGCCACGGAGGGGCTGCACCCCAGGAAACAAAAGACACGTGATGTTGGCAGAGCCAGAGTTTTAACCGAGGGGATATAAAGAACTCTGTGCCCAAAGCTAGCACTACTGCTTTAAAAAGGAGAGTAAGAAAGAAGGACAAAAAGATAAACCACTTTGCAGCCCAAGGCGGCCGCTCTGGGCCTGCCCAGGCTGTCGGGTCAAAGGTTCTTCCTGGGGCTTCTGAATTTGGGGGAACCCAGTGGTGGACCCTGTGATCTTGGGGACCTTGGCCCCGACCCCGGGCCTGCAGAATGCAGCTGGTCCATGGGGGCTCGGCCCCTCGGCTACTGCAGCCCGTGCCCCCAAATGTAAAAAATCTTGAGCCGCCTCCTCCTCCGAGACAATCAGGGCTTTCGCGGAGAGAGGGGAGAAGCGGGTGTGTGCGACTCGGGACACTTCATCCAGTCGCGGCTCGGCTGGCGGGCTCGTACCTCCCGGGCCCCCCGGCGGTGGGGCGGCGTCCGGGGCAGTCCCAGCAGCCTCAGTGCTGGTGGCGACAGCCGACTTTGCCTTCCGCCTGCTCCAGGAGCTCGAGCATCTCCTCGATGATGGCGCGCAGCGCCCTGCCCAGCTGGTCGGCGTTGTACGGCCTGCCCAGTGGGGGCACGTGCACGAAGGCCGAGCGCCCGTGGCCCTGGTACAGAGAGGTGTAGTACGTGAAATCACACAGGTACCTGGGTCACGGGGTGTGGGGGGCAAGAGAGAGACCGAAACGGGGCAGAGGGTCAATGCAAAGGCTCATGGGAACGACGACACCCCCCAACTACACTGGAAATACGCAAAGTGGAAATTGCTTCCCCCTCCCCAGGTGGGCAAAAAAGAAAAAACCTGATAGTTCTAAGTGCTGACACAGAGGAGGGCAAGGGGCAGAGGGAGGCGCTGCTGGGAAGAAGGCGATTTGGCAAGAAGGAGAATATTCGTGGCAGCTTTAGGTATAAGAACAAAAGAGCAGGAGGCCACCATGTGTCCAGGGACACGGCCGTGGCTTAGTAAACTCTGGGCAGCCACGTGGTGGAAAGCTAAGCAGCCATTTTCAAGGAGGGGTTGCAAGAACTAGCCAAGAGCCACGTCCAGGGCTCACGAGTGAAAACGAACTGAAAGAGAACTCTCGGGGAGATGCACGCCGTAGGGCTCCATCCGTGGAATATCAGGCAAAACGAAACCAAATCCTAGACCAGCGTCCACGTTTTCCACACACAAATGGGAGCACGTAGGGGGCAGAGGTCAGGATTTAAGCTTCCAGTTTATCAGAGGTGAGCACTAGAGGTAAGGAGAGAAAGCAAAGGGAATGCTTCAAATGAGTGTGTGAGAATGTTGTCCATAATTATCTGTGTAATTAAAAACCAGTGTTAAAAAGAGGCTGGCGGTAAATTCGATCATTTCCTTATTCGGTCAGTCAACTGAATTTACCACCTGCGGCCTTTGGGCTGGACAAGTGAGACGTCAAGGGACCGGAGCTGGGAGGACGGAGAATGGAAAGGCATGGTCTGGGAGGCTGGGGGCCTCCCCAGGGGGTGGCTGATTTTGGAGCTGAGATTCGAAGGAAGACCCATCAGAGGGAGGTGAGGTCCAGGCAGAAGGTGGCATGTGCAAAGGCCCTGGGGCAAAGAGGAACGGTAGGGAGGCTGCTTTGTGTGTCTGCTATGGGGTGGGTGAGGAGAGAGTGGGGGGGAGAGGTTGGGACTTTATTCTGGGTCTTGTGGGGAGCTGTAGGAGCACCTAACCAAGGAAGGGATACCACCAGCTTGAATTTTTAAAAGACCCTGGGTAGGGGCCTGTCAGGGTCGTGGCGTAGGCGGCAGGGAGGAGGCTGGATTGGCACCCAGGGAGCAGATGTTGGAGGCCTGGGTGGGGGCCATGAGGGCGGGGAGAAGCGGGCAGGTCCAGCAAGAGTTCTGGAAGCAGAATTTGCGAGACCCGCTGTATACATAAATTTAGCTCAGAGCCTCACAGACAGCGCGTGCTCAGCCCGAAGAGGCAGAAGTTGGCACACGAGGCTCACCAGACGTCAGGGTCGGCCCGCGCCCCTACCTGCCCGCATCCTGCGAGATGGTCACCGAGACGTCCAGGCCCAGCGTGGTGACCCGCCTGCACACGGCATCCATGTCGATGATGGAGTCGATGCTTTCAGGCCCGTCCTCCACGCAGCACTGGGAGCCGGGGCAGAAGCGGCAGTTGTCCAGCCCCTTATAGCCCTTGTTGTGCCCACACTTCTCCAGTGTGATGGCGGTCGCCATGCCCGACACTCCCACGTGCACCACCAGCTGTGGTCAGAGAGGCAGAGGTTGGACAGTCGCCCTGCATGGGTCTGGCCAGGGGAGTGGGAGTCCCCCCTGGCCAAGGAGAGGGCAACATCTTCACTGGGCTCTGCTTGGGGTTATGTAGTTTCTGACCTCTTGCTGCTGGAATAGATCCTACAGTCACTCTTGCAGAAAGGTATACCCAGCGAAACATGCAGGGATGGGGAACAAAGATGTTCCTTGCAACTTTGCTATTGTAATCAAATATTGGAAACAATCTAACAAGCCAGTCATGGGGGGCTGGTTAAATTCTGAGCTGCTATGCAACTGCTAAAATGCCCAAGACATACTGCCAAATACAAAAGGTAAGGTATAGGGGAGCGGGTGTAGCTCAGTGGTTGAGCACCTGTACGAGGTCCTGGGTTCAATCCCCGGTACCTCCTAAAAAAAAAAAAAAAAAAAAAAGTAAGG
Source organism: Tolypeutes matacus (assembly GCA_026826555.1). NCBI lineage: Eukaryota > Metazoa > Chordata > Mammalia > Cingulata > Chlamyphoridae > Tolypeutes > Tolypeutes matacus. Next base: position 233,605 of record JAKSZT010037504.1, read on the forward strand.
TGTAACTTCCAGGAATCTAACCCCAAACTAAGCAAAAATGTACAAAGATGTTCACTTCAGTGATATTTATAAAAATGAGAAAAAACATAGAAACAACCTAAATGCCCAATACTAGGGGAATGGTTAAACTAATTACTAAAAATTACCCAGCCACTAAAGAAACATTTAGGGGGAAGCAGGTGTAGCTCAGTGGCTGAGCACCTGCTTCCCATGCACAAGGTCCTGGGTTCAAATTCCTGGTGCATTTAAGGGGAATTTTTAATGACCTAGGAAAAGGCAGAGAACCAACTATTTATAGAAAGCAGGATATAAAATTGAATACAGTTTAACTTCAACTATTAATTATTGCCATGTATGCCCGTCCACAGGAAGGGCACTGGCAGAAGATTCGGAAAATTCAGACTGTAGATCCGAGCTGTCTCACGTGGCAGCCAATGGCCGCCGCACATGGCTCCCAAGCTCCTGAAATGTGGCCGGTCCGAACCGAGACTCGTGTTCAGTGTCAAACAGACACTGGGTTTCAGGCAGTCAGCCCCGAGCTGCCCTGGACGGGGGACCTCAGCGCAGCCCACGGCTGGTCCTGGGAGCGTGGATATGCTCGCCAACAGCCACTGTTTGCTCCCACGTCACACGTGAGGAGACAGGCGGCCTCCAGAAGCTTTTCCTGAGTCTGAGAGCCACGTTCACGCAGTGCGTCCATCTAACCTGCTTCCCCGCCACGCCTCGGGCTGCCCCTGGGTGTTGAGACTCAGCAGAAGCAAAGCAGATTCCTCTGACGCTCCCCGAAGGGGCAGGCTATGGTGGACAGCAAGGTGGGCTGCCCTGGGACCCCGCTTTCCAGAAGCAGCAGCCCAGCTCTCCGGGGGCCTTCCCACCAGCCACGGCCCTGGACAGCCCACGGGGCTCTGCTGGGAAGCCTGAGGCCCTCCCTGCCAGCCAGCCGCCCCCCTCACCCAGCCTCCTCCTGGGGGCTCCCTCTCACCCCAGGAGCTCTGGAGAGCGCTGCCTCCACCCTCTGGCCACCAGGATGGGCAGGGGGCCCCAATCACCTGGCCAGTGAGAGTCATTCGTGGGCTTCAGGGGCTCATTGGGGAAAAGGGGCTCGCTTTCTGCTGACCCTCTGAGGGGGAGGGTGTCAGCCAGGAATCACCCATCTGTGCCACCAGGAGGGATGAGCCTGCTGGGAGGAACTGCCCAAATGCAAGGCAGAGAAGCTGAGGTGGTGGGGGGAGAGAGAGGGAGCAGGGGAGAGGGAGAGAGGGAGAGAGGGGGAGAGAGGGAGGGAGAGGGAGGGAGGGAGAGAGGGAGAGAGGGGGGAGAGAGGGAGAGGGGGGAAGGAGGGAGAGGGAGTGAGAGGAAGGGGGAGGAGGGAGAGAGAGAGGGAGGGAAGGAGAGAGAGGGAGTGAGAGGAAGGGGGAGGAGGGAGAGAGAAGCAGAGAAAGATGGAGGCAGAGACAGAGAGAGGAAAAGAGAGAGGGGGTGAGAGAGCGAGGGAGGGGGAGAGAGAGAGAGGGAGGGAAAGAGAGAGAGAAAGATGGAGACAGAGACAGGAAAAAAGGGGGAGAGAGAGGGAGGGAGGGAGAGAGGGAGAGGGAGTGGGAGAGAGGGTGAGAAAGATGGAGGCAGAGACAGAGAAAGAGAGAGGAAAAGGGGGGAGGGGAGAGGGAGGGGGAGAGAGGGAGGGGGGAAGGAGAGAAAACTCTGATAATGCTGGGCGACTGCCTGGATCAAGCTGTACCTGAAGTGGACTCAACCCGGGGTGCGTGCGCATCTACAACCACTCATAACCAGCCACGCCCCGACGGACACAGAACTGTGATGCCCCAGACGTCTGCCTCCGCCCCTCCTTCCTACAGCCCAGCACTTTGGGGGACAAGGCCACGGCCACGTGGTCAGAGCAGGAACAAAGCCAGAGTCATCCTGGCGTGGGGCCCGCACTCACCTGGGGGCTGTGCTTCTCCCACAGGGCGGGGATGAGCCTCTGGACCGTCTGGTACTCGACGGGGATTTCGTAGACATGAAGGTCCACGCCGTCCCCAAGGCCCAGCTTCTCCAGCTCCTGGAAGCGACAGGAGGGCGCGTCGTGGCGCCGGGTGAGGGCCACGGGGTAACGCCCCCCGGGGACACGCCAGCCCGTCCCCAGAAAACAGCCGGGGCTCCCCACTCGCCCTACGGAGCCCGGAGGCGCGCCCAAGCCTGCCGCGAAGCCGTGGCCCCCCCACCCTCTGCGTCTCCGTGGGAGGCGGGGTGGCACCGGCCGTGGCCCTGGGCCAGGCTCCCGGGGCTCAGCCCCGGCTCTGCCACGCACGGCTGCCACCTCGGGCGAGCAGCCGCCTCCCTGCCTCGGTTTCCTCATCTGCAAAATGGGGTTTGTCGGAGATGATCTTGGAGCCGTTACACGGATCGAAGGGGTACGTTCGGCGCCAAGGAGGGGGTGAGTCACGTTTTGTGCTGAACCAGTTTTATTTTTTTTTTATTTTATTATTATTTTTTTAAAGATTTTATTTATTTATTCATTCATCCCCCCCTTGCTGCTTGTGCTCGCTGGGTCAGCTAACCACGCCGTGCGGGTGGGCTTGCCTTCACCAGGAGGCCCCGGGAACCGAACCCAGGGCCTCCCATATGGCAAACGGGAGCCCTACTGATTGAGCCACAGCCGCCTCCCTGAACCAGTTTTAAAAAGATCCTAAAGATGTTTTATAAACTCTTCCGTTTCTCCCCCGATCGTTTTCCCCGAGCATCGCCACTACGTTTAGACCTCGGCTTCCCTTTCGGTCCGTGCCTCGGTTTCCCGGTCTGTGAAATGGGGACCTGTGGCTTCGCAGACACGAGCGGGGGCCGTGCTTGCTGGGCGGCCCCTGGCGATCGTGCCTTGCTTCCCGTCACCCGCAACGCCCCGGGAAGGCGGCGAAGGCTCGGCTTTCACGTCCCCCGTCTCCTGGGTCTCCCCCGCCCCGAGCCGTTACCCGTGAACAGCCCAGCGTGCGCGGCCACGGCCGAGGGCTGGGGGTCTGCGTGTTTCTGCCCATGGCTGCCTTTGCGGGGTACACCCGCTGGATACGTCCGGTTGTCATTTAGGAATCTGAGACGCTGCCCCGACCCCTGCCCGCCCCTCTCCCGCCCTCATGGAAGCCACAGGCGACTCTCCAGCATCTAAAATCTCATCGCATCCCTTCCCAGCTCCAGACCTTCCTGCAGCTCCCACCGTCCTCAGGACCCTCCAAGCAAAATCCTGCCCCCTGACACGACCCCCTCGCCGGCCCCGCACTCCCCTGGGCTCCCTCCTGCCCCAGGGCCTTTGCACAGCCTTGTTCCCTCGGCTCAGGCTGCTCTCCCCATCGTTTTTCCACAGGGCAGCACCCCCTTGGCCTGCATGTCTCCTCGGGCAGCTTCTCCCCAACTCTTGGCCACTGTCTGGACTGAACTGTGTCCCCCAAAAGTATGTCCAAGTCCAACCCCATCCCGTGAATGTGCCCCGTTCGAAATTGGGGTCTGTGAAGATGTGATGAGCTCAGGGGAGGGACGAGGACAGGTCTTCACCCAGAGCGATGAGGGTCCTTAGAGGAAGATGGAGTTTGGACATAGACCCCGAGTCCACCAGCTGAGGGATGCGTCCCCACCAGAAGCCCACGGGGCAGGGGTCAGCCCCGTCCTCACCCTGACCGCGGGCCCCTGGCCTCCAGGCCCACGCCACGGCCCCTGCCTGGGTCTAAGTCTCCGTTTCTGTGTGCGCTCCCTCCGGCCGGGGCCCCCCGTTTCCCCCCACATCACAAGCCTCGCGGCAGGTGCTGGCATGCGCCGGCCGGGTGACGAGCGGCCGAGCTCAGACCAGCCGGGTCGGCTCAGCCGTGAACAGGTGCTGCCGAGACCCCTTCTCCCACGTGCCGTCTCCCACACTTCAAAGTAGCACAGAGGTGGGCAGCAGCCATCAGCAGACGGACGGAGAAACAGGACGGTCCACCTGGACGAGGGAGTGGAATTGAGCCGTAAAGAGGAGCCAAGTTCTGGTCACACGGGTGAGCCCTGAGGACACCACGAGGTGTGGAAGGAGCCAGGGGCAGAAGGACAAACGAAATGCCCAGAACAAGCGAGTCCGCTGAGACAGAAGGTAGGTTAGAGGCGGCCAGGGACCGGGCTGCCTGCTAGTGGGCTTGTGTGCAGCGATGGGATCGTTTTAAACGAAAGGGGAGTGGATGTGGCTCAAGCAGTTGGGTGCCTGCCTACCACAGAGGAGGTTCGGAGAAAGACAGCAAGCTGACGTGAAGGGCCGGCACGGCGAGCTGATGCAATGAGGAGACACAACGAGGAGACATGACAAGAGACACAACAAGCAGGGAGTGGATATGGCTCAAGCAGTCGGGCGCCTCCCTCCCACACGGGAGAGCCTGGATTTGATTCCCGGTGACTCCTGAAAGAAGATGAGAGCACACAACAAACAGAGCAGACAGCGAGCGCAAACGACAAAGGGCGGGGGGATAAGTGGAAGGGGAGGCCGTGGCTCTTAGGGACAGAGCTTGAAATATTGACAGATGACGACCTGAGGAGAAAAACCACAAGGCAGCACCGCTCCACGTGGAAGGCAGAAATTAAACAACAAGCTACAGTAACGCGTGTTCTTGGGCCTGTGGAGAGATGAGAAGCCTCGTGCTGTGCTGGTGGGAATGCAGAAAGGGGCAGCCACCCTGGAAAACGGCCTGGCGGCTCCTCGAAAAGCTCAGCGCAGAATTACCCTAGGACTTGGCAATCCCCCTCCTACGTTTAAACCAAAAGCATGGAAAGCGGGGCTGGGACAGCTACGTGGACACTGATGATCACCGCGGCCGACAGGTAGGCGCCGCCATGTCCATCCACAGATGGAGGGACACGGGATGCCGAGTGAAGGCCGCCAGGCGCAAGAGGGATGGCTGAGCTGGGGAAGGACGGCTGACAGGACGGGCTCTCCTTTGGGGACAGGAGAAGGTTCTGGAATTAGATGGAGACTGAATAACACGGTGAATGAACTAAGGGACACTTAATTGTACGCTTAAAAATGGTTAAAACAGTAAATTACACATTACGCGTGTTTTACTACAAAAAGGGAGTGGATGTGGCTCAAGTGGTTGAGCACCCGCCTCCCACATGGGAGGTCCCGGGTTCAGTTCCTGGTGCCTCCTGAAAACAAAAACAAACAACAAGCAAAACAAATGAAAAAAAAACAACTCAGGGGAGCCGATGTGGCTCAGTGGTTGAGCTCCGGCTTCCCACATACGAGGTCCCAGGTTCAATTCCCAGCCCTGGTACCTCAAAAAACAAACAAGAACACTGGTGTGGGGGGGCATCAGGCACACCAGGACGGGCTGCGGTGCACACGGGGCTGTTCTCTCTGTGTGTATGTTTGCAATTCTCCAGAACAAAAAGTTTAAAAAGAGCAAGGACGTTCTCTGTGGACCCACCTGGGGGGGTTTCAGGCAGGAACGGCAGGAAAAAGATGGGGTGGGGGGTTCTAAAGAGAATGTTCTCCAGAGTCAGAAAGCAAAGTGAAAGGGCCTGTAAAACAACACACCTGCCTCTTTCCTGTCTTTTTCCATCACAGGTACGCAGTTACGTCGAGTCCCACCTGCCATCTGGGTTGTTTATTCTCTTTGGAGCCACTGGAGAGACTCTCCTGTCTCTCTGCCACAGTTAGGGGCCACAGGGGCCTGCTGATGGGACGGTGGCTCCCCCTGGGCTCCGCTTCCCGCGTCCAGGCTCTGAGCATGCTGGTCCTCGTGCCCCATGCTGTTCCCCATGCCCCACACAGTTCCCCGCACCCTGCACTGTTCCCCACGCCCCATGCTGTTCCCCATGCCCCACACTGTTCCCTGCACCCTGCACTGTTCCC
>JAKSZT010037504.1:247718-279507 GCA_026826555.1 Tolypeutes matacus
AGAGAGGAAGAGAGATGGAGAGAGGGGGAGAGAGAGAGACAGAAAGATAAGGGGAGGGAAAGAGGAAGACATGGGGGAGGGGGAGAGAGAGATGGGGGGCGGAGAGAGAGACAGGGAGAGATGGAAAGGCAGGGAGACAGAGACCCAGAGAGAAAGGGAGGAATGGAGAAGATGGACACATGGAGAAAGCGATGGAGAGACAGACAGACAGATAGTGAGGCAGAGAGAGTGCTGGAGAGACAGGCAGAGATAAAGGGAGAGAAGCAGGTGGAGAGAGGCAGAGCCACAGAGAGAGAGGTCGGCTGGTCCCCGAGGTCTCAGAAAAACCAGTCAGGGCAGGAAGCAACAGCTGCTCACGCCGCGTAACAAAAAAGCCCATCTTCAGGTTGGGGCGACAGCCATGGATGTTGCGGCAGCTGGCTCCTGGCTTACCCAGGGATCCCCCGAGGCACTCTCTCTCGGGCGCAGGTTCGACTCCCCCAGCACCACACCGTGGTGCCAGGTCAGCTCCGTCCAGGGCAACGACAGAGAACTAAGGGCAGCTACCCGCACCCCCAGGGCAAGTGAACCCCACGACCAGAGACAGCAGGCGGCACGTGGGGTTCCGTGTCCGCGGAGCTCGGGAGCAGGCAGACCTCGCCCACGGCGCAGAGCCCACGGGCAGCTGCCAGGAAGGGCGCTGCGTTCTAGAGCTCGATCTCGTCGTAGCCGATGCAGCGCTGAGTTCACGCAAAATTTCACCGCGTTATTCGGCTACGTGGACTCGGTTAGACTCCGGTTTTTTAAGAAAGGCGGAAAACCTGATCTTGGACGGGTTGGCACTTTTTCGGCCTAGAATTTACGGCGACGCCTGGCTTCTTGCTTCGTAAACTTCAGCAGGAAGATGGAAAGTCTCGCAGAGGGCAGGGACGCAGCCCCCCCAGCCGTGGGACCCAGGGGCTGCTCCCCGCTGCCGGCCCGAGCCCCAGAGCGCGCAGGAGTTTCCAAAGATCTTCCAAAGATCGCTTAATTGATTTTCCCTCTATTTAGATGCAGATCACAGCGTCTGGGCCCAGGAACTCAAACACGCGTCTTTGTGTCCCCTGGGCCCCCGGAGCCTCCTCTGAGTCCCACACAAAGCCAGGCACTCACGCCTTCGCAGACGCGCGGCTCCTTTTTGTCTAGGCCCCGGGTGGCGAGCGCGGCCAGGACTGACTTCGGGGTCCGGGGGGCCCCAGCCGGGGGACCGGCAGATTGAGTTTTTGGGTTTGGACTTTTCTCCAGACCCTGGGACGGGGGGACGTCTCAAATCGGGGTCCGGTTTGGCATGGCTCTGTGCAGGGAAAATACCCCCCTTCTCTTCCGTCTCTGCTCACCGCTGCCCCGTTCCCTCACTCCAAACGCCGCCCCCCAAGTCTCACAAAGAAACTGTGACCCCCACAACCCCCAGGAGAGACCCTCGGCACGCAGCCTTCTCCTCCCCAGCGGCCCGAGGCACATCCCCTGCAGGGTGAAGCACTCCCAATATATCCCCGCCTGGCCCCCCAAAGCCTGAGATGCACCCCCAAAACACCCCAGGGACCTCGGCTTGGCCACCTGGGTCCCGCTTTGTCTCTGCCTAAAAGGGAAGGATTTTGTAAAAAGAAAACCCTCCCCCGCACCAGGCAGATGATTCTGGGTGCCCAAGAGTGAACCCCGCGGCGGTGACTGCCGGGCAGGGCGTGGGGCCTTCCCGGGCCTGGCGGCGAGACCCCAGACACCCCCTTCTTCTCTCCGGGACTCGGTTTACTCATCTGTAGAGTGGGCGCAGCACGCAGGGGCGGCGCGGGAGATGCTGCCTTCGTAGGCGTCTCCCTCTCCCTGGGGCGCAGGGAGCGGGCCCTACCCTCTGCGCCCGCGTTACCTGCACCGCAATCCAGCTGGCGTTCACGGCGTGTTCCCCGAAAGGCCCGAACCCTAGGAAAGCAGCAGAGACAGATGTCACCGCGGGATGGCCCTTCCTAGCCCCCCCGGGCTGGGCCGCTCTGTCCACCCGGGGGAGGCGAGCAGGGGGCCGCGGGCAGCCGCTGCCCCCCAGAGAGTGCCGGGGACCTGGGCCCGAGTTCTGGGGTGCCCTGCAGAGCCCCCCACCTGCCCGCAGGTCTCACCACAGCCTGGGCGCCCCCTCTCTGTCCCCACCACTCGGGTGGTCAGTGAGGGGAAGGTGTTGCTGGGGCCCATGTCACGGATGGGCACCGAGGCACAGAGAGGCGAGGCCAGCTGCCCGACGCCACACAGCAAGAGGGCCCAAGAGCCAGGATTCGCACCCAGTCCCGCGTGGTCCGTGGCCCCCCTCTTCTGACCGCCCGTGCCCACTGCCTAAAAAACAGGCTGGCCTTAGGACGGGCCCCTCCTACTGCACGGACCACAGCGCCGGTCCCCGGTGCCTCTCTGTGCCTCGGTTTCCCCACTGTAAACCGGGACTCCGGGCCATGTCCAGCCAGGAGCACACCCTCTGGGCAGGGCTGGCCTCACCTTCCCCTCCCGGGAGCCTCGGGACAGTGATGCCCTGAGTCAAAGCTGCGGAAGTCGAGGGGCCGTGGCTGGGTTAGGGGAGTCGGTGACAGCGGACTCGGGGCTCACCCCGCCACCTGCCCCGCGGGAGAGGGTGGGGGGCAGCGGGGCTGCGGGCCCTGGGCCCAGGTCCGCGGACACCCGAGCTGGCCCCGCAGGAGGCGGCGCCGAGGCCGGGGGTGGAGCTCCAGTGTCACCGGGACGCTTCCTGCCCGGCCTCGGCCTTTGTCCCCTGGGGCGGGGGCGGCGGGGAGGGGCGGCCCGGCAGGTGCCCGGGGGTGGCCGTACCCTGCCCGGGCAGGAAGGTCGCCCGAGCGGCCTCCTCGGCCCTGCGCCCCCCGCCGGCCCCGACCCCGACCCGCGGAGACCCCCGCCCGGCCCGGCGCCCCCGGCCCCCGCCTACCCGTCACCACCACCGCCTTCCTGGGCCGCTCCATGGCGGGCGCGGCCGAGCGACCCGCGGCTCTCACCGCCGCCGCCTCCGGGCCCCGCCCCGGCCCGCCCCCGGCCCGACACGCAGCGTGCGCGCGCCCGGCGCCCCGCCCCGGAGCGGCCCCGCCCTCCCCGGCCTCAGTTTCCCCACCTGCACAATGGGGACAGTCAGGGCACGTATGGGCGTTGAGCGCCTGCTGTATGCCTCCCGCCCAGGGGTGTGGGGGGAAAGGCTCCGCCCTTTACCCGGTGTTACAGGCGGGGAAACTGAGGCACGGATCGGAAGTCCCCTCGGCCGCCTCAAAGGGTCACGGAGCGGCCTTCAGGCAGGTTGACCAGAGAATTAGTGCGGAAGCCCCCACAGCCGGGTGGTGCCAGAAGCTTCTCTGCAGCCTCCCGCGCTACTAAGGAGGCGGGATGTGACCCCCAGACCACCCCCCGGCCGCCCCTCCCTCCATCTCCACTAACTTGCCCCCCCCAGCCCGGGCTTCAGGTTCCGGCCTCAGGGCCTTTGCACAGCAGCAGGAGTCCCAGGCTGGAGTCGTCCCCCACCCCCGGGCAGCCTTCACGGTGAAGGAGACCCCGCAGGGTCCCTCTGGGTTCTTGGTGTCCACCCTGGGAGGGACGTGCGAGAAAGCGGGTTTGTTAACGCCTGTGGAAGGACCGGAGACGTGTCACATGTGGCTCCAAACCAGGGGGGCAGTTTTTATGGGTTCAAAGAGCCGAGGGTGGGGTGGCTCCAGCTCAGCGGCAGGGTGGGCCCGGGTCTGCAGGGACCATTGACGGAGATCATGCAGGCTGGAGCCCGCATCCCACCCTCAGGCTGAACAGTAACAGAGAAGGGGGAAAGCAGAGACTGAAAAGCGAGCCGCAGGCGCTGAGTGACCTCTCCGAGCAGGGCTGGGCAAATGCCCCGGGGTCAGCGATCGCAGAGGGTGACTCTCTGCTGTTTTATGACGTGCAGGCATCGGCATGCGATTCTGTAATCACAATCACTTGTTGAGTCTTTTTTTTTTTTTAAGATTTATTTATTTACTTTCTGCATTTTAAACCCCATTTGCACAAAACTTGTTGAGTCTTAACTCTCGATTACAGTTTCATGCTTCGTTTTCACTTGGAAACAAACTGGGCGGCCTCTTTCCTGTGCCCCTTTAAGGCTGATTTGGTGCTTTAAGAGGCTGTAAAGTGAGTCTCTGTAAAACCCAGAGCAAGTCAGACGCAAAAGGACAAATGCTGCGTGACTGCGTTACTGTGAACCAAATATAATGTGTAGCATATTGTATGATTCAAAAAAATGTATATGTATCCAGTACATTGAATTGACAAATGTCTATATTTATTCATCTGTGTTTACTTTTTAATTGTTTATATTTTCAATGATTTATGTACAAAATAAAGTAAAAAAAACAAAACAAAACAAAAACCCAGAGAGAAGATTATCAGGCTCCTCTTTGGATGCTCTGGAGTCACAGCTGGGAGAAAAATGAGTAAAGAAATAGATAAATAAGTAAATAGGTCATAAAAATGAAGGTCTGATGGGAAGCGGCTGTGGCTCAATCAGTAGGGCTCCCGTTTACCATATGGGAGGCCCCGGGTTCGGTTCCCGGGGCTTCCTGGTGAAGGCAAGCCCGCCCGCACGGCGTGGTTAGCTGACCCAGCGAGCGCAAGCAGCAAGGGGGGGATAAATGAATAAATAAATAAAATCTTTAAAAAAAAAAAAAAAAAAAAAAATGAAGGTCTGTCAAATATTGTATGAATGTGTTACTATGAACCAAATATATTGTGTAATATATTGTTTGATTAAAAAAAAATTTACATGTATCCATTACATTTAATTGAGAAATGTATATATTTATTCAGCTGTGTTTACTTTTTAGTTTTTAATTGTTTATGTTTTCAATCATTAAATGTACAAAATAAAGTTAAAAAAAAAAAAAATGAAGGTCTGTTTCTGAACTCTCAATTCCATTTCATTGGCCTATATATTTATCCTGGTGTCAGTCTGACTATATTTTTGTACTTGTCATTGAATAAAATGCTGTGTATGTCATAGCCACATTATTCACCATTGCCAAAAGCTGGAGACAACCCAGGTGTCCATCAACAGACGATGGATAAACAAACTGTGGTCTATTCACACGATGGAATATTATGCAGCTGTAAGAAGAAATGAAGTCGTAAAGCATATGGCAACATGGATGAACCTGGAGGACATTATGTTGAGTGAAGCAAGCCAGGCACAAAAGGACAAATACTGTATGAATGTGTCACTATGAACCAAATATATTGTGTAATATATTGTTTGATTCACACACACAAAAAAACAAAAAGCCAAACAAAAAACAAAACAACAAAAAAATTTACATGTATCCATTACATTTAATTGAGAAATGTATATATTTATTCAGCTGTGTTTACTTTTAAGTTTTTAATTGTTTATGTTTTCAATCATTAAATGTACAAAATAAAAAAAATAAAAAAAATAAAAAAAAAACTGGGGAGCGGGTGTAGCTCAGTGGTTGAGTGCCTGCTTCCCATGTACGAGGTCCCGGGTTCAATCCCTGGTACCTCCTAAAAAAAAATCTTGTTTATCAAGGAAGCGACTAAACCTACTTTGGCGCAGGCTGTGGAGGGCGGGGCGGCCTCGGCCTCGACCCCGGCGTTGGCGGAAACCAAGGTGGGCTGTTCAACGAGCTGCAGTAGCAGCAGCTGTAGGCCAAACCCATTGCCTCCATGTTCTGGGCCTTTCTGGCTTTCACTTCCCCTTTTTTCCTACTTGGGGTTCGGTTTCAGTCTCGTCACGGCCATGTCCCCCGTGCCCATGATGTGCCTGGCACGCAGTAGGTCCTTTCAGTGCCTCCAGAATGAGCCGGAAGAAGGAAGCTGAGTTTCTGGCCACGTCCTCCAGGCCAGGGCTGGCCCTTGGGCCCTGGGCGGCCGCCGTCTCACTCCCCCACTTTGCCAGGTTGCTGGGGAAGGGTCTGCTCGCCGGGGGCCCGCGGCCAGGGCAGAGTCCCCAGGCGGCAGGGCACACGCTCTGCTGCTGTAGGGAGACCCAGACCCCCCGAGAGCTGGCCAGCCCGGCGCGGGCACGAGCCGCAAGCCAGGGGGCAGAGGACGGACCCCAGGCGTCACCCGCTCGGGTTGTGCAACCCACACATTGTGCAGCAGCGTCCAGCATGGACGACAAGCGATGCCACCAGGCGGGCGCTGCCTCTCCCAGCAGACTGGCACGGGACCCCGGGAAAGTCTCCCGCACTGCCCCCAAGAGGCATTTCAGACGCCCGGCGTCCTCCCGGATGATGACCGCAAGAGAGCAAGGCATGTAAAACTTGAGGAGGGGGCTTTCCTTAAAGGACATCCTTACAGGTCAGTTTACTGCACATAAAACCTCCTGAAGAGTGGGTGCCCCCCGGCCAGAGGTAAATGCGAGCAGCTAACAGGCAGCCCGGAAACGGCAGAGCTGGACACCGCGGACTTTAACTAAACCAGGGGGACTCCAGAGAGAAAGGAGAAAACACAGCAGTCAGAGAACGAAATGACCAAAGCGGCGTCCGGCAGGGCAGGGCCGCCTCCGCTGTGGCTCGGATCGCCTGTTCCTTCCCAGCCACATTTCAGCGGGGGCCGCGGGGGCCCGGTATGTGGGTGCTTCGACCCCACGCACCTTTTGTGCAGTTTGTTTTGGGGTCCCGGCCGGCAGGCTGGCGGGCGTGGGCTACTTCTTGGCTTCTCGACGTCTCCAAAGCTGCCTGAACGACTTTGCTGACAAGATCCACACCCTCGAGCCCTGGCCTCCTGGGACAAGGCCTCCTTATAAATCCGAGGGATGCCAAACCCGGAGCTTCTCCAGAAGCCGGTGTTTCGAGCGAAGGCTAAGTGGCAGTCACCGGGAATTTTCCCACTAGAAGCAATCTTCAGACGGTACCGGCTAAAGATTATTGGGAAATATATTGGCGACGAGGCTGAAGGAATTCACAGAAGAAGAGGAAGCATTCGTTACTAAGCTGGGAAGAGCCTACTCGAGGGCCAGGGCTCTGGAAAGTTCTGCAGACACAGGCAGAATCTGCACATCAGCTTTAGGGAAACCTCTCCCTAGTTCACCTCGCTTGGCCTCGTCAGGGTTTTGGAGTCAGGACGGAAAAGCTGGGCGTGAAGCTTGGCGTTCGGATGTGGGATAAGCCATGTCTTTTCCAAGACACTTTTAATTACATCTGGTTTATTTTTTTTAAAGTCTTTGTATTTTTGCATCATCGGCTTTCGAAGTCCACACGAGGACAGATTCCGCACGGATCTCCTCCCAAAGGACCCCTTTAAGACGGAGCTTTTGGAACAAACCGGGACCTGTGTTTTGCCTTTGAACACATCTTTGCTGACCTTTATGTGGCAGAACCGCTGAATCGTGACTTGAGACGTACCCGATGGACCAAACTTTTTTCACGGTTCCTTGTCAAACGCCTTTGCCACAGGCCTGTGGCAGAGAACATTGGCCGCGCCTGCAAAGTGTTAGAAGGCCGTCTCTCTGGAAAACGTCCCGTTGGCTCGCACAGATCCTGCCTTTTCACAACAGTTTTTATTTAAAAAAAAAAAAAAAAAAAGCTATTTTGTGCCTCGCTTGTCAAGGAAGGTGATAGCATCATCTCAGGAGAGCTTTCCAGAGTTGATTGTTTCCCCCGAACCGTGCGAGTACTGAAGCGAGGGGAGCCAGGAAAGCAAAATGCCGCCGCCCGTCTAGCGACAGAGTGCCTGTCACCGCTGTGCCCAGATGGACGGGGCAGTAAACTTCAAAGAGGATTGGGAATTTTCTCTCTTCAGAGGGTAAAATATTAATTAGAATGGAAAGAAGAATTACTGTCATCTAATGTACGCACGCTTAAGGGAAAACAAAACAAAACGAAAACACCCTGGGGGAAAGCTTGTACCTGCTTAGTTCACGGCATCCTGCCGGCCTGTGCTGTGTCGATGGAGATGTCATTTCATTCTCTGACTGTCGCGTCTTCTCCTTTGTATCTGAAGTCCCTTTAATTTACTTAATGTCCATTGTCTCAAGCTCTGCCACGTCTGGAATACCTGTCACTAGTATTTACACGTATCAGGAGGGCTTAGTGGGTTTCACTTGCAGTAAACCGATCTCTAAAAATTTCCTTTTGAAGACACTCCCCCTCCTTAATTTTTACATTCCTTACCATTTGACTATTACGTGCTCTTCGACGATTTTGGTGCTCACGTGTTTGGAGGGACAAAATTAAAAGAAATCTCTCGTTACATCAGTTTGTTTAAAACTCACAGATCAGACGCACACTAATGGATTTTTTTTTTTCATTTAGATGTCGCCGTTTTAATATACGCCATCGGAGATCTGCTTGTTTGTAAACAGCCTGCTGCTCGTTTGGAAAAATGTACCAGTGAGCGATATTTTTTTATTGTAAAAAGAGAAGTCAAGTGTGAATATTCTCGCTGTCCTGATTTTGTGATAATCAGGGTAGGCTAAACATCCGCTATATTAGAAACCGTGCATGTGTCCCCAGACCTAGTTTTTCTCCCTAGGTCTGGTTTTTGGAATGCTGGCGATAAACTAAGCCTGATTTATTATATGATCATCCTGTATGGGAAAAGACTGTAACTCTGGGTATCTTTGGTCAACCTTGAGAGATACAGCAGGGGGGACGGATGTGGCTCGGGTGGGTGGGCGTCCGTCTCCCATATGGAGGGACCTGGGTTCAATCCCTGGGACATCCCAATAAAAATTAAAAAGAGAAAAATATAGAATGCGCACCGGCCGCTAGGCCCCACGAGCCACGCAGCAAGATGATGACGTAACAGGAGAGTGACGCAAGGGAGAGCCAAGACGAGACACACTGAAAAACCAGGAACTAAGGGGGCGCAGGCGGTAGGAGGCCTCTCTCCCACATCGGAGTTTCTGAGGATCGAATCCCAGTGAAGACAGGAGGAGAAGGATGAGAAGAGAGGGCAGGAAACGGACACAGAGAGTTGCCCAGAGAATGGACATAGAAACGACCAATGGGAGGTGGGTAAAAATGGGTAAAAGTAAATAAATAAATCCTTAAAAAAAGAGACAGAGAGAAGTGGGATGCAGGGGAGCAGCTGTGGTGGGAAACTGGCAGAGCACAACGAGGCAAACGCCGTGTCCACGGCACCTGGCAGCTCCACGCCCAGGTGTGTCCCCAACACTGACAGCGGGGCGCAGGTGGCCATTGCAGCGTTAGTCACAATCGCCCAAAGGGGGGTGCAGCCTGTTGTGGAAAGAGACCCCGCCACCCCCTCCGGGGGAGGGTAGCAAAGAGCAGGTGGGTGCCCGCCGCAGGACACGGGGTGCTGGGGCGCCGGCCAGAGCTGGACTCGCCTGGTGCAGGGGAACTCGGGGGCCACACCTGACTCCCCAGAATGTCAAAAGGCATTTTAGGGGAGCAGATGTGGCTCGGTGGCTGAGCGCCTGCTTCCCACGTACAAGGCCCTGGGTTCAAAAAACAAAAAAAAAGGCATCTTATTTGTCAAGAATCATCCTTTAAAAGTTTTTAATGCACTTTTCTTAGGGAGGGGGTGGGGCGGGCAGTGGATGTTGGAGCCACTGGCCGGGCTTCGAGTCCTGTGTGGGCCCATGAGCTCTTTCCCGTTCCAAGCCTCGGTTTCCTCGTCTGTAAAACGGGGAAGGAGGAGTGTCAGCGTAGCTCACGCTGTCACACGGGCCAGCTCTGGCCTTTCGCTGGAACGGGCCTGTGTGTTTAGGTCCTGAAAGGCGAGTCTGAGGTCGCTTAGTCGATCAACAGACCCACTGGCGGGAAGCGGCTGTGGCTCAATCAGTAGGGCTCCCGTTTGCCATATGGGAGGTCCCGGGTTCGATTCCCGGGGCCTCCTGGTGAAGGCAGGCCCACCCGCACGGCGCGGTGAGCTGACGCAGCGAGATGACCCAACAAAGGGAGACCAGCAGACACAGAAAAACGCACAGGGAGTGGACACAGCAAGCACAAGCAGCAAGGGGGGAGAAATAGATAAATACAAATAAATCTTAAAAAAAAAAACCCGCGGGCTGTCGCGGTCCTTCGTCTCGCCCTCCTGCTCCACAGCCCGCATTTGTTCACGGGACCGTCCGGCGGTCGCTCCTGCTGGACCTGAGCGCAGTGGCCGGGGTCAGCTGAGAGGCCAGCACGCGGGAAACCCTCAGAATAGGCGCAGAGCAGGGGGGGCCCGCCCCGCCCCCGTGGAGACCTGGGTGGGGGGAGCCGGGGCTCGGAGGCCTGCGTGCAGCTCCTGCTCCTGGGGTCTCCGAGCCCCTCTGGGAGTGAGCTTGGGAGGGAAGGAGACCGGGAGGCCCCGTGGGGCCCCCAGGGCTCCTTTTGGGGCTCCTTCCGTTGGCCTCCGTCTGGGTAAACTGAGGCCAGCCCCAGAGTGGCAGGTTATAAAGGTTGCAAAACCTTCTGCAGCTCCAGGCGCCACCTGCAAATTCTGCAGAAAACCGGTTAAGGGCTCTGTCCCCCAGGACCTCCTGCTACAAACTCGGGGGCCCCCCCCACCCCCTCGGGCTCGATCATTCACTGGGACTGCTCATAGGACTCACGGGAAGCTCCGTCCTTACGTGTAAAAGGAAGAAACCCAAGCAAGAGGCCCCCAGAGCGGGGTCCCGGCAGGTCTCGAGCTTCCGTGTCCTCTCCAGGTGGAGCCAGAGCCCCCCAGCCCCAGCAATGCCACTTCCAGCGGGGGAGGCTCCCGGGGCCTCCGGGGCCCCCAGTTTATACTGGGGTCTCCTGGAGTGGGCACCCCCGGCTGAGCTCCATCTCGCATACGTGTGGCTTTTAGAGGGCAAATGCGTGATTTACCTCCCCATGACGCCGTGGGGGGGGGTCACCCCGAGCCTTTGGGGGTGCTCAGGCTGCAAGGCGGGGGCCTGGTCAGCCCCTCCAAGGGTCTGCTCACGCGGACGCTGCCCCAGCCCCCGCACCGGCTGAGAGACCGCACGCCTGGGCCTTGGCCCCCTTCAGGCCCACGCACACAGTAGGCGTCCAGCAGTGCACGGGAGCAGGGCGTGGCAGGTGGGGATGCAGGAGCCCCCCGGGAACCCTCGGCCCCTGAGTCCTCCCTTCCTAGGGCCGCACAAGGAACGGCAGGACTGCTCGTCTCACCATCCCAGGGCACGCCGTCAGCAGGGGTCGCGGCCTCGGGGGGCACTGGCCGCGTCTGGGGCCCCCGCCCACACCTCGTCTCACGGGGACACCAGCCCACCCTGCTCCAGTCTGGCCGCAGCATAGCGAGTCACATTTCCAAATGAGGCCCCAATCCCAGGGCGGGGGCGAGGACCCAAACACGGCCTTTTGGGGATCGGCAGGGCCCAGGCTGAGTAGCCGCGCGGCCTACTCAGGAGGCGACACCGCCCTCCGGCTAACACAGCAGCAGAAACCAAAAGGAAAGAGGGGAAACCTTAACGCCCTAATAAGCCAGCACGACCCCCACGTCCCACCCGGTCCTGGTCCCCGGGGAGCGTCTGTCCACCTGCCGCGTGCAGGGAAGCCCCGGCCGCACCTGGGCGTCCGAGCAGAGGACTGAGCGGGCATCAGGCACGGCTGGATTCAGGGCGCGCCGGCCCCGTCCGCCCCCCTGCTCCTCATCGCAAGTACTTTCTCCGCAGCTCCTCTGGGGTCACGTAATGACATCATTCGTGTTTTGTTTTTATGTGAATGTTCATAGGAGTTTTTTAACTTTTTTTAATTGAAGTTTATCACTCATACATGAACATCCATAAATAAGTATACAGTAGAAGTTGTGGACTGACAAAACAAACACACAGCGAATGGACACAGCAAGCACAAGCAGCGGGGGGGGTGTGGATAAGTAAATAAATAAAATAAATCTTAAAAAAAACCACACTGGGCTCCCATGCGTGATGGTACAATCCTTACATGCATGCAGTGGGCGTGTCATGTCATTTTTGAAATCAAGCTTTTTACATGGAAATCCGTTTAGATTTATAGAAAGCCGCAAACACAGTGCGGTGAGTCCCTGACTGCCTTTCGCTCCGCTCCTTTCACGTCAAGTCCTCAGCTCCAGGGGGCGGAGGCGGCTCAAGCAGTTGGGCGCCCGCTTCCCACGTGGGAGGTCCCGGGTTCGGTTCCCGGTGCCTCCTAAAGAAGACAAACAAACAACGAGCAGACGATGAAGACAAACAACGAGCAGACAACGAGTGCAAAGAGATGACGGAGCCATCGGGGGGAGAAAAAATAATAATAATACACGCCACAGCTCGTTGTCGCAGCCAAGAAACCAACACGGCGTGGTTTGGTCCTGTTAATGAATCTCCCCACTCTTCCCCAAGCCAAACTGTATCGTGCTCCGTGAACTATTCTTTTCGTCACAATCATGGTCTCAGATGTGATATGGGCAGACAACGACTTCCCAACTCCCTTCTTCAACGGGCTTCCCAAGTCGGAAAGCCACTGAAATACCCCGGGGAAGCCGTCATCTGATGCTCGGAACGGGGAAGGCTGACATCTCACACTCGGCACGCTGCTCGACAGCTTTTCACCAGGCCACCCCGACTTTCAGGAACTGAAGTGAGAAACCGGCAGGACGACCGGTCTGAAGAGGCACCGTCGGAACAGGGAATCCCCGGGATTGCCTGACATCCCGGGAACCGGTTTTTTGGTCTCTGCGTTTAAGGGGGTCGGGTCAGCGGTGAAGGCAGAGGGAGAAGAGGCTGCGAGGACATAAAAACGGATTTTAGATTTTCCACACCACGAGGCGTTTGTGCCAAGGTGGTGAATATGTGTGGACGTCAGGCAGGAAAGAGTGAATCTCTCAAAACTGGAGGGGAAGGGAGCAGGTGTAGCTCAGCGGCTGAGCGCCTGCCTCCCACGTACAAGGTCCTGGGTTCAAACCCTGGTACCTCCTAAAAACAAACGAACAAACAAAACAAAACAAAAAACTGCAGGGGGAAGGCGTTCTCTCCCCATATTAGCTCAGCTTCGGAGACGTTCTAGTAGTGACATTTGCCCCTTCCCCAAAAAACAACCATGAAGTGCTCTGTGTACTCACGACATAGCTTTAAAAAAAAAAAGTAAAAGAAAACGCTGCCTTTTTTTATTCAGGAGGTACCGGGGATTGAACCCAGGACCTCGTGTATGGGAAGCAGGTGCTCAACCATTTGAGCTACATCCCCTCCCTCCCTTTTTTCTTCCTTCGTGTTTTTTCATGTATTGAAGTACATCACTCATATATGAACAGGCATAAAGTGAGTGTAGAGCAACAGCTGTGAACTTACAACACAAACATCCAGAACCTCGAGCAGGGCTCTCGTACCTCACCCCACCACCAATACCTTGCATTGCTGTGAAACATTCTTAACTCATGATTAAAGAGCAACCTCTAAATATTACTGCTTACCAAAGCATTTTCCCCCAACCCACCCCATGATTATTATTTTTATA
Source organism: Tolypeutes matacus (assembly GCA_026826555.1). Lineage (NCBI taxonomy): Eukaryota > Metazoa > Chordata > Mammalia > Cingulata > Chlamyphoridae > Tolypeutes > Tolypeutes matacus. Next base: position 261,116 of record JAKSZT010037504.1, read on the forward strand.
TCATTTTTGCAAGAACATACATAAACAATATGTATAGAGGGAAGCGGCTGTGGCTCAAGCAGATGGGCTCCCGCCTACCATATGGGAGATCCCGGGTTCAGTTCCCAGGGCCTCCTGGTGAAGGCAAGCCCGCCCGCGCCTGTGGAGAGCTGCCACAGCGAGATGACGCAACAAAGGGAGACAAGCAGACACAGAAAACCACACAGCGAATGGACACAGCAAGCACAAGCAGCGGGGAGGGGGGCAGGGATAAGTAAATAAATAAAATAAGTCTTAAAAAAAAAAAAAGAGCATAGGAAAAGTTATGAACTTACACAGCAAACTTGCTACATCCTACAGGGCTCCCACACATCACCCCACCACCAACACCCCGCATTTGTTACAAATTATGAAAGAATTCTGTCAAACTCTTACTACTAACTGTAGTCCTTATCTTACATTTGGTGTATTTGCCCCCAAACCACCCTATTTTTTTTTTTAAATATATTTTTATGACAGAAGTTGTAAACTTACAAAATAATCATGCACATGTGCACAATTCCCAGACAACACCCCTCTCTCAACACACCACACTATGGTGGAACATTTCTTACAGATTATGAGATAATATCCCATTATTACCAGGTCCACCGAGTACATTTGGCACACGTTTTCCACACTCCCTCATCATCAACACAGTACATCTTTGGCATAGATGCAAGAATATTACATTATTACTGTTAACCACACTCCATAGGTCACTCCAGTTGTATTCTTCCCATGCTTCTCCACATTCCCACCTCCCTGCAATACTGATGTACATCTGCTCTAGCTCACAGAGGACACTCTTGCATCTGTACCATCAACCACTATTCTCATCCACCTCTGGGTTTCCTGTGCTATTCAGTCCCTAGATTATTCTCCAGCTTTCTGTCAATCGGCATTTACTCCCTAGACTACCCTTTACAGCCACATCCCCATTTATAAACCAGCTGTTACTCACTGTAATGTGTTACCATCAACTCTGCACATTTCCCCACTTTTGCAGTAAAGTTAATTAAAACTTCCACATACATTAAACGTCAGTAGTCCATCTCAGTCCTCCTCTTACCTCCTTTTAGAATCCACCACCTACCACCAGGTCTTGAAGATATTTTCCTACATTTTCTTCCAGAAGTTTCATCGTTCTTGCTTTTTCTTTTTAGGGTTTTGATCCATTTTGAGTTAATTTTTGTATAGGGTGTGAGGTAGGGGTCCTCTTCCCTTCTTTTGCTGTGGATATCCAGTTCTCCCAGCACCATTGTTAAATGGGCTGTTCTGCCCGAGCTGGGTGGGTTTGACAGGCTGGTCAGAAATCACCCGATGATGGATGTGAGGGTCTGTTTCTGAGCCATCAGTTGGGTTCCATTGGTCTATGTGTCTGTCGTTATGCCAGGACCAGGCTGTTTTACCACTGTAGCCAGGTAACACGACTTAAAGTCCAGACGTGAGCGTCCTCCAACTTCGCTTTTCCTTTTTAAGGTGTTTCTGGCTATTCAGGACCCCTTAACCTTCCAAATAAGTTTGATAATCATGCTTTCCATTTCTTTTTAAAATGCTGGTGGACTTTTTATCAGGAGTGCACTGAGTCTGTATATCAATTTGAGTTGAATTGACATCTTAATGATATTTAGTCTTCCAATCCAGAAGTACACCTACTGCCCGCTTCGCCCCGCGTCTCTAGCACCTTCTGTTTTCCGTGCCTGGCCTGTTGGGGCATCTCCGTGGGCCGCAGGTCCCCCTCCTCGCCAGCACCCGCTCCCCTTTTCCCTCTGGGCACGGGCTCCCCTTCGCTGCCGGGGCCTGCCTGGGCTTGGGCTCTGGCTTTGGAGGCGCAGTGCTGGCAGGTAGCCGTGCAGATCTTCCCGCGGTTCGCCCTTCACCTCGGCTTTAGCCCCTTGAACGCCCCCTCCAGCCTTTCTCTTGGGCACCGTGGAGACAGCGCCGGGCCGTGGGAGCTGGACGTGGGGACGCAGCGGCGCGGGCTCTGGTGGGGCTGGGGGTCATTTTCCCCGTCTTCACGCTGCACTCTGGACTTTTCTTTTATGCCACTGGGATTTCCCCCAGTGCCCTTCTTTCCGGCGAGGATCCCATCCGGCAGCCCACGTGGTCTTCGGCTGACTCTGGGCAGTGCTGAGGAGTGGGGGCCTCGCGACCCGGTTTCCCTGGTGCTTTCCCATGACGAGAGAATCCCACAGGTGAGGCTTGGGGCACCTGGCACCCTAGTCACGGGGACGTCACGCTGGATCTCTCAGCGAAGGCGGCACCTGCCAGGCGTCTTGTGTCCAGCTCCTATCCTCCATTTCCTGCTCTAGTCTAGTCTGCTCTCAAGTGGAGGCTCCCTCCCCCCCCGCCCCCCGAGATGGCTCCCTCGCCTGTCTGCTTGTTGTCTGCCCGTCTTCTCTTTAGGAGGCACCAGGAACCGAACCCGGGACCCCCCATGTGGGAGGGAAGAGCCCGATGGCTTGAGCCACCTCTCTTGCTTCTTGTTGTGTCTCGTGTTTTCTCATAGTGTCTCTTCGTTGCGTCATCTTTTTGCATCAGCTCGCTGCGCCAGCCCATTGCTCGTCTTCTTTAGGAGGCACCAGGAACCGAACCCGGGACCCCCCATGTGGGAGGCAGGCGCCCAGCTGCTTGAGTCACATCCACCCCCCCACAGAGCTTGTCATGGATGGGAATATTGGCTCCAGTGGCTGGTCCGTAGCTCTCTCTGCCTGTCCACTGCTGTCAGGCCGTTCCGCTCCTTCTGACTCCTTGTGGAACTGGCACAGAGAGCTTTCTTTCATTCGTGAGCCCTCCCCCGTGTTCGTTTTCAGTAATGGGTCACTGAGGAGAAGGAGTACTGAGGAATACGTTTTTATGGCTTTTGGAACATAGCAGAACAAAGGAAACAGCTGTCTACCGGTTTCACCCGTCTTGCCAGCAACAGGTTTTACTTTTTTTCCCTCTTTTTTTCTTTTTAAGCGGAGTGTAGGTTATTCTTGTTCATTTGACAGGCGCATCGGTCTGGACTTTTGAGGCTTCTGCCAGCAGAAATGCAATTTAAACTGGACTAAAGAATAGGAGTGTTGGTTTGAGGGACTGGCCAGTGTAAGGATCGAGACAGCATCAGGTACAGCTGGATCCAGGGTAAACATGGCCACAGGTCTGAGCGGAGAGATGGCCACTCCCCCCCGCAGCCCCCGGCAGCCCCCCGATGGAGCCGGCCATGCGTCCGTGACGGGGGAGCGAAGGAGGGGCTGTGCTGAACACCCCCAAACGGCAGCCTCGCAGGGAGGGTGTCGGTGTGCAGACGAGCTAGTACAACGTGTGGCAAGCCAGGTGAGGATGGAAATCAGCGCAAGGGTCGGAAGGTCAGAGCAGAAGAGGGGAGAGGTCATCAAGCAGGTTCTTCCAGCTTCCGGGGACAGGATCCAAACCCAGGTGCATCGAGCAACAAAGGATAACCTCTTGGGCTCACATAAACGGAAAGTCAGGGCTCTGGCTTCAGGTACAGCTGGATCCAGGGGCTCAACCCTCGTGGGTTCCTCTGAGTGGCTCCACTGACTTGGCTACGTTGGATCCTTCTGCACAGAGCTTCCTCCAGAGATTGGAGCCCGACGGCGCCGAAGCTTCAAGTCCCCTTTAACAGCCCCCCGTGGAAACGGCCCTTCTGCCGCCCAGCACCCTTCCCAGAGGAGATTCGACCGGCCTCGGCAGGTCAATCAGGGGGTCAGAGAACTGACCAGCCACCCCTGTGTCGAAAGGGCGGACAAGAGCTGCAGTGGCCGCAGCCGGTCACACGGGGTCGCCCAAGGAGAGTTTTCGAGGATGAGTAGGAGTTTGCCGGTTGCCCAAAGGAAAAAAGACTGCAGGTAGAAAGGTCTAGAAAAGGGGTGAACCTGCCTGCGGTTTTCCTCTCCTTCCGCTGCGCCTGGAAGCAGAGACACCACGACCCAGTTTCTTTCCTTTACGCCAAGCGGCCTCGCCCTCTGCTCGCGTGGGGGCGCCCAGGCCCACCCCGCGCCAGCCGGGGGGTTTGAACAGGCGAGGCGCTTTGGGCACCTGGGCCCACAAGCCCGCCTCTAGGGGAGCTCCCCACGAAAGAGGGGAGCAGGGGCTTCCGTCCCGGGCCCCTGGCAGCCCGGCTGCCCAGGGCCCCCGGGTGCTGCCCTGTTTGCACCTTGGGGCAGGGACACCAAGATGCACCTGTGTGGCAGCAGCACAGGTGCACCTCCCACGCCCCCTGCAGCCCCTCCCCTCCCTCCCTCCCACCAGGGCTTCCTGGATGAGCCATGAACGCCTCAGGGCCTGCTCTCGGGGTGGGCTCTGGGAAGGGGGATCTGAAATTCCTACTGGACTCAATGGACAGAGCTCAGTCCTGCCCGTTTTCTGACCTCCGCCAGATCCTTTTCTGCTCCAGTGGCCAGAGCTGGGGCTCAGGAAGAACGGTGCTGGTCCGGGGCCACCGGGTGCAGCTTTGTGGGGTTTCATATTCATCAACCTGCAGAGAGAGCCCGGCGGGTGGGGAGATGCTTCCCAGATTCGTGAGAGAGGAGGGCAGGGAGGAGTCCCTCAGCCAGAACCTCGGGGAGGGGTCTGGGGGTTCCTGTCCTCCTCCACTCCTCCAGGGTTTCCAAGGCCTGGTCCTGGGAGACCCCTTAACTGAGAAGCATCAAGGAGCCCCTGCACCTGCTCCAAGGGGCATAGGGTCCTTTCAGCTGGAAGCCCCTGGCCCGGTAAGAAAAGGCTGTCAGCAGTGCCGAGGCCCAGGAGGGAACGGGGGTCCCTGGTGGGGGCACCTCTTGCCCATCCACAGGAACAAAGGTCAAGGTGAGCGGCTGGAGGATGGACCCTCCATGGCCACCCAGCCAGCCTCTCTTGGGAACTTAGGCTGCAGGGGACCTCACAAGGGTTTGGGATTTACACACGTGGGCGCCTAGGAATCGAACTTTGCTGTGAAAATAAAAACCTACTTTAAAAAATATATATATATACATTTTATTGCTCTTTTTAAAAATTTATTGAAATTTATCATTCATACATGAACATATGTAAACTGTAAATGTTCAGTAAACATCGTGAACTTACAAAACAAACCTGCATAACATCACACAGGGCTCCCACCCATCACCCCCCACAAACACCCTGCACTGTTGTGAAACATTTATTAACAAATCGTGAAAGAGCATCGTCAAAGTGTTACTGCTAACTATAGTCCGTATCTTCCTCCCCTATACTTTTTTTTTAAGGATTTATTTATTTACTTATTTACTTTTATCCATTTTTACCCTCCCTCCCCTAGTTTTTGCTGTTTCTGTGTCCATTTGCTGGACAACTCTGTGTCTGTTTCCTGCCCTCTCTCCTCATCCTTCTCCTCCTGTCTTCGAGCCTCGGAAACTCCAATGTGGGACAGAGGCGTCCTACCGCCTGTGCCACCTTAGTTCCTGATTTTTCAGTGCGTCTCGTCTTGGCTCTCCCTTGTGTCACTCTCCTGTTACATCGTCATCAACTTGCTGCGTAGCTCACGGGGCCTGGGGAGCTCACCTGTGCACGGGGCCTGGTGGCCTGTGCGCCTTCTATATTTTTCTTTTTTTCTTTTTACCGCGAGGTCCCGGGGATCGAACCCAGGTCCCTCCACATGGGAGACAGACACCCAACCACCCGAGCCACATCCATCTCCCTGCTATATCTCTTAAGGTTGACCAAAGATACCCAGAGTTACAGTCATTTCCCATACAGGATGGTCATATAATAAACCAGGCTTAGTTTATCACCAGCATTCCAAAAACCAGACCTAGGGAGGAAAACTAGGTCTGGGGACACATGCAGGCTTTCTAGTATAGCAAATGTTTAGCCTACCCTGATTATCACAAAATCAGGACAGCGAGAATATTTGCAGTTAAAAATGTATTTTTAATCCAGAAGCTGTGTCCTTGCAATCACGCACGTGCGTGGAGTTCCCATACAGCGCCCCTTCAGCACACCACACCTCGGTGGAACATCCGCTACAGCTAAGGAGATAACATCATCAGCCTATTAGCCACCAACCACGTCCACGGCCTACATTTGGCACACTTTTTCCATACCCCCCCATTGTCAACGCAGCAAATCTCTGTAGAAGCCTACTTTTAAAGAAATTGCTACAACTAATACTTGCTGTAGCAGGTCGTGCAGTATCCCCAGAAAGATGAGTAAGTGGAACAGTCTAGCTTCTAGGTTCTTGGCTCTGTCACAAGAAAGAATTCAGAGATGTGCCAGTTTTTGTGTTTTTTTTTTATTTTTTATCTTGTACATTTAATAATTGAAAATATAAACAATTAACTAAAAAGAAAACACAGTTGCATAAAAACAAACATTTCTCAATTAAGTGTACTGGATAAATATAATTTTTTTGTATTGTACAATGTTACACACTATATTTGGTTCATAGTTAACGCATTCATACAGTATTTGTCCTTTCGTGTCTGGCTTGCTTCAGTCAGCATAATGTCCTCCAGGTGTGCCAGTTTAATAAGGGCAGTAATAAGAGTTTATCAAGTTGGACTCAAATAAGTCCTCCCTGCACATGGTCCATCAGTCCCTTCTATTCAAACCTATCTGTGATGCTGGAGTTTGTAGGTATACTTCCAGGGACTGGAGCCTCTGTCCTGCCCATGTGCCCGCTGTGCCTGGAATCTCGGTGGAGCTGCAACTCCTACTCTACAGCTCAATAGACTCACCAAAGTCATCTGTGAGGAGGTGATGATGGATAACGGCCATCCCAGGGAATGGAGGGAGCCTGCAGCTGCTGGCAGGATAATCCCATCCACCGTATCCATGGGATATGGGCCCCCTCTCACTTGGAGGTGGAGTGGACATCACCATCCCAGGCTCCTCAGGATTGGGGAAGACCTATGGACTAGAGTGGACTTAATGGTATTCTGTTGTAGACATGATGTGATTCAGGCAATGGAAGAAATTGCAACAGTGAGGTAGAGCCAGTGGCCACTGGACGCTTTTGGGGCAGGGAAGGGAAAAGCAGTTGTAATCCAGGGCCTTTTTCGGGACTTGGGAATTGTCCTGACAGATACAGGCCATTTTACATCGGCATATACCATGCAGAACTGTGTGGGAGAGAGTGTGGTCTACGATGTGAACTACGGTCCATGCTTAGTGGCAGAGCCCCAGGTTGTGTATGTCCATTGCAGATGATGAGCCACACTAATGAAAGATGTTTATGTGGGAGGTTGTGGGAGGTATGGGAGGTGGGGAACATGGGAATCCCTGTAATTTTTGTGTAACATTTACGTAATCTAAGTATCTTTGAAATATTAAAAAAAAAGTTTATTAAGAAACAAGAAAAAGGAATAGTACACACCCAAGACTTGGGTGCGGGCATGCTACAGGGTGGGACGTGTGTGGGGCCCTGGGGTAGGCCTTTTTAAGGCCTTTCTTCCTCTCCCTTCGCCATACTGAGGGTCCCCAGCTAGTTTCTGTCCTGACTGGTCGCCTTTCTACTTTCATCTGTCAGCTTTCAAGGAACCAAGGGGAGGGACTTTCTGTCTGGAGTTATCTGGGGCTTCTTTTGAAGCCTGGGAGTCTCAAATGGGACCGCGTGACCAGGGACGTGGCGGGCTGTCCCGCTTCAGCTGTGTTCTCCAGCAGCCGCCTCCCCTCAGGGGGTTTCCAGGAGGGTGTTGTGGCCATGGTCTGACCAGCAGGGTCCCAGCAGTCCTGGCTTTATTCTGACCAGCCTCGTTTCCTATAATAACCTGCCTCAGCTGTGTGCACGGCCGAAGCCCTGGAACCTGTGGAAACTTATCTGGAGATAGGGTCTCTGCGGACGGGATTAAGTCAAGGATTGCCTCCTGGGTCAGGCAAGGTCCTAACTCCAATGGCAGGTATCCTTGTAAAAGGAAGGAGAGGGCGACACAGAGAAGGCCACGTGAAGATGGGACAAGCTAAGGGACCCCAAGGCCCGCTGACAGCCACCAGAAGCCAGGAGAGGTGTGGAGCAGACCCACTCAGGGCCTCCAGGAGAAACCAGCGCTGCCCACGCCTCCATTTCAGGCTTGGGCCCTCCCCAAGAGTGAGAATAAACGTGTCTAAATCCACCAAGTTAGCGGTAATTTGTTACAGCAGCAGAGGAGACCAACACATTCCCATTTTGTTTACTGTTTCCTCTCACAGGCTCCTAAGCCCAGAAGGGCCGGGGGCGCTGCCGGGTTTGCTCATTCCTGCATTTCCAGGAACAGGCCCATAGCAGGTACTTAATTAACAATTATTTGTTGCGATCCCACGGATGAAGCGCTTCGCAGGAGCCAGGAACGGCTCTACGTGTTTTGCTCCTTAGTGCAACCTCCTGCAGCAGCTACTAACACTATCGCCGTTTTACAGGCGGGTAAACTGAGGCTCGGAGGGGCGCGGTCTGGATTCCATCCTACCAGAAGCCCTGAATAAGTATCAGCCCCAATAGCTGCCATCATAAGACCCGGGGGCAGGGGGAGCACGAGGCGCCCCAGGCCCGCGGAGCCGCCCCCGCCAGCAACCTGGGAGCAATGCCCACTCGCGTCCACCACGTGGGGCCTGGGAGCGCGGCGAGGGCCCCGCACTGCGCATGCGTCCGTACCCACAATGCCTCCTGCGCCGACGCGCGCTGCTCCGCCGCCTTTTGCAGCCCTCGACGCGGCGCTTTACGGCCCCAGCCCGGGCTTCTCCGGCGAGAACACGGCCCCGCCCCTCGCGCCCAGAAGGCCTCGCCCCTCTCCTCATGGATTGGTTGCTCCGCCCCAGAGCCCTGCGCTGATTGGCTCGCGTCGCTGCCACTCTTCTTGGGCCTAGTGACGCGCGGCGGAAAGGCCACCGGCGGGAGCACGAGCGGCGGCGGAAGTGGCCGGCGAGCCGGGTCCCCGCCGGTACCATGGTGAGGGCGGGCCGGCGGCGGGGTCTCGCCGGGGAGTGGGGTCGTGGCCGTGGGGGCGCGCGCTGGGGTCCGGGCCCCGAGTCCCGCTTCCGGCCCGAGGCGGGGAAACTGAGGCCGGCCTGGGCGGGCGGCTCCCCCGGGCCCCGCAGCACGTCCCCCCACCCCGCAGCGGGGGAAACTGAGGCCGGGGAGGGGCCCGAGGCGGCGGGCCTGAGCCCCCAGACGAAGCCACTTGGGGGGATCGCGGGGCTGCGGGCGCCCCCCGTGTCCCGGCCCCAGAGAGACCCAGGGGAGGGGGCGTGGGGCCCGCGCCCGGAGGGAAAGTGGAGGCGGGAGGAAGGCGGCACTTCTGGGTGCAGCCTGGGGGGCTGGGGGCGCCCCAAGTCCACACCGAAACGGGGCGGCGCGAGTCCTCGTGGGGCCGGGAGCCCCCGGCCCGCCCGTCTCGGGAGGGCAGCGCAGCCCCGAGGCGTCGCCTTCAGTGGGGTTTCGCAGCAACCCCGGGAGGCGGGAGGGCGCCGACCCCCCTCTGCGGTGAGCGGCAGGACCTTTGTTCTCTTATTCCCGATGCCTCTTTGGAGCCCGTGCGGAGTGTAGACGCCCAGCATCTGGGGGTCCCGGCGCCAACACCGTTCCCAGTGACGTGGGGTCAGGGCCGAGGGGGGCCCTTTGGGGGTCCTGGAAGGCTTCCTGGGGTGGTTTCCACTGGAGGCCAAGCCGCAGACGTTCCGAGGAAGCCAGAAGGAATTGGGTCTGGGGGAGCCTCTGCCACCTGTCAGTTCTGGGGGCTCCGAGGGCTGCTCTGAGCAGGTGCTCGGCCGCCCCCCCTCCGCAGGACACTGGTGCATCGCCTTCTGGAGCCCGAGCGTCACCTCTCCCTCTGGCCGCCTCCAGCCGTTTGAGGGCGAGAACTCACTCCCTGGTGGCGGGGTGACCCTGGCCCAGACACCCCCGCCCGTGAATCCCCTGTTTGTTTATTCAGCAAATGTTTACTGGGCGCCTCCCGGGTGCGCCTGGCTCCCTGCTCAGCGCTGGATGCTGGACAAAGTCCACACCCCATCACATTTCCAGGCCTGCAGGGGCCTCGGCGTTTTTGTTTTTTTTTAAGCCTAGCTGGGGAGATGTGACATGCACACTGGAGAACTAGAGACTGGAAGCCTTCTGTGGCCCCGGGGCGGAGCTGGGGAGGCCTGCTGCGGGGGTCCCAGGCTGAACGCGGCGGGGCCAGAGCACCCAGAGGCCCGAGGAGGGTGTGGGCGGGGGTCTCAGGCACCCCCCTGCTGCTTTGTGGGGAGGGGGCTGCCAGGTCCCCCAGGGCTGTCCCCACCGTGGAGGGACGAGGAGGTAGCCCAAGACGGTCCACCCCCCCGGATGTGACAGGCTTTGCGGCTTCAGCCCCCTGCACCAGGCAGCCAGTCTTCCAGGAAACCCGCGGAGGAAGTGGACGTGGGCCTGGCTTCCTGCTAGCGCCGGCCGCCCCCAGCAGCTCTCGGGAATGGCCTGTGCCTTCCACCGGGGGCCCCTCAGGGTGTGGGGCCGGGTCTGGCCCCCCCCTGGCAGAGGCTGGCAGGTCCCCCTGCCGGGACAAGCAGCCGCCCTGTGGAGTCCAGCGCGGCCCTGAGAAGGGGCTCCTGGGAGGGGAGCAGAGCCGAGACCCTGAGCCCACAGCCTGGTGAAGCCTTGGGTGCCCCTGTGAAGCAGGCCTCGTTTCCGGGGCCCTTGGGCCCCAAGCCTGGCGCCGGCAGCCACACAGACCACCTCCTGGGAAGGCCGCCGGCCGCCTTCAGCTTAGGGGTGTGGTTTCTGTTTCCAAAGTGAAATGAGCCGGTTTTTATTTTTCCCACTGTGAAACTACTTTGTTGTAAAAAAGAAATCCCTTAATGGTGGAGGATCAGAGCTGCGTGAGTCTCAAGACACGTCATTCTCTCTCCAGTGTCCGTTTACAGTAACCACAGACTTCTGGAATGTTCTCCCCTCACCTTGAAAACCCAGCTCAGGTGGTTCCCGACGGGGCCTGGCAGGGTCCGCTCGCGGCTTCCCCTCACGGTGTGAGCCGTGGCGCCGGCAGCCCCGGGCAGACCCGGCTTGGGCCGCGGCTGCGCCCCTCTGGCTCCGTCCATGGCTGCGGGACCCTGACGACAGCCCCGGGGGCAGCGTGTGTCCCGGGGTCCGCCGGGGGGTGGGGAGAAGGCACCTGCTGCTGGGGTGCACGCGTGCGCTCCGGGTGCGGCGATGGGGCTCGGGCGGCCCTGGCGGCCAGCGCAGTCGTGGCTCTGTTTGCTTCCAGCTGCCCTTGTCGCTGCTGAAGACGGCGCAGAACCACCCGATGGTGAGTGGCGCGGCCGTGCCCCCCGTGCCCGCAGCCCCAGCCTGCTCTGCCCCCGTGTCTGCTCTTAAGTGCATGAGAAGCGCTTCATCGCAGAAGGTCTAGAGGCCCCCGGAGAGGGCGCGGGGCCCAGATGGGCCCCCGTGGCGGGCAGGACCCCGTGGCCGAGCCCCCGCACTGACGCGGCCCCTCCCGCAGCTGGTGGAGCTCAAGAACGGGGAGACATACAATGGGCACCTGGTGGGCTGTGACAACTGGATGAACGTCAACCTGCGCGAGGTCATCTGCACGTCCCGGGTGAGCCCGCCACGCGGGGCGAGGAGCGGCCGCTGTCCCCCAGCCGGCGGGGGTCACGGGGCGCGCCCGCCGGCCTTGAGGACCGTCCTGGGTCGTGCCCCGGCCCTCCACTGACGCCCGCCTTGCTCCTGGGCTGGGCCGCCCCTGGCTGGGACCCGGGCGTTGGGTGGTTGGCGGGAAGGGCCCCTCGCTGGGAGCTGCCCAGGACTGGCCCTGTGACCGAGTGAGCAGGGCCCCCCGGCCCCAGCTCTGCCCCTCACTCGCCGGGTGGAGGCCGCGCGCCGACCAGAGCTCCGGCCCCGCAGGACGGGGACAAGTTCTGGCGGATGCCCGAGTGCTACGTCCGCGGCAGCACCATCAAGTACCTGCGCATCCCGGACGAGGTCATCGACATGGTCAAGGAGGAGGCGGTGGCCAGGGGCCGCGGGCGCGGGGGTCTGCCGCAGCAGAAGCAGCAGAAGGGCCGTGGCATGGGCAGCGCCGGGCGAGGTAGGTGGGCGGCGCCGCGGGGCCCCCGGGGATCTTGGCTGGGGAGGGCTCCGCTCTGGGCCGCCTGCTGTGCCTGCCCCATAGGGGCCCTGAGACCCAGGCCTCAGTTTACCCCCTGCACAGCGGCTCTGTGGACTCCGCCAGCTGGAGCAGCCCCCGGCCCAGCCTCTCCCGCTGGGACCCCTTGTGGCACAAGAGCCAGGGCGGCTGCTGCGCGGGGCAGGAAGGGGCGCGGCCGGGCTGGGTGAGCGGCTCCCGCAGCGCCCCTCCTCCCTCCTCAGGTGTGTTTGGCGGCCGGGGCCGAGGCGGCATCCCGGGCGGGGGCCGCGGTCAGCCCGAGAAGAAGCCGGGCAGGCAGGCGGGCAAGCAGTGAGGCCCCTGGCTCGCGGGGCCCCCTCTTCTCCAGGGACTCTGGAGGCGGAAGCGTCTGCGGCGTTTTGGGTCGTAGCGCGGGGGGCGCCGCGCAGCCTCGGCTCCTGGAGGACCGTCTTGCGGCCCTAAGGCCCGGGTGCCCCCGCCCAAGCACGTTGGTTTGGCTTTTCACCTGGGCCCGAGCCCGGCGAGCAGGGGCAGGGTCTGCGAGGGATTCCTCTGGAACAAACACAGACGCCTCGGGGTGTGTCTGGGCACCGCAGGCCCTGCCCCTCTGCTCGCCTTTGTGTGACAAAAATAAAGACGGTGCAACCTCCAGCCGCGGCCCTGCGCGTCCTCGGAGCCGGGCGCACGCGGCGAGTGTGCGCCGTCCCTCGGCCCCGTTTGCTGGCACGTCCTGGCGAGGACGCTGCTGTCGGGACAGTGGGGTGGGCTTCCGCCCGCCCCTAGTGGGGGCGCGGGCCTTCCCTCAGAGCCGCCGCCTGTGCGCGGGGCAGGGTGTGGAGGGGCTCGTGTGCGCCCACCCCCACCGTGGCCCTTCCGCCCTTCCCTGGGGGCCTGCGCTGCCCTGCCGGAGGCCGCCCCCTCGCTCGGCCAGCCCCGACCCGGACCTGAGGGGAAGAGAACGGGGCCGTGAGCGGCCTTCAGGGCTCTTGGCTCTGACCATCCTGGGGACAGTGTGCTGGAGCCATTTCCTCCCCAGGCGGCCGAGATGCAGCAGGCTTCCAGAAGCTTCCGACCTCCCCTGCCGAGGGGCGGCCCCGTCCACTCTTCCTGGTTGGTTTCAAGGCACCTCTGCCTCAGCCCCCTCATGGAGAAGAGAAACCGAAAGCACCCGGGCCGAGTTCCTCAGTGCAGCTTCTAGATCCTTCCATGCCTCCTGGTAGTGTGTGTCCTGGAGCTGGGGAACCGGCCTGGGGCCCCCCAGCTGAGGCTGCCTCCCCTCCCCTGGGATCTGCTCCATCCATGGGCAAGAGCCAGCCTTGGGCCGCGCTCGCCAGCAGGGTGGGGAGGCCAGGAGGGGGCGCCTCCCGTCCTTCCCGCCCTCCCCCATGTGGCGGGACCCCCAGGGCACCCAGCAGCCTGTGGGTCTGGAAGGGGCCCAGCACCAGCCCCCACCCACCCCGAGCACAGGGGCACAGCCCCTGGATGAGGGCGGAGCAGCAGAGGTGCCGGGCCAGGACACAGGGCAGGCCAGAGGCCGGGTTCCCCAGGGAGCCAGCGTGTGTGGAGAGGGGTGTCTGGGGGCAGGGGGCGGCCCTGGGGTGGGGGCTCCCCCAGGCGCTGGGCCAGCGCAGGAAGGCCTGGGCCCAGATGCAGTGTGAGAGCCTCGCAGCAGCAAGGCCACCTCCGCCACGGCCCGCACACGCGTCTCCCTCTCCCCCCTCCCCATGCCCCTCTCTTCCCCTCCTCCCCTACCCCCTCTCCTTCGGCTCAGGAGCACTAAACCAGGAGACCAGGGCCCGGCAGTGGCTCCCACCAAGGGGCGCGGGTGCAGGGACGTCGAGGCCCACGAGGGGGCCATGGCACCGGGCTGGCCTCTCGCTTCCTCTGTGCCTCAGTTTCCTGGTTGGTGAAATGAATCAGACTCTGCTCCCTGGGGGTGGGGGGGGTGGGGTGCCCCGGGGGAGGGCACAGGTAAGGGTGTCAGCACAGAGCCTGGTATACAGCAAGTGCTTGATAAATGCTTTAAACTGGCTGAGAGCAGAGTGCCCAGAGCCTCACTGGGAATCCTCTGCCCTGACCCCCCAACCACGCCTCCCCCGCCCTCCCCCAGCGGGGGCCACCCTGGCAGTGCTGACTCACCCGGGCCACCTCCTGCTGGAACCGGGCTCCGAAATAGTCACCGGCTCGCGCGGGAGTGGCGTGGAAATACCTCAGGGCTGCGCTCAGCGCCTAAAAATACCCCATACCCCGCGCATCTTACCCGCCCTCGGCCCCTCCTGTCCTTTCCAAGCTGTCCTGCACAGGCCCCCCAGTGGACAAGCCTGTCGTGGCAGGCGGGGCCTGGCACCCTGGCCTCCCCCCACTGCCACAGGGAGAGGGATGCTGCTTTCTCAGAACTTGAGGAAACGCGGCTGGGGCGAGCTGGGGGCGGCAGCGCCGCCTGGAAGCCTCTGCTTGGAAGGGTAAAGGGCGGCTCAGCTGTAGGGACGAGGTAGCTGGGAATGTGTCCCCCACCTGCCGCAGGACGCCTGGGAGGTCCTTTCCCCTCCCCAGGGGGCACACTGGCTCCTCCAGGGCCCCTGTGTCCTGAGGAGTGGTCAGTGCCACCCCGATCCCCAGGCCCCTTGACCTCTTGGTGGCTGAGGAAGGTGTGGGGGTGGCCGGGCCTCTGGGGCGGGCAGGTGCAGGGTCCCCGGGGCGGGCAGGTGTTGGGGTGCCAGAGGCACAGCCAGCTGGCGAGCAGGTGCCATGAGCGAGGGGTGGGTGGCGGAGGCAGGTGCCTGGGAACACAGCCCTCCCTCCAGGCGATGAGTCACGCTGGAAATGCTCCCAGGGCCAGCCCTCCCTGCCCTCCAGCACCCGTAGGAAGTGTTTACTCTAACGTTTCTTAAATTAAGTAAAGGCCACAGGGTAGTGCAGTCTGCGTCATTTTTATCTAGTTTCCTTTCCTTTAAAAACGAGGTAAATGACCCATTTCACAGCTCAGCGCCATCGAGTACACTCAGATGCTGCAAGCACCCCTCCAGCTAGTCCCCGAACTCTCATCACCCCGCACAGAGACCCCGTGCCCATCAGCAGGCACTTTCCGCCCCCCAGCGCCCTGACTTCTGTCCCCTGGGGTTTGCCCCTTCTGGGCGTTTCACCTAAACAGAATCCCGCCCTTCACTGAGAGTCACGCTTTGGGGTCCACCCACAGCCACGTGGGTCTGAGCCGCATTTCTTTTCGCGGCTGAGTAATATTCCATTGCACGGAGGGACCCCGTCACCTGCCGGCGACACTGCTGCGTCCCAGGGAGCGTTTGCCGAGCTTCTACCCGGCCAGAAGCTGATCTAAGTGCTCACGCAGGGGCCGCGGGCCATCTTTCAGGCCTGTGTAGTGTAAAGTGTAAAGTTCACGCTCTGGAGATAGCGAGGAAACCAGGAGGGGAGGAGCAGGCGGAGCAAGGCTGTTCCAGGCAGGGAAAAGCAGGTGCGAAGGCCTGAGGGCACGAGCCTGTTGGGGAACCCGGGAGGCAGGTGTGCCTGGAGCGTGGGGCTGGTGGGGAGAGAGGAGGGGGCAGGGGCGGCTCCGGGCCTAGGGGGCGTGGGAAGGGTCTGCTCTGAGATGGAGAGAACCCCAGAAAGAGGCGGTGAGCGGGCGGGGTGTCAGGACCCCCAGCCCCTCTGGGGTGCCCTGGCTGCACTGGCTGCCAGCACACAGGGCACCGCGTGGATGAGGAATGCCAGTGTGCGTGGGACGGACGGATGGACAGACTCACAGATGATGGATGGGTGGAGAGGGGGGCTGCGCAGAGGAGGCCGGTGCTGCCCCCCCCCCCCCCCCCCCCAGGAGCCGTTCCCCCCCCCCCCCGTAGCCGCCGTCGGGCGGGAGCGCGGCAGGGGACGCTCCCCCCACCCCGAGCGCGCCGGGTACCAGATGCCGCCGCTACCTGCGCTGCCTCTGAGTCAGCGTGGCCATGGCAACGCGGGCGGCCGGAGGCTCCTCCGGGCACACCCCCATCCCCGCCGGGCAGCCGCCGCCGCGCAGGGGCAGGGGCCGGGGGCGGCTGTTTTTGCCTGTGCCGCCTTCCCGGATGGCGTCAGCCCCACGCCCCTAGCCTCTCTGCCCCCGCCAGGAGAGGGGGCTCGGGTGCCCTGGGGGGCGTCCTGCCCCTGGAGAGAAAGGAAGGTCCGGAGCTTTTGGGCCTTCCCAAGGCCCCAGAGGCAGATGTGGCTGCTCCCATGTGACAGTGAGGGAAACAGAGGCCCAGAGAGGGGCTGAGTAAGGGGCCTGGGGCCTCTGTCTGGGGGGAGGGAGACAACTGGCCCCTGGCAGTACACAGAGGGCACTTTTGGGTGATGGCTCCAGTGTGGGTAAGGGGCTGGGAGGCTGGACAGCAGGGTGACAGGGAGACGGGCCGCAGCAGGAGCCATGGAGGGTATGGGGAGGCCAGGGTGGCGCTCCAGGCGGGCTCGGGTCCCTGTGACCATGGGCAGCCTCCACGCCTCCTCTGGAAAATGGGCACTGATGGGAAAACTGAGGCAAGGAGGCAGTCCCGGGCTCTCGAGAGGTCCAACACACCAAGCTCAGGCCAGCCCCAGGACATTTGCACCTGCCTAGCTTCCAGACATGCCCTTGCCCTGGCCTCCTTCTTCACCTGCAGGTGTCAGGGGACCGCCCCCTGCCCTGCCTTCTTCCTTCTCATCTTCATGATGGTTCATTAATCAGCTTTTCAGTTCCCACTCCAAGAGAGTGGAGCCAGGGCAGGTGGGGCAGCTGGGGTGCACACCGCCCGGCATGCATCCCGCCTTCCCTGCGCCCCTCTCGGAGCCTCAGTTTACCTTTTCGACACTGCTGGCAGCCAGCGTGTGGAGGGAAGGGGCCAGCCTCTTCCCAGGGCTGCGAGGACACGGCGGGCTTGGGGAGACCGCCTGGGGTCAGCGGCCAGCCGCCGAGGCCACCGCCGCCTGCAGAACAGCCAGGTGCCTCCAGGAGGGGTGGGACCCCGAGGCTCCCGCAGGGCCCTGCCACCCCCAGAGCTGGGTGGACTCCGACCCGGGAGGCCATCTGTGGGCTCCCTCTCAGCGGCGGGGTCCAGGGTCCCCGGCCCCTGCCCTTGCACGGGCCGGCCGCGCTGCGCACCCCGGGCGTGCAGGGAGTATTGATAGGGCCGCCTCGGTCTGTGCCCAGGGCCTGGCCGCAGCGCGGAGAGGCCACAGGGCCGGGGGGGACGCCAGGCGGGAAACGGCCGTCTCTCTGCCCCGTCTCTCGTCCCTCCCTCTCTCCCCACCGCTCCCCGCCTCTGCCTCTCTCCCTCCGCCTCTGCCTCTCCCGGTCTCCCTCGTCCCCCCCATCATCTGGTTTGTCTCTGTCGCCTCTCACTATCTCTTCCTCCTTTGTCTCTGGTTTCCCCTTCCTCTCTCTGTTTGTCTCCAAGTCGCCCCCTCTGCTTCCTTCTCCTTCGGGGACCCTCCCTCGCGTCCTCCTGGCCCCGGGACCTTGGTCTGATCCCTTGGCCGTCGGTCTGTCCTTTCCTGGGCCCCAAACCGAGATGGGGGCGAGGAGGAGCGTCCAGGCGGCGGCCTCCCAAGGCCCCGGCGGGAAAGGGGTTAACCGCGCACGGCCCCCTCCCCCGAGCCCTGCGTTTAATTAGCGGCCCCGCGGGGCGCCGAGCTGCTGGATGGGGGGAAGGGAGGGAGAGGAGGGGCGGGAGGAGGGGGAAGGGGGCGGTGGGGAGGAGGAGGGGCCCGGGGGCCAGGCCCCTGGAGCCCCGCCCCTGGGTGGGAAGCCCCGCCCCGCTAGAAGCGCGCAGCTTTTGCCCTGGGGTGCGGTCCGGGAAACCGAGGCCCGCGCGGCCGGGGGACGCCGCGGGGGGCTCCGGGCCGCCCTGCGTTGGGGTGGGCGGTTTCGCCCGGATCTGCCCACGCGCCGGGAGAAAACGCGGCTCGGGTCGGGGGTCTGCGGGCGGTCCCTGTGCGGGCCACTGCATGGGCCACCCTGGAGGCCGACCGCCCCCTTCCGGGCCTCAGTCTCCTCCTCTGCCAAACTGGGCTGCAGGGCGCCCGGGAAACTCTGCTCGGGGGGCGCGCCCCTCCCCCCAGGCTCCGGCGTCTACGCGGCCCCGCCCCGCCCGGACGTCCCGCCTGACGCCACCCGCCCCCTCCCCGGGGTTAACTCCTCCGCCGCCGCGGGCCGGGCCGAAACCCGAACCCAAGGCCTGGGCCCGCGCGTTCCCTCCGCCTGGAAAGCCCCCCTCCCCCACCGGCCGGGGACTGGTACTGGGACCTCCTCCCTGTTGCTCTGTCCAGCCTCTCTCCCCCCACCGGCCAGGGGCGGGTGCTGGGACCTCCTCCCTGCAG
>JAKSZT010037504.1:306383-347791 GCA_026826555.1 Tolypeutes matacus
CCGGCCTATCCCACCCATCAGTGGCCAGTGGCGTGGCCCCCGGCCTAGCCCACCCATCAGTGGCCAGTGGTGTGGCCATTGGCCTAGTCCACCCGTCAGTGGCCAGTGGCGTGGCCCCCGGCCTAGCTCACCCATCAGTGGCCAGTGGGGCAGCCATTGGCCTAGTCCACCCATCAGTGGCCAGTGGGGCAGCCATTGGCCTAGTCCACCCATCAGTGGCCAGTGGCGTGGCCCCCGGCCTAGCCCACCCTTCAATGGCAAATAGGGTGGCCTCTAACCTAGCTCATCCATCAGTGGCCAGTGGTTTGGCCACTAACCTTGTCCACCCATCAGCAGCCAGTGGTGTGGTGCCCAGCCTAGCCCACCCATCAGTGGCCAGAGGCATGAGTCATGGCCTTGACCCTTCAGGTTTGGCCTCTAGGATGGATTCGAACCTCCTACAGTCCTCAAGGGTGAATGCCGTGGTCCCAAGCTTGCGCCATCCGTCCACGGCGTTTGAGGACCCCTCCTGTATGCCATACCCTCCTGAGGTTAGTAGCATGGGCCGGGCTCTGAGCCAGCCATCAGTGGATACACATCAAGAGCCTCTGGTGGCCGGCACGGTGGCCTCTGAGCTCAGCAGGCCGTCCCTCGGTTTGTTTCGGCCCTCCAGTACCAATGAGGAGCTTCCATATTTGTATCCACTTCCTGGGGTCACTCTTTCAACACCAAACCTTTACCAGGCCTCGGTGGGAGCCTCTGGTCCAGGCCAGGGGAGTGTGGCTGCTGCTGTGCCCCCAGATTTGTCCCAGGCAGCTGTGGCTGGCGGCGTGGTGGGGAGAAGCGTGGCTACCGGTAGAGGCCTTAGTCATTCTCAGGTGGCCAGTAGTGGGGGTCCCCCTGCATCTCGGATTTCTGTGGCTGGTGCTCTCGCGAGCCAGGAGCGCCCGTCCATGGCCTCAGGGTCAGTCTCCAGCTGCCCTCAGTCGTCTTTGTCCAAGACGTCCCTGATCAGCTTGGGGCCCAGTGTGTCTCAGACCAGAAACCAACTTCTGGCAGCCTTGGACTTCCAGCACCCTTCCGTAGCCGCGATCGTAGCACCCAGTTACCCACAAGCAAAGACTCTCACTCAGGACGCTGGGTTGGGTCCAGGGGCCTCGGCCAGTGGCGTGGCCCCCAGCCTGTTTGCTGCATCTGGCGGGAAGATGCCAAGTCCATCTGCAGGACATTCCAGTGCTATGCCTCTGGGCCTGCCCCCGGGTTTGGCAATGAGTGCGGTGGCCCCAAGTGGAGCCCCTGGTTCTGTGGCCACTGTGCAGGCCACAGCTGGGGGCTTGACCCAGGGCCTGGCTCTAGGGTCCACAGCTAGCATGGGCGTCCCAGGCCCCGCCACGGGAAGCACGGTCCAGGCCCTGCCCCAGGGGTCCCTGCTGATTGGCATCACTCCCCGTCCTTACCAGGGAGCTCTGGCTGGGGAGGGCCCTGCAGCCCCATTCCCGGCAACCCACACCACTGGTGGCCCCGGCTGGAATGTCCCCCGAGTGCCCACGGTTCTGGGAAGAGCCGCCAACCTGGGAGAAGCGCCCGAGATGATGCCGTTTGGGGCGATAGACAGCCAGGTTGTGTTGAAGCCGGGGCAGCTCGAGGCGGTTCAGTTCCTGGAGTCCGAGACCAGTGAGCAGTCCAGTTTAACCAGCCCGTCCGTGGTCCTCGAGGCGACCCCATGGATGTACCACGGCCCCACAGGGGCCAGCTCAGACCACGTTCACCAGTCTCCCTTTGAGGAGGGGCCCCAGATGCTGCTGGGGGAGGTGGCTGGCGGCGTGGCCCCCGCCCCAGCCCAGGCCCCGAGTTTAGCCCCCCACCCCATGACCGGCAGCGTCCCCCCAGCTTTGCACCAGAGGTCGTCCACCAACTGGGCGGTGCCCAGCTCACACTTGCTGGCCTCTGGCAGGGTCCCCGTTGTGCAGCCACGGGACATGCTCAGCAGAGCCACGGGTCAGCTGCAGGTTCCCAAGGCCACGAGGAACCCCACGGGCCTCCAGCAGGCGTCCGTGCCTCACATGGTGCCCCAAAACCATTCCCAGGGCACAGCGGCTTTGACCGCAGGCCCAAGAGCATCCCAACTGGACCGTAGTGGTGCCACAGCTTCCCCTCTACACCCGGGGCCCAGGGGGGCCCATATGGGGACCCCGAGTCTTCCCCAGAGCTCAGGGGCTCCCATCACTAGCTCACACGTGCCACACGGGCCGTTGTCTCCACCCACGGCCGGCGGGATGGCCATCAGTGATTTCCAGATGCACGCCATCACCAGCGTGGTGCAGAAGCTCGTGGACGCAAATGTGGCTCAGGGCAGGCACCAGTTCCTTGGCCCGGAAAAGTCCCACAGGTCCATGCAAGGGAGCCTGATCTCGGAGATGCTAGGTTCTGGCCCCGTGCTCGTGCCCCCCCACCTGCTGGGCCAGACCTTGTCCGCGCACGGGAGCCCCCAGCGCCCCAAGGACGCACAGTCCGCGGCCATGCTGCTGGGTGTCCTCTCCGGGGAGACGGTGCCCAGGGCCCCCGTCCCCAGGCTCCCCATGGGCAGCCACAGGGTGTCTCTGGGCTACGAGGCATCACCAAGCAGCTTCCTGCAGCCCCTCCTTGACAAGGAGCCCCAGCAGGGTCTGCAGGCCCCCCACATGACGGCGGCCCCCACGGGCAGCCCCCTGCTGTCCCCAAGCCCCGCCACGGCTGCCGGGCCCCCGTGGAGTTCTGCCGTGTCCAGCATGGCAGCCGTGCCCAGCGTGGCAGGCGTGCCCACGGACAGCGCCGTGGACCCCAACTGTGCGTGGGGTCCGTGGGGCGCCACGGGCGGCGAGGTGGTGGAGACGGATCCCAGACAGCCGGGGGACTTGTTGGCCATGCAGGTGATGGAGGAGGTGGTCGTCCACGCCGTGGTCACCATTCAGGCGTACACCCGCGGCTACCTGGTGCGTCGCATGGTTAAGATCTGGCACCGCAGTGCCACCGTCATCCAGGCCGTGTGGCGCGGCCACCGCGTGCGCTGCTCCATCGCCCAGCTCCGGGGAGCCGCCGTGGCCATCCAGTCCATGTGGCGCGGATTCTCCACCCGCCGGCACCGCTCGGAGCAGATGCTGCAGGGCCCCACGTGGGCCGAGCTGGACGACTGGGCCAAGACGCCATCCGGCCACCGATGCTTCCAGGCGTGCCAGCCACACATCTGCCGCCTTTGCCAGTCGCTCGGCTCAGAGCTCGGCAACACTCCTAGCGTGGTGCTGCTGGTTGGCTCGAGCCCTCGCACCTGCCACATGTGTGGCCACACCTGGCCCACACGGGTGGTGCACGGCATGGGCCGGGCCACGGCAGGCCACGAGGGCGGGCCCCGCGGCTGCAGCCTGGGGTCAGCCCCCAGGAGCTCCCGGCTGCCCCCATCCAAGCACCAGGCGGCCACCACCATCCAGTCCGCCTGGAGGGGCTTCCTGACACGCCGCCAGCTAAGACAAGCGCAGACGGCGGCCAAGACAGTCCAGGCCACCTGGCGAGGCCACTACACACGCTCCTGCCTCACCACAGAGGCGCTCCTGGCACCAGGGGTCGCGTGGGACAGCCAGCGGCACATGCAGTGGCCGGGTGTCTAGACCCTGGGCTGCCCGGTGGGGGGACGTGGTGGACGGGGCCGAGAGGCCGTCTGGGCCTCTGAATAAAGTCCTCCACAGCCTGAGCCTGGCTGCCACGTGTGCTCGGTCAATGGGGAACCCCCGGGTGCCGCGGGGGGCCGGGGCAAGGCACCTGGATGCCCAGTCTGCACCCTGAGATGGGAACCCTGAGTCCTTCCCGGAAGCCACATGTGCTTCCGTTTCCACCCACAGCTGGTGGGTTGGTGTTCCAGATGGTTCCAGATGGTTCTAGATGGTTCGCCTAGGACCTAGTCCACAGCAGCTGCCAGGAACCACGGCACCCTTGAAAATCCCTCGTTGCGGAGATAGAGAGGGTCCCAGCCACATCTTAATCGGGAGGCGGGTGCTGGGCGCACCCCAAGGAGGCCACGTCCCGGGGGTGGGGGGGACAGACATGGGCACCGGTGGGGGGGCAGCCGAGTGCCAAGGTCCTAGAGGAGGGAGGAGCGCCACGGCAGGGTGAGGGGCCCCGGGGGGCCGGGAGGGGAAGGGGTGCCTCAGGGGGCTTCGGGGGTCGTGCTCCAGGCCGGGCGTTTAGGAAGGGTGGGGGGCAGGTGGGGAGGCGGCGCGAAGGGGCCCCTGCGGGTAGCAGCGCGCCCTAGAGTCCCCGCCTCCGCCAGCAGGGGGCGCGCAGGTGCACGGAGCGCGCACCTGGCCGCACACCTGCGCAGCGCGGCCACGCCCCTCCCCGCACGGGAATGGCGAGCCCCCGGCTGCCGCCGCGGCTGCTGCTGCTGCTGCTGCTGCTCAGCCCCGACGGAGCCCCCTCCGCCTCCACTGTCACCGCCGCAGGTAAGGACAGGTGAGGGGAGGCGGGCACCGGCCCCACGCCTGGCCTCTGGAGCCCTCCCAGCCCCCTAGAAGCAGTCGTGGGAACTTCCGGAATCCCCCTCCCAGGCCTGCGGTCCCCTCCCCTGCTCCGCGGCCCGGGACTGGCCGGAGGCTGGTGGGTGCCTCCCCCGGCTCGAGGCTCAGATTTGTTTCACTTAGTCCAGGTCCCAAAGCGAGAGGGATGGGGACCCTGGCGCCGGGGAGGGCTGGGGGGTGGTCCAGGCTGGGTCCCAGGAGAGATTCTCGGGTCTGCCCTTTAGGAGAACCTGACCTTGGGCCATCACCCCACCCCCAGCCCTCTCCCCCAACCGAGGCGTGACTGAGCCGGGCCCAGTCCTGCCATATCTGAGCAGAGCCCACCCCCGCTTATTGCACGCAAGGGCTCCCCTCGGTGGGTGCCGCTTGGCCCTACTTCAGCGCACAGGGAACCGAGGCTCAGGCCGGCTGAGGCCCCAGCCTGTGCCAGACCCTGATTAGACCCGGCCCCCTGCTCTAGGAGTCCCTGGAAATGTAAACTGCCGGTTCACTCCCCAGCAGCTCAGGAGCACCAGGTGCTCAGCAGGTCCCATGTCCTCCACCCCCTCCACCTCCAAGGCCCTCTGGTTTTCCCTAGTCTGCTATAAAAGTTCAGCTAGCCAGAGTTGTGGCTTGGCTTGGGGTCCACTGTGGTCTCTGAGTCATCTTCATTTCATGGTTTGGATTTCTCCTCCAATTGTGGCAGAAGGCAGTTCAGGGAGGCTGCCCTTAGTCCCTGACTCCTTGGAAGTTCTTAGGGGACCCTCAGCCCACCTTCCCAGCCACCTCGAGCCAGACCCCCTGCTGCTCTGACCCTCAGTTCCCCACCTGTAAGGTGGGGATGGAGTCGGGCTAGCACTCGGGGCCTCATCTAGACTCATCTATCATCCTCAGAGCCCCTGGGAGACTGGACAGAGATGGGGTGGAGGAGGGGCGTGTGCCCCCAGCCCTGTCCCAGGCCGTCGCTGGGGTTGTTTCCGCATTTCTGGTGCCTGGGGTGATGCAGAGGTCAGGCGGGGTGGAGTGGGCAGGGGTAAGGGAGGGCAGGGGTGGCATGGAACGAGCATGGGAGCGGCCTCGGGCAGGAAATGACTGGGAGACAGCAGGCCACAGAAGTCAGCCCCTGGCCCTGGGGTGGGGCGGGAAGCAGGGAGCAGCCCGGGTGAGACGGGCAGGTGGGGGGTTCCAGAGACGAGACCTGCTGACCGCTGCGGGCACCCAGGCCTCTGTGCCCCCATTAAAGTCCTGAGGTCGGCCCCTCGGGCGTCCAGGTAGCAGGGGGCGGCCTGACCATTCACCCCAGAATTGCCCCCATCCCCCCCACTCCCTGGCAGCTTGGAGTGGCTCCGTGTGGCTAAGTTTTTTGGCCGGACCGTGGCAAGCTCTCAGAGGCCCCAGCTTCCCGTCATCTCTGTGTAACAGAAAGGGAAACTGAGTCCCAGAAGGCTGAAAAGACCGTCCCCTGTGTGCTGAGAGCCCCTGGAGTGCCGGGCCCTGGACTCCAGCCCTGGCTGTGGGCTCCAGACAAGCGGCTTGAGTGCTCGAGGGAGCCTCAGTTTCCCTCCAAGCACCCAGATTCCCCAGCCTCCCTGGGGGAGGACAGGTGAAGAGGTGACCAGAGAGATTCCAGCCACAGTCCTCCCTCTTCTGCCCACACCCTCCATGTTTTTCTTTCCAGGCGCCGCAGCTTTGTCATTGCTCTCGAACCACATGGGATCCGTGGGGACCCCAGTTCCCAGCCTTCTGAACCCCTTGTCCCCTAACCGCACCCCCTTGATGGAAGGAGTTTCTGCCACCCAAGCCCCCTCCGCAAGTTCAGGGGAGACCCCCACCCCCCACCTGCCCTCCCCAAGATCAGGGGAGACCCACACCACCCACCTCCCCTCCCCAAGTTCAGGGGAGACCCCCGCCACCCACCTCCCCTCCCCAAGTTCAGGGGAGACCCCCGCCACCCGCATCCCCTCCCCAAGTTCAGGGGAGACCCCAGCCACCCACCCCAGTTCCAACTCCACAAGTCCAGGGATGGCCCCCACCTCCCCACCACTAGACACAAGCACCCACAGCACCTCTGGCTCCCCGAGTTCAGAGCTCACCCCCACCTCCCACTCCAGCCCCCCGGGTTCCACCTCCTTGACGGCTCACTGGAGCCCCACTTCCCCCAGCCCTGGAACGGCGCCCTCTGCCATGCCTCCGGCAACCACCGAGAGGACCACGGCGCCCTCAGGCCCGGGTGAGTGCAGGGAGGTTTGGGGGTGCCAGCTGGAGGTGCCAGGCCGCAGTTCTGGCACTGGCCACCAGGGGGCGCCGCCAGCCTAAGCGGGCGCTGGGGAGCCCCCGGCCCCCATTCTTCAGGGTCGTCTGAAGGCCTCCTGGCCTCATTCCACACTCATTTTTTTTTTTTTTTAAGATTTTATTTATTTACTCATTTATCCCCCCCTTGCTGCTTGTGCTCGCTGGGTCAGCTAACCACGCCGTGTGGGCGGGCCTGCCCTCACCAGGAGGCCCCGGGAACCGAACCCGGGGCCTCCCATATGGTAAACGGGAGCCCCACTGATTGAGCCACAGCTGCTTCCCCACACTCATTTTTAAATTGGAGACGTTGCGGGCTGTCCGTGCACGTTTTCTCAGCGCTTCGCGTGTACCAGGTCCTGTGGCCGTGCTAGCGTGAGAGACAAGACCCCTGGGCTGAGCTCCGCGAGACGGCTTATAAACAAGCTAACCAGATATTCCTTTACAGAAGACCAAAACAGAGCAGGGATTGTGGGTGCAGGTGGTTTGATATTTTTAAGAGTAGTCGGCGAAGGCCTTGGTTTGACGGAGGTGCAGAAGGGAGCCACACAGGTCTGCGGAGGGAGAGCAGCTAGGAGAGGGCACAGCCCGTGCAAAGGCCCTGAGGTTCGAGCCTGCGTGGCGTGTTTGAGGAAAAGCAAGGAGGCCCAGGTGCCTGCAGCCGCGCGTGTGGGCTGTGGGACTCAGAATAAATATCCGGTCTTCTAAATGAGCCAAGTCTGAAACGGAACAACCCCGTGTTGAGTCACGAATAGAGGAATAGAAACCGTCCTCGCAAAGTTCCAGGTTTCGCGCTCGTCGCCACGATGGCCCTGTTTGGCGGTGGAGTTCTAGCTGGGGGTTTTCTTCCTTGGCACGAACCTCCCAACGTGCCCGGCCGTGGCCAGGGAGATGACAAACTCCGTGGATTCCTTGCAGGCCGATGCACTCACATGCCAAAGGCGACCAGCATGCTTTGAAAAGGTTGCAGCAGTGAGCAGGAAAAGGCTCTGGGCCCTGGCGGGCGGCTCGGTCTTGGGGCCGGGGCTGACTCTGGCTGCCTCCCCCAGCTCTGGGCGACCCCGCGGCTCCCCAGGCGCCCAGGAACCCCGGCGTGGTGGTGACCGTGTGCCTGCTGGTGTCCGCCCTGCTCGTTGGTTCCCTGGTCGTGGCTGTGAGGTGCTGCCAGCGGGAGGTGGTGTCTGAGTTCCAGAAGCTGGACGAGGTGTCCATGGTGAGCCGGGGGCTGGCGGGGAAGGCGGGGAAGGGGCCTGGGCATCCCCCTGCCACCGAGCCCGCTGACGCCGGGATGCCCCTTGTCTGTGCCCCTCCAGAGATCTGTGAGTCAGAGGTCTTCCTTTGCCCACCGCCCGCCCCCACCGGAGTGATTCTTGCGGGACCGACAGAGGAGGGGGCTCGGGTGGGGCTGGGGGGCGCCCAGGGAAGGAGCAGGGCTTGTGGGAATAAAGTGCCTACTGCTCAGCCGTGGCCTCCTGAGTCGTTTCCTGGGGGAGGGCGGGGGCCGTGGAGCATCGCCGGCAGCCCTCGGGGGGGGCAGAGTCAGTGTTTGGAAGGCAGGTGTGATGGAGGAGGTGACATTAGAGTCCTCACAGATGGGGAGGACGGTGTCGCAGGAAGCGGGTGCAGCAGGTGCAAAGGCCCTGGGGCGGGAAGGGACTTGAGTGAGTGAGGAGGAGCAGGTGAGCACAGCAGCGAGTGGGGTCCCTGAGGGCGAGGGGCAGGGTCTGCTTCATCCTAGCCCTGGGGAGGCTGGACCAGCTCCCGGGGTGGAGGGAGACAAGGCTGGCCGGGGGCCGTGGCACCCAGGGAGTGGGGAGCCCAGGCAACCCCTCTTCTCGGAAACGTCTCAGCCCAGCTCCCCCCAAGCCCGGTGCACCCCCTTCCCTCCATCATGTGGGTGGGGGAGGGGCGGGTCCCAGGCTGGGAGCCCCTCAGACTGCTCTGTCGGGGGGGTAAACTGAGGCACCGGCTGGGTCATGGGTGTCCACCTCGGGCTGGGAAGGTGTCCCCTCCTCCCGCAGTGACTCGGGGCTGGGTCTGCCCGGCGGTGAGATGGAGAGGGCCACAGGTTCAAGGTCACGCGACAGAACGGGGGGTCACACTCCGATGGCCCCTGACAGGATGCCGGGGC
Source organism: Tolypeutes matacus (assembly GCA_026826555.1). Lineage (NCBI taxonomy): Eukaryota > Metazoa > Chordata > Mammalia > Cingulata > Chlamyphoridae > Tolypeutes > Tolypeutes matacus. Next base: position 315,309 of record JAKSZT010037504.1, read on the forward strand.
CTCCCACGGGCAGCGGCGGCAGGTAAACCTCCACTCAGAGCCGCGGGGTGCATGCCTCTTCCCCTCCTGGGGCCCCCCCGCTTCTGGCTGCAGCTCCGTTTATGGGCGGGTGCTGGCCAGAGAGGTCGTCCGTCTGCTCAGGGCGGCACAGCCTTCCCGGGGACCCCTTGGGGCCCTCTCCAGCCCCCCAGCCCCACCCTGTAGGGCCTTCACGTATCCATCCCTCTTCTTTCCCAAAGCTGACTGCACTTCTCTCTCTCTCCCCCCTTCTTTCTCTCTCCCCCTCTTCTCTCTCCCCCCTCCTCGCTCTCTCCCCCTCCCCCTTCTCTCTCTCTCCCCTCTCTCCCCCCACCCCGCTCTTTTCCCCTGTCTCTGTCTCCCCGTCAAGCACACCATCTACTCTGACACACACCCTCCCTCCTGCGCCCCCGCCCCTCCCACTCGGTCCCACTCCTGGCTCCTGACCCCCCTCGCGCCTCTGCCTGCTGTGGGCTCCGAGGCTGGGAGGGGGGCGCCTGGGCTGGCACTCAGAGAGTTAAGGGGCTCCACGGGGGGACCTGGCCGCCCCCCGGCAGGTCCAGCCCCCACTCCCCCTCCCCCTGGCCTGCTCCCCAGGAGCTCACGCTCAGCAGGCCATGGGCCTGCCGGGCCTCACGGAGCCGGTGTGAGTTGGGGGGTCTCGGGTGGTGGGTGCGGGTCTCATTTAGCCCAGGAGGGGGACCCTCGAGACTGCCAGAGCTGGGTTGGGAGCTGCACACATTCCCCATGGGGCCAGGGGTCCCCCTTCCCCTGGGTCCCCAATGCCCCCAGGGGTGGCCTGGTGGGAGTGGGGAGAGGTCTGTGGACTGGGGGTGCTCCTGGAGGCCAACGGCAAGGTCGGGCTCTGTGGCTGCCCTTGGCAGTGCCTGCCAAGATTGGGGATCCGAAGGCCGCGGCGTGAGGGAGTGAGCTCCCCGTCTGGGTGTGGGCAGCCATCAGGCCGAGGCTCCTCACAGGGTCTCCCACTTGTCTCCCCCAGGCCCAGGGACCCCTGCAGCATGAGGCGCATGGGCCCGGCTGTCTCCTTCCTGCTGAGTGAGTGTCCATGGGGACAGCGGAGGCACCCCAAGCTGCCTGAGGGAGCAGGGACCAGGGGACGGGGCGCTGCGGTGGCCAGCTCTGTGAGCTCAGAGTCCACGCGGCTGAAATGTCAGGAAGCGTGTGCCGTGGCCAGCAGCCGCGACGGGGCAGCTGGGAGAAGGCGCTCCCGGGGGCGACGGAAGTGCGCGGAGTCCTGGTGGGCTGCTGCTTCCATTTCCCTTGGGGGGTCCTACAAGTGGGGGGCAGGGGCGTGGCGATTCCGATGAGCTCTGGGGCGGGAACTGGTTCTCTCACCAGGTCCTGCTTCTCGCGACGCTTAGGGTGGGCCTTCGGGACAGGGGTCACCTGCCGGCCACACCCAGTGCAGACGTAACAGGAAAACAGGCTAAAATTCATGGATTTAGGGCCCAGAGGCACACGCCATGTCCCAGCGCCCCATTGCGCAGGCAGGTCCCCCGTGGGTTAACTCGGCAACTAGGATATCCCCGGGGATGGGTCGGGAAACTGAGGCACAGGGCGGCCTGAGGGGAGGATTTGAAACTGGGCCATCGCCCCACCCCCCGTCCCAAGTCTGAACCTCTGCGCCAGGGCCGAGCCCCCCACCCCCTCCCAACATCCAGGACCCTGGGGCTACCACCTCCCACCTGCCCTCTAAAGCCTCTGAGCCGCACCCCCCACCTAGTGCCCCCACTAAATGCTCATTTTGTAGCCTTCAGGCATTGTAGCAATGCAGGTCTCAACTCTCCCCGGGGGGCTGGGTGGGACCAGGCAACGGGAAGATGCAGTGACAGCCCCATCTGGGGAGACAGATGTTAAAGAAACAGGATCAGGAGAGTGGGAGGGGGCCCCGGCCGGGGCCGCCGCTCAGGAAGGTAAGAGCTGAAGAATGAGTGAACCGCTGAATTGTTGACTTCAGAATGGTTTATTTTTCACTGTGTGAATGTCATCTCAATGAATGATTTAAAGAAATAAAAAGAATGAGTGAAAACAAAGAGCCAGCCTTGGGGAGAGCTGGGGGAAGGGCAGTCTGGGCGGTGGGCTCAGCACGTGCCAAGGTCCTGGGGCAGGATGGGCCAGCAGCTTTGAGGCCCAGCAAAGAGGCTGGTGGGGCCAGAGTGGGGAGAATGAGGGGGAGGGCAGGGGCTGGGCCACGGGGGCCCGGGGGCAGGGATGGGCTGGGGATTTTATTCCTGGGGGAGAGTGGGAGGGTTAGGAGCTGGTAAGGGAGGGTTTAGGGTTTGTCTTAGAGGCAGGACTTGGGGTCACAGCTCACCCAGCAGGCTCTTGGCGACAAGTGGAGTGGACCCCACTCCTGCTTCTCCACAAGGAGAGCAGTTTGGTGAGGCAGGTTGACTAACCAGGGTGACCCCCCACCCCACTCTGATGGGGGAAGAACAGCCAAGCTGGTCCCCCGGGTGTCGGGGTTCATCGAAGCACCCCCTCATCCGACCCACTGGCAGGTGCTTTCAACTGCTGCCCACAGGGCCTGTCAAGGATGGCACCCCAAAACCTGCGGGCCCCACCCTGGCCCCCGCGAGTCCAGCTGCCTCCCCTCACCCCTCCTCAAGGCCCTGTGATGCTGACGCTGCGCTTCTCCCCAAACCTGCCCCCATCTCCCCTGCCCATCAGGTGACCAGGTGGCTACTAGTTACCTAGAGAACCGTTAGCCACGTAATAACGACTAGTTACTCTCGAGGCCTCTCTCTCTTGCACCCCACAGCCACCTCTCAGCTTCCAAGATGAGCCCCGAATCCATCACTTCCCTCCGCCCCCATCCAACCCACCTGGACAGCCACACGACGCTTCCTGAAACCCTGAAGCCGAGCTCGGCCCCCCAGGCTCCCCGGTGCCGCTCCAGCCCCTTGCCCAGTTTTGTTTTCCTTCCAACGCTCTGGGACTCTTTTTGGTACTGGGTGTCCCCCTGCCCTCCGTGTCCCCGCAGCCTGGGAGCCCGGTGTTTATTGAATGAATAAATGAACGAGTGAACTCAGGCCAGAGATTTTCCTCTCTGGGACTCAGTTTCCCCAACCACAAAACCTCCCGCCCTGCTCACCCCACCCTCTGCTTTCCCACACACCCTCTCGGCTGCCAGGAATTCTCCCATGGGAAGGCGTTCAGATGGAGAGGGTGGGGGCAGCACGGCTGGTGGTGACATGAACAGCCAGCGCCCTGGGTCCTAGAAGGAGCCGCCTGGGCAAGGAGCCGAACAGGGCCCAGGAGGGCTGTGGGTGACCCTCGGGGGGCTCGTGTCTCCCTAGCTCAGGAACAAAGGGAACGAGGCAGGCACACAGGATGGCTTCCCCCATGTCTGCTCCTTGCCCCTTCTCCCCAGGCCCCAATTAGTGGCGTGACCGCGAACCTCAGTTTCCCCATCTGGATGCTCAGTCCCGATGGTGCAGACATGCTCATTTTGGGAGACTCTTCTGAGCCCTGCCTCTCCCCACTCCCCATTTGCCCCCTCTGGCCACGGCTGAAGGGTCCAGGCTTGCGCCAGCACCATGGACAGCCCAGTGGGGCGGTGCCATTTCCACCCCATTTCACAGATGGGAAGACCGAGTTGCCCGGGACCACGTGGCAGGTGCCGAGCCCGCACCTCCAACCCATCAAAATTCAGCTCGGTTCTGTGTTTTCAAAATGTCTCAAGCATTTACCGAGAGGCTCATTTCGTTGCCGGCTCCATCCTTCCTTCAAGGAGAGGCCGTAGCTCAGAAGCCAGAATCCCAGCTCAGCTGTTTCCTAACCACAGGCTTGGGCAACTTCCTTAGCATCCGAGCCTCAGTTTTCCTTATCAGTGAAATGGGGATAATGACCTGGAGCCTGTGGCCTCCTGAGGGAGCTGATCCATTAAAACGGTGAGTGCGATAAAAGTGAGCTACTCTGACTTAATTATTGGTATTACTCGTTCGCTTATTTATCATGTGTTATGTTTTTATATTTTAACAAATAATGCGATAGCTCAAAGAGCCATTATAATGCATATGGCAAGATAACAGCATTAAGTTTTATGCTAGATTATAAATAATGACTCTGCTATTTACTAATTGATGCATGAATAAATATTTTTGCAGTACCCACTGTGGACCAGGCACTGTTTGTACCCTGTGAGGTTGAGGTTAACATGCCCGTTTCCCCCTCACTTAGATGGCTCCTTTGTCTGTCTTGCCCATTGTTTCCGCTCATTGTCTGCTCACTGTGTCTGCTCATTGTGTCCACTTGTCTTCTTTAGGAGGCACCGGGAACCAAACCCGAGACCTCCCGTGTGGGAAGCGGACACCCAACTGCTTGAGCCACATCTGCTCCCCTAACACACCCATTTTACAGTTGCATAAACCGAGGCTCAGAGAGGAAGATTTGCTTGGGGGGCAGCAAGGGCAACTCTATGGCCTGGTCAGTTCCCAGGTCCCAGGGAGATTCCATGCCCAGGAAGTTGCTCGGTTCTTGCCCTTTCTCTCCAGCGGGCCCAGGAGTCGGTGGATTCTGGCTTGGCCCCCGTGAGCCCCCCTGGTGGAAGTGTCATCCGGAGATGCTTCTCGGGGACCCCATTGCTGCCACCCCTGTCCAGCCACCTCGGGTCTCCTGGCGAGGGCAAGCCCAGCCACCGTGTCGAGTTTACCATCGAGGCCCAAGAGCGGGGCCATGACCCAGCCCCAGGCAGGTGAGGAGGTGGACGGGGACCCGGGGGGCCAGCCCCGGGAGAGGGAGAGCCCCCTCGCCTCTGAACCTTTCTTCAGTCTGTTCAGATACCACGCACTGAGCACCATCTAGGTGCCAGGCCCTGTGCTGAGACACAGTTGTGCACAGTGTCTGATGGTGGAGGCAGACCCCTAACCTGCAGGTGACAATGTGGGATCCCTTTGCTGGACGGAGAAAGATGAGGCCGATGTGGAGCTCAGTGCAGGCGTCCAGCTCCGTGTGGGGGGTGGCAGGGAGGACTGCCTGGAAGAGGAGGCTTCTAAGCTCAGCCAGGGGGATTCGGGGAAGGGCATGCCAAGAGAAGGAACAGAATGAGCAAAACCTCAGGCTCAAGAGGACCAGGTGTGCTAGGTCGGGACGCCAGCCAGGGTGGCTGTGGGGAGGGAGCCCGAGGATGCAAGCTGAAGCTGGACTACACAGCTCCTCTTGGGAAAATGCTTTCCTGGCAGCACGGGGGAGCCATGGGTGGCAGGAGAGTGAGTGCATCCTCCTGGCATTTTTTGCCTGTGGCAGCAGGGAATCTGTCCAGGTCAGGGCTGGGAGTGGCAGGAGACCAAACGGGAAGCCTGGGTTGTGTCCGGGCAGGAGATGCTGGTGCCTGGACCAGCCGCGGGCTGGAAGGAAGCGGGCAGATTTGGAAGATATTTATGCAGCAGATGCAGCAGGGGGTGGGGAGACAGGGGGGACTGGTGACACCCCACATGTGGCACCTCCTTTCATTGCTTCATCATGAATGACCATTTCCCAAAAGGGGAAACTGAGACTTGGAGGAGGGCTGTGTTTTCATCACCGGGCCAGAGTTGCCTCCCACTGTCGGCTCTGGTGGGACTGAGCACTTCAAGTAAGGACAAGGGGCCACACAGCAAGACCTGGCAGCTCTGAGCCTTGAACTGACTGACTCCTTGGCTCAAATACATTCCACTTCTCCAGCCTGAGGTCACAGCTGGGGTTTGGGAGACCGTCTCCATGGGAAGTGGCCCTCTCGAAAGCTTCTGAGCCCTTGGAGAAGCCCGGGGCTCAGAATCTGAGTTGCTCCCCCTGCCTCCCCATCCCAGGCAGAGTCACAAAGGCACCTCCTTCTACCCACCCCTGCCCGCCCCGCCCCAGCCCACCCCAGAGCGCCTTCTCACCACCCCCCTTGCCACTTTCCAGGAAATTACTCCTGGGTGGGGACTTGCGTTTCTAGAACCGGGGGAAGGAGGGGCAGGCCCGGGATTTGAGGCCAGGAATCATGGGCCCCGGGGCGTGGCGGGCAATGAGACCCCACCTCATTTGGCTGGCATAGCTGTGAAAGTGTGTGTGTGGGGTCTCGGGGGTTCCTGCTGTTTGCCGTCTCTTCCTGCCTGCCCACCCCCGACTTGCAGCTCCCCATTTGGGTGGGGGAGGGTCTCGGTGTATATACCAGGACGTGGCTTCCCCTCCTCCAGCTCCTCCGAGCCCCGACCTGAAGCAGCCAGGTGCTGGACGACCCTGCACGCGCCCCCCCACCCTCCCAGGACCCCTGCCCTGTGAGGGCAGAGGTTCCTGGGCCCCAAGGATACCTCCTCTGGGGCTGAGCCGCTGCCCACCCCGGGCTCGGCAGCCCTGCCGTCTGTGCCCCCCTCCAAGGACCGAACCCTTGACTCAGCTTCCCGAGCCGGGAGGACGGCGCCTCCGCCTGGGCTTGCCCTGCCTCCCCGCCTGCCTTCAGCACCAGCAGCGCGGACAGCTCCCCGCCTCCGCCCCCTGAGCCCCCCACCTTGCTTCCTTTCAGCACCGAAAGGAGGGACAGCGCCCCGGACGGGGGGTCCCCAGAGCCTCGTCTCCCTGCCCCTCCATTGGGCTGCAGTGGGGAGGACAATTTGTCTCCCCCCCCTGGCCGTTCCCTCGACCCTGTTCCTTTGACCGTCCTCGGCGCTCGGGGACCCCTGCCCCTGCCCCTTCAGCACCTCCGTGCGAGGACAGCTCCTCGCCGTCGCCTCCACCCCCAGGCCCTGGCCCGACCCGGCGCTCCCGCGGCGCATGGAGACGCCGGGGGTTGGCGAAGGGGCGGAGGTGCCCAGCGCTAGAAGCCGCCAAGGCGCAGCCAGACCCCCGAAGCACCTGTGGCGGCCTCCCCGGCGCCCCATCCGCCTCCAGCAGCGCTTCGTCTCGGACCCGGACAGGTCAGGCCGCCGCGAGAGGGACGGGGCCCCGAGGCCCGGGATCCAGGGGTCGTGGCGCTCCTGGCCCTGCACCTTCCACGGGCGGTAGGTGGGCAGGGGCGCTCCGCCGCGTGGGAAGGGGCGGGGATCTCCGCCGCGCAGGCCGAAGCCCGCCCTTGGCAGAGTGGGAGCGGGAAGCGACGACTGCTGCGGGTCTGGGGGCCCCAGCGGTGCCCACGTGCGTGGGTCCGCAGCTGCCCCACGGCGTGTCTCTGTGTGTGGCCAGAGGCACCCGCGCTGGCGTGTGGCTTTCTTGGTGACCTGCCCAGCGGTGAAATTGTGGGTCCACTTGTGGTGTCCGTGGGTGTTGGCTGAGCTTCGGGGTGGCCGTGGGGTGTGTGTGTGAGAGGGCCAGTGTGGGGGGCAGAACCACCGAGCTGGCAGGAGGAGGGGGAGCGCCTGGGGAGCTGGAGCGCGGGCTGCTAGGGACGGCTGGGGAGGGGGCTGCTCGGCGTACTTCACATAAACTGCATGGTTGTGGGGTGGGGGGTAAGACGGGGTGGGGCAGGCACGGGAGCCTTCAACAGGTGGGGGCGCCCCAGGTCTCCCTTGGGTGGGAGCCCAGGCCAGACTTGGTTTCCTCCTGTCTGGCTGGTGGGGCCTCCTGGGACCACCGGCTTCTTACCCTTCTGCAAACCTGGTGTTTGGAGATGGTCTGGGGCAGATGGAGCCCCCAAGGCCAGGGTGCTTGGAGCTGTTCCCAGGTGACCTCGCAGGCCCCTTGGCGTCCCCACAGCTCCTCCTGCCCACCCCCCCTCCCGGTGACTCATGATTTTCCATCGTCAGGAAAGAACAAACAGGGACTTGGTTTGGGCCGGCCTGGGGTGGGGTGTAGAGGCAGGAGGGGTGGGTTGCACGTGCCTGTGAGCAGTGTGTGTGTCTGTGTGCCCTGCGGGTGCAAGTGCTGGTGGGGGAGGGGCTCAGCCCGTGGGGAAACCGGGGTTCAAAGCCAAGCCCCCACCGCCCCCTCTTGAGCAAGCGGCTCTTCCCCGGCCCCCAGCTTCCTCATGGGGCATCGTGTGCGAAACTGCACTTCCTACTTTTCTTCGTGGCTCTTCTGTGCTGTCCCCTCCCAGCTCTGCAGACTGGGGTGAAACTGTTCCCACCCCATGCCTGGCTCCTGGCGGGTCACGGGGTTCTGGAGGGGTCCAGATGTGCCATCGCTGTCTCTCATCCCACAAGCACTTATAGAGTGCCTACTGCATGCTGCTGCTGTGGGGATGGGGGCGCTTGGCAGACCTGGCCCTGCAGATCAAAAGATGACAATAAATATGAAACCGTACATGTGATAAGAAGATGCTCTGAGAGTATCAAACTGGCTGGTCAGGGAGGACTTCCTGGAGGGGGTGACGCTCCTGCCGAGACCTGATAGGGAATCAGTGGGGGTGGGGGGGAGCATGGCGGGTTCCTGGAGGAGTAAGGAGGCACATGGGGTGGGGTGCAGGTGGGTGGAGACGAGGCCGGGGTCAGCAGGTGTCTGGGCATTCGGGGCCTCCAGGGAAGTGGGGGATTGAATCCCAGGGCAATGAGGGGGCCACGGGAGGGTCTGGAGCAGGGGAGGGTCTGAGTGGGAGCAAGGACACAGCCCCTACCCCTGGCCCCACCCGGACCTCCCTGTGGAATTGTGGCCAGTTGCCTCCCCTCCCTGGGCCTCTGTTTACTCACCTGTAAAATGTCACTTAAGGGCACCCACCTTCCCCCTCGCTGGGGCCACCTGGTGGCCGAGGAGAAAAGTGCCTGTCCTGGGACGGGACGCGGCTATAGGGGGGCTCCCCAAGACCCCAGGGTACCACCTGCTCATAGCGCAGGGACGGAGCCTCCACTCCTTCCCCGGAAGCCTGGGGCTGAGTCTCTCCCCCCAAATCACTAACAACACATTCCTGTTAAAAAGCTTAATTAAATATTTACAACTGAACCTACTAATGAAGCATTGCTCTGAAAACTAGTGATAAAAGATTGATGTGTGCAGTGCCAAGTGCAGGGACAAGGCCGGTTAACTCCTTAAGTGGGTGGGGGCATCTGCGGGACCCGCCAGCCCTGACTCCTGGCTGCGTGACCCCGGCCACGTGACCACGCCTCGCTGGGCCTCAGTTTCCCCATCTGCAAAATGGAGATGACTGTAGCCCCACCTCATCGAGTTGTCTAGAAACTCAAATGGCTTTTTCCTTGGCTCAGCCCCAGGAGCGGCGGAAATGCTCAGAGGAGTATGTTTGGCCTTGACCTTCCATCTCACACCTGTGTCCTCAGGAAGTGACAGAAGGGCTCTGTGCCTCGGTTTCCCCTCGGGGACATGGGACCATCGCGAGCCCCTCCCACAGGGCTGGGGAGGTCTCAGGACTCCTGGGACTCGGCTCCAGCGGCTCTGCCAGGCCGGTCCTGCGGCACGTCTCCTGGGACCCGGCTATAATTAGGTCTGGCCCCAGCAGCTAAGGACATATTTTTGTCTTGGGGACAGCGAGGTCTGGTTCCCACCAGGGTAGGAGGGAGGTCCTACCAGGACCTCCTGGGCTGCCCGACCCCTCTCAGAGCCTCCGTTTCCTCCTCTGTAAAGTGGGGACAATAATGTTTGCCACCTTAGGGTGACTGGGTTGGGGTCTCTTTGGGGTGCCACAGTGCCTCAGAGCCCCCACTGAAGCCCTGGTCACCCCAAGTTGCCTCTCAGACACCCCTGGGATTGCCAACAACATGGGGTCCCATTTCCAGTGTTTGTCTGGGGACCCCCAAACTGGCTCAGTCCCCTAGGGTGAGGCGGAACTAGGGGCTCCTCCCAGCTGGGAGGGACGGTCCAGCGGCCCTGAGCCTCAGTTTCCTCAGCCCGGCACAGCCCTGTGACTTCTGTGAGTGCCATCGTCTGAGATCTGGTTTCCTCCTCTGTAAAACGGGGACATGGCCAGCCCACCCCAGCCTTCTGAGGGTAGAGCCCCGAACCTCCAGAGCCCAGATACCCCCTTCCCAGGCCCGTGGGGTCCTGCCTGGTGGGGCGGGGTGGGGAGTAGTTGGCTGAGCCTCGCAGAAAGGAAGGCTGAACTGCGGATGTTTGTCCAGCAGACAGGAGAAGGAACCCAGACACAGGATCTGGGGAATGTCAGCGTCAGTGGGGCTTCGTGTAGAGACTTGGGGAGGGGTGGGGGGACTGGGAAAGGGGAGGGTGGGGTTCAGCCTGTTACCATCTGTCTCAGCCTCAGTTTCCACACCTGGCCAAGGACTAGGTGTTTGTAGTTTCTTGGGGGCTCCTTCCTGACTCTAGGCCTCAAAGTCTTCATCTGGAAAAAGGAGCTAGGGGGTTGGACACGGGGTGCCCCTCTGCCAACCCCCACCGAGTGGAGGGCAGGGTTGTGACTCCCCCTACACCTCCCTCCTCTGACTTCCACACCCCATTCTTTTCGGCCAAGTTTTCGGTACCCCCAAGCCGCGCTACTGGGGGAAGTGCCGGCAGAGGGAAGTGGACTGAGGCTGGCGAGGCCTGAGATCCGGTTCCGGTCCCAAGGGGCCGGCCTCTAAAGAGGGGCCGCGGGGAGTCGCGCCCCACCCCGTGCCTCAGTTGCTCCACTTGCCCCGGGGAGGGGTGTCAGCGAGCCGTCCAGCCACGAGGCGGGGCGGCTGCGCCCTCGTCCCCCTCCCCGCCAGGCCCCGCCCCCGCGGCCGTGCAGAAAAGGTCCCGCGCGCCCCGGACCCTCCGTCCCGCCCCCACGCGATCTCCACGATGCAGGGGTACCCCGCGCCCGCCCCGGGGCCTGGGCCCGGCTCCCCCCGGGGCTCCCCGCGCGGCTCCCCCGGGGTCTTCAGGAAGTTCCTGGTGAACCACGGAGCCCGCGTGCAGCGGCGCTTCACCCTGGCGCATCCGCTCTGGTGAGGGGAAGGGCGCGCCTGGCGGGGCCCTGGGACGCGCGCGCGTGGAGGCGGGGGGGGCAGAGAGGGACCGGCTGGGACCCCGTCGGGGCTCGGGGCCTGAGCGCGCGGCCCCTGCCTCACCCCGCCTTTTTCTTTAGCTTCCCCCCCGCCCCTCTCGCAGCTGGTGGCTTTGTCTCCCTCGCAGCTGGTGGCTGTCCCTCTCTCCATCTCTGTCTCTTCACCTCTCGCCTCTGTCTCCACCCGCTGCCTCGACACGCGGCCCGAGGACCAGCCGCCCGTCCCCTCCTGGCAGGACGGGGCAGGATCGGCTGGAGCGCGCGTCTCCTCCTGACCTCTCCGGGTGCTGGGCGCTGGGGACTGTCCTCCGCTTGTCGCTCGGGCCCCCCACCAGCAACGACATGGTCCGGGGGCTTCCCGCGGAGCCCTCGGTGTGCACGGGGCGCGCCAGGCAGGGTGCTCGGGGGTGTAAGAGGGCGCGGGGGCGCGTCGGGGGCGCCCACCCGGCGTGGCCCAGCTCGGTTGCATCCTCCGAGGACTCCATCCACAGCTCCGAGTTCGAGTCCCGCCCTGTAGGAAGTGCTTATGACCTCGTGCGGCGGTGGAGACGAGGCTGGGGTCGGAGGTGGCGCTCGTGGGCGCCGACGGGGGGCTTTACCCGAGCCTCAGAGACGGGAGGCCACTTCTCCAAGATTACAGGGACAGAGCTGGGGCGGGGGCCCGTGATGGCTCCATCTCAGCCCGCGAAGGAGACCGGCCCCGAAGAGCGCCCCAGGGCGTCAGACACCTGCGAAGGGCGGCCCTTGCGGAGGGGCGTGGAGGGCGCCCCCCTCCTCTCCCCTCTACCACCCCCCCCCCGCCTTCATGCCCTGGTACCCGGAAAGCGAGGCCTGGGGAGGGCGGGTCCGCGGCAGGCCGGACTCGAACCCAGGTCTGAGGCCCGGAGCCTCCCGGAGCCTCCGGTACCACCTCGTGCCTCAGTTTACCCATCGGGCGGGTGGACAGCCCGCAGTTCCCACACCAGGCGGCCTCGCCTGTGCCGCTCGCGTCATGGAACCGCCGCTCCCGGCTAAGTTTAGAGCAAAGCAAAACAACTCCCTCTGCCCCCAGGAAACCCCAGCAGCCGCCTTAACCCTCCGCGCCCGGGACTCTGACCGCTCCGGGCCTCAGTTTCCCCAGTTGTCCATGGGCGTGCTTTCTCAGAAAGCTTTGGGGAGAGGCGAGGAAGGGGCAGGGGGTCGCCACCGCCAGCCCTCCCGCTCGGAGGGCAGGGTCTGGGGGCATCGCCGCCGCAAGCCCGCCCTTAAAGGCGTCTCCCGCCCGTGGCTGTGCCTCCCCACACCCGGGCAGGGAAGGGTTAAGAAGCCCCGCCCCTCCCGGTGACGTCACGGAGAGGGGGGCCAGCACCGGGAGCCGAGGAAGCCTCCCGGGCGGGCAGACAAGCCCGAATTTACCCGAGCGCGGCCGGACTTGGCCGAATGTCCCCGACGCCGCCCGAGCGTCACCCGGTCGTGCTCGTGGCAGCCCGAGCGCGGCCGGACTTGGCCGAAGAAGCCCGAGTTTACCCGATCCTGCACGAGCGCAATCGGTCGTAGCCGAACCCGACGACCTCACTGGAAATGGGTCCAACCCAGACGGATCCGAGCCACGGCCGGGCCCGTGGGCATCGCGGGGGCGGGGCTGGAAGGTCCCGGGCAGGGGAGCAGAGAGACCCCGGCCTTTTGCAGAAGCCCCGAGGCTCTCCCGGCGACCCCTCCTCCAAAGCCCGTGACCCACAGGCGGCCCCTCTCCCCGGGGGTCACCCCCACCCCGCTTTCCACCTTTTCTCTGACCCCAAAGGGCAGGGACACCGACTGCCCCCCGCCCAGCCTGGAGGGAGGGACAGGGTGACTTGCCCTGAGCTGGGGGCTGGTCCTCGCGGGATGAGGGGCGGAGGCCACGGCCAGTGCAAAGGCCCTGAGGCAGACAGCGCGCTAGGCTGGAAATGAAGTCGGGGCGTCTGCAGGCTGTGTGGGGGGGAGCCGAGTGGACAGGGATCCCCTCGAGGCCCTGGGAATCTGCCGTGAGGCCTGGGCCTCAGTTTCCTCCTCTGCAACCTGGGTGCCAAGTCGCCCTCCTCAGCTAGGGGCCTGGGGTGGACAAGCGGGAGGCCACGCCTGCCCGACCCCCAGCGGCCCAGGGAGGACGGGGCAGCCGTGCCAGGACCCTCCCTCTGACCACCCTCCTCTGCCCTCAGCCTTGACCTGGACAATGGGCTCCCCTGTGGACGGAACCCCCTGGACCCGCAGGCTGGCCCTGGCCTGGGCAGGGCCCTCCAGGCTCCTAGCCCGCACAGCCAGAGGCGCGAGTCCTTCCTCTACCGCGCAGACAGCGACCTTGAGCTCTGCCCCAAGGGCACGTCCCGGAACTCCTCCGTGGCCAGTGACCTGTGAGTCGGGGGCAGGTGGAATGCCACCTCCTCCCCTCCCTCCCTCCTCCGTTCAGCAAACCTCCTTCAAGTGTCCGTTTGAATTGGGCTTTGACGTTTGTGTAGGAGTTTGCCAGGCAGCTCACTTATTCGGACGCTCATTCCACAAATGATCCCAGGTGGACAAACTGAGGCCCAAGATAGACATCTGGACAGGCTGGGGAGAGCGAGCTGAGAAACATTAAGGGCAATCAACAGAAATGGAACTTGCACTTTGATTTGAGCTTCCTGGTAGCCAAAATGAAAAGGGAATTACCATCATTCTGTCCTGGCTCTGCTAAGAACCCCCGTCCCTGGGACTCAGTTTCCACATTCATAAATGCATTGAGTGGTGGGTCGAAGGGGCTGTGGAGGCAGGGGGAATTGAGTGAGAGCAGCCCGGGGACCAAGGGGCCACCCACAGAGAGGGTCGTGAGGGGAGGGCGCGCTCATCAGGGGGCGTGGTGGGTCGAAGCTCCTTGCGGCCGCTCCCCAATCGCCTGTCTCCCCGCAGACACGGAGAAGACGTGATTGTAACGCCTTTTGCCCAGGTGGGTGCCGCGCCCCCCGCAGGCCGCGCGGCCCGAGCCCCCTCCTTCCCCGCACTGACCGCCGCCTCCCGCCAGGTCCTGGCCAGTCTGCAGACGGTTCGGAGCAACGTCGCGGCCCTCGCCCGCCTGCGAGGCCGGGGGGCCTCCAAGTGAGCGGGGGGCGGGGCCGGCAGGCATGCGGGGGGCGGGGCCTGCAGGCTTGGGGGCGGGGCAGGCAGGTGAGGTCCGGCCCCACCCTGAGCTCACCGCCCCCCAGGAGCGCGTCCGGCGGGAACCCCCCACCCGGCAGCCAGCAGCCTCCACCCACAGGTAAGGCGGCTGCGCCCCTGCCGTGCCCACCACCCCAGTCCATGAGCCCTGGGCCCAAAAAGGGCCAGCATGCCCTCCGTACCCAGCCCGAGGCTGAGGCCCAGAGCGGGGCGGGAGGGGCGGGGGTCCCCAGGTGGGCATGGCACAGCCGGATGGCCCTGACCTGCTCGGCCCCCAGAGGACACGGGGCAGCAGTTGGCGCTGGAGGCCCTGGACGAGCTGGACTGGTGTCTGGACCAGCTGGAGACGCTGCAGACGCGGCACTCGGTGGGGGAGATGGCCTCCAACAAGGTGAGCCCCCCAGCGGCGCCCCGCGGCCTCTGCCCGCAGCGCCCCCTTGCCCCCGCCCTCACCTCCCGCCCCCCCCCCCCGCAGTTCAAGCGGATGCTCAACCGGGAGCTGAGCCACCTGTCCGAAACGGGCCACTCCGGGAGCCAGGTGTCCGAGTACATCTCCCGGACCTTCCTGGGTGAGTGGCGGGGGGTCCTGGCCCGGGCAGAGGTTGTGGGGTAGGAAGGAGGAGAAGGACGCCGAGGAAGGAGGCGCCTCTGTGACAGCCTTTGCAAGGGCTGCTGGAGGGGTCCACCCAGCTCCACGGGGCAAGAGAAGGGAGCGTTAAAGCTAGGGTTTTGAAGCATCTGTAGGAGTCTGCCAAGGAGGGAATGGAGGAAATAAGACACCTGGAGAGCTTGGAGGATGGGAAGGCTCCATCCCCAGACACGGGCTGTTTGGGGGAAGAGGCAGAGCCCCGGCTTCCCCAGGGGCCCGCCCGGCAGGACCAGAGAAGGGGGGCTGCAGGCCAGACGGGGACTTGGTCCAGGCACAAAGGGAACTTCGCTGATCCCAAGGCTTGGCAAGGTCCAGGACCTGAGGCCAGCAGGGCGGCCCCGTGGGTGAACCGGCTTCTCTGAGCCGCACCCCCCGGCCCACCTGCAGACCAGCCGACCGAGGTGGAGCTGCCCAGCCTGAGCCCCACGGAGCCCCCGCGGCCCATGGCTCAGATCGGCGGCCTGCGCGGGCTCCCCCACAGCGCCAGCCCCTGCACAGCCACCCTCCCACGCTTCGGGGTTCAGACTGACCAGGAGGGGCAGCTGGCCAAGGTGGGTCCCCAACCCGAACGCTGAGTCCTGGTTCTGTCCAGATGTCTGTCTTGGGCCTCGGTTTGCACACCTGTAAGCTGGGCCGGTGGGCTCAATGTGGCGTCTAGGGGGTGGAGTCTGGGGGCGGCGGGCAGGGGTTAAACTCTGGTCCTTCACATTTTAGGAGCTGGAAGCCACCAATAAGTGGGGGCTTGACGTGTTCAGGGTGGCAGAGCTCAGTGGGAACCGGCCCCTTACAGCCGTCTTGTTCAGCATCTTTCAGGTACGTCCGCGGTCCTGGGCATCCAATATGACCGCTGAGGTTTCCTCCACTCCTTCCTGCCCCAAGAAAGTCATTCCCCACTCTCCCTCTGACACTTCTCAATGGGATCGCTGAAGCGGGGTTTTGAAGGATGAATAGGAGTTTGCAGGTTGAAACTTTCATTGTCAACAAGCCTCAGCCCGGGGCCCCGCCCTTAAGAGACCCATTCTGGAGAGAACAGCTGGACACAGACATACCCTGCAGGGTCACGGGGAGGGACAGGGAGAGAGGGAGAGCAGGGAGGGCACCCTGGAGGAGGCGTTGGAGGAAGAGAAGGAGTGGGAATGGGGTGCGCTGCGCCCCCGAGGCCGAGGCCTCACCCGAGGCTGTGGCGGGCCAGGAGCGGGACCTGCTGAAGACCTTTCGGATCCCGGCCGACACGTTTGCCACCTACCTGCTGACCCTGGAGGGCCACTACCACGCCGACGTGGCCTACCACAACAGCCTGCACGCCGCCGACGTGGCCCAGTCCACGCACGTGCTGCTGGCCACGCCCGCCCTCGAGGTACTGCCCTGCTGGGCCCGGGCGGCCGGGTGGACGCAGAGAGCGAGCCCACCCCTCACCGCCCGGCCCCGGGCCCGCCCAGGCCGTGTTCTCAGACCTGGAAGTCCTGGCCGCTATCTTCGCAAGCGCCATCCACGACGTGGACCATCCTGGGGTCTCCAACCAGTTTCTGATCAACACGCGTGAGTCGGGACCCCCTCCCTGCCACGTGCTCTCGGGTGTCGGGGGCTAGTCTGTCCCATCCGTGAAACAGCCGTGGGAATCTTCCCTGCTTCAGTCCTCACCCAGGTCCCGGTACACAGCAGGCGCTCAATAAACGAGAGCTAACGACTGTGGCAGAGCTGATCTGGGTCCACTGAGGTCTTAAGGTTCAGGATCCTCGAAGAGGTCTGAGAAACCTAGCTGATAAGCAATTATTGGGCACCACTTGTATACAGCCTGGCGCGCCGGGGATGAGCGTGGCGCCCTCTCACTCGAGGATCCCGGAGTCCTGTAAGGCAAAGATTCAGTCCTTCATTCGGCGAGCGTCCAGTACACAGTGCCCCCCACCGCGCCTGCCCCCCCAGGAGTCTCAGATGCGGAGCTGGACACGGACCCCCATAGAGCCAGGGCAGGGGCAGAGGGAGGGATGGGCTTTGGGAAGGCTTCCCGGAGCAGGGGCAGTTCAGTTGGGGCTTCAACGCATGCATAGGAGTTTGCTAAGGAGCGCCCAAGCCTGCCTTGAGCGGGTCTTAGGCTCCCAGCCTCTCCCGCAGACTCGGAGCTCGCGCTCATGTACAACGACGCCTCCGTCCTGGAGAACCACCACCTGGCCGTGGGCTTCAAGCTGCTGCAGGCGGACAACTGTGACATCTTCCAGAACCTCAGCGCCAAGCAGCGGCTGAGCCTGCGCAGGATGGTCATCGACATGGTGAGGCCCTGGTGGCCGGTGGCGCTCGGCCCGTGTTGCTCCTGGGTCCGAGCCGTACGGTTTCCGGACAAGTTGGTCTTTAACTGCTGTGCAGAGGGTCAAACTTCTCTCCCGAACACAGTCCTGGCAGCCGTGGAGTTTGGGGGACACTCTAAATCCACCTGTGGCTCCCAGAGCCCTCGGAACCCCCCACTCCTCCCCGCAACCTCCCCACCCTTGCTTGTTCCGGCCACACCCATCTCCCTTTTCCGTCAGCATCCCCGGGTCTTCCCTGCCCCGGGACCTTTGCACGGGCTGTGCCCTCAGCCGGGCCTCTCCGCAGCGCACCTCGCCTCCTCCCCCAGGTTTAGCTCCCCTTCCCCTTGCCCTGTGTCATCGGAGGAGGGACCGTGGACCCAGCCCCGTTTGTGACCCGGCTCTGCAGCCCAATGGCCCCTGCCCGTTTCCCAGATGAGGCCCTGGAGGCGCCCAGGATTGAGGGCCCCAGGGGGGTGGCGCCTGGGAGGTGGGGGGTGAGCGCCGGGGCTGGGCAGGGTCCTGGCACCCCTCACCCCCGCCCCTGCCCCAGGTGCTGGCCACGGACATGTCCAAGCACATGGACCTCCTAGCTGACCTCAAGACCACGGTGGAGACCAAGAAGGTGGCGCATCTCGGCCTCCTGGGGCTGGACAACTACTCCGACCGCATCCAGGTGGGCCGCTCGCTAGCTGCATGTAGGAAGCGCCGACTGCACGCCGGGGAGAGGCAGGCCCCAGGGTGCCGTGCCTGGGCCTGAGCCATCGTCCCCTCCCGGGCCTCAGTTTCCCCAGCCGCCGGAAGGTGCGTCCGCCCGGCTGTGCCCCCTGAGCCTCGGCCTCCCCAGGTGCTGCAGAACTTGGTGCACTGCGCGGACCTCAGCAACCCCACCAAGCCGCTGCCCCTGTACCGCCAGTGGACCGAGCGCATCATGGCCGAGTTCTTCCGGCAGGGCGACCGCGAGCGCGAGTGGGGCATGGAGATCAGCCCCATGTGCGACAAGCACACGGCCTCCGTGGAGAAGTCCCAGGTCCGCGGGCAGCGAGGGGCAGTGCCGGGCCTGGGACGCCGTCCGCCTGGGCCGAGGGGAGAGGGACCTGGAGAGGCGTGGGTGGGGCGATGTGGGGCCCAGGGATCAGGGGCGCCCCGGAGGGGCACCGGAGGCTTCCTAGAGGAGGGGCTGTTGGGAGAGGGTTTTGAAGGATGAAGAGGAGTTGGGAAATGGCATTCTGGGCGGAGGCTGGACAGGGCCTAACGGCCACCTCCTCACAGGTGGGGTTCATCGACTACATCGCCCACCCGCTGTGGGAGACGTGGGCCGACCTGGTGTACCCGGACGCGCAGGGCCTGCTGGACACGCTGGAGGACAACCGCGAGTGGTACCAGAGCAAGGTGCCCTGCAGCCCCGTGGAGCCCGGCAGCCCCGGGCGGGGCGGCCCTGACGGGTTCCAGTGCGCGCTGGCCCTGGAGGAAGCAGAGGAGGAGGAGGAGGAGGGGGAGGAGCGGGCAGCGTTGGCTGGAGCGGCCTCGGGGTCACCTGACCCCGAGCTCCGGGGCCCCGGGGGCAGCCAGAGGACCGTGGGCACGGCCTGTGTGGACCGAGAGGCCGGCACGATGGCTGAGCCCTCTGACACCTAACGCCACCTGCCAGCCCTGGAGGGGGACAGCCGAGCTCTTAGTTACAGACGGGTCTCGGGGTCGAATCCGAGGTGCTTGGCTGGGGTCCGCTCTGACCCCAGGCTCAGCTAAGGAAGCTCTCCGAGGGGCTGGGCTGGAAAATCCCCCTCCCGGAGGAGGTCCCTGGAGTGGACAGGAGGTGCCAGCCAGAGGCCCCTTGTCCACCTTCTCCAGCTGTGGCACTTGAGCCACATCCGTCCCTCGAGTCATTCGTTCCTTATCAAATATTTATTGAGCACCTCCTATGTGCCCGGCCAGTCAGCGCCTGCTCTGTGCCTCTGGGGTAGTGGAGTGCTGGCAGGGGCTGCGGTGGGGGTCAGGCCCCCGTGCTTCTCCCTCCTCTGCCCAGGTGTGGGGCAGCTTGCGGCAAGGGAAAGGGACCTCGGCGCCGAAGCCTCGTCCACGCGCCATTCTGGCCCTGGAGCTGCGGTCGGGGGTGGGAAGGGGTCAGGAGAAGGGGGTTCTTGGACTGGGCCCTGTGAAGACTGAGGCAGCCCCTTTAGGCTGTGGCTTTGGGGTGCTGCCTTTTCTCCCCAGGGCGTGAGGCCCCTGCTCTCTCTGCCCCCCCCACGTGCTCATTCCCGAAGTCCCCCCAGCCCCCCTCGGGGAGCAAAGCCGCTGATGCTTTTTGTGCGAGTTACAGCCCCTCTGGACCTCAGCTCCCCCCTGTGACCTGACCCTAGTGCTTGGATAAACTTTGGTTGAGGGGTGCTGTCCATGTGCACCCTGCCCCCCCAAAAAAAAATCTTAAAACTTGGGGTATCGAGCATTTTTCTGCAGTTAAATCAAGCATTCAGGTTTTAAGACACCCTGTGACCCAAAATTACCATTGTGCCCATTTCATGGATGGGGAAACCGAGGCACGGAGGAGCCCGGTCACACAGCTGGGTAAGCAGCAGAGCAGGGCTTTGGGGCCTGTTCTCAGTGCCCCCCACCATCGCCCATGGGTCGGATGCGCTCCTGCAGGGGGTACCCGCCTTGCCGACAGCAGGGGGGCGCTCTGTCCTCAGTGCCCCCCACGGACAGGCCTGAAAAACGCTCGGCCCGTGGGAGAACTCCCGGCGGTGGGAAGCGCCGGCTTCATTCCCGGACATTACCCACCGGTCATGCTTCACCGTCTGATGGTAAAAACCCACAGGGGAGAATGAAAGTCTCCTGGAGCTGCAAACTTGCTGTGTCAAAAGGCAGAGACGCGGAGGGTTTCCCGTTAGATCTTTTTCCTCTCTTTGCCCCCCACGTCCCCTTTACGTACGAGGTGGTACATGTTTGGGAAAAAGTATAAAAATAAAATTCGGATATAACCCCACCCCAGTCGTCCACCTCTGGGTTTTTCCTCTACGCGTTTACGCGAGCACACACAAATTCCTCTCCAACTTCGGCCGCGGCCGCCCCCAGCCCACTAAGCACGGGCCCACCCCAGGCCCTTTGCATGTGCTGGTTGCTCTGCCGGGAAAGCTTTTTCCCGCCCTCATCCTCAAGCCTCTGGGCCTCGGCTCATGTTGCTTCCTCCAGGAAGCCCTCCCTGACCTTCTGCCCCAGGCCAGCCCCCTCCCTCGAGCCCATCACCCACTCCAGAGCGTGATCCCCGGAGGCCTGGGATCCTCTGCCTTCCCCGGAACCCCCCAGCGGTGGCCTTTAACACCTTCAACAGGTCACTTAGCCTCCTCCTGTTTTGTCACCTCACAGCTAAAATAACTGCAAGGACCCGTGAGAGAAGAGACTGAGTCCCGGGAGAGCCACTGGGTGTCGCTGGAGCGCGAACGAGCTGCCTCTTAGAAGCAGCGCCGTGGGGAGGGGGGCGAGGCCACCCCCTGGCCCCAGGTCCCAGGTCTTCCTCCTTGGGCCCCCTCCCATGCCTTTGTGGCCCACCCAGACCTGAAGGGAATTTTCAGCCCCAGTGAGCTCCCGGAGTGCCTCTCGGGGCCTCTGTTTGCCCTCAAAGGGGAGCAAAACCTGCCTGCCCCGCACCCCCAGGACTAGCGAGGGGCTCCTTTGACACAGAGGCGAGTTGCTCCTTGGGCTTGTTTAGTGGGTCCCAGCCCCAGGGCCTTTGCCCGGCCTTCCCTCCCTGCAGCACCATGGCCCCAGCTCTCCCCAGGGCCTGCTCCTTCTCCTCCTTCAGCCCCTGACCTCCCCGGCCAGATCACCGTCCCTCCAACCATCCAGTCACCCACCATCTTCGGGCGCTTGCTGAGTCCGCAGGCCTAGGAGCTGGCGGTGCCAACCCTCGCCTTTCCCAGCCCCAGTCGGCTTCAAGGATGAAAAGACCAGCACGATAATTTCTGATGGGGAGGAGGGGGTGGGAACCAGGGACCCGTGGAGGGGGTGATGGTTGGTCAGGCACTGGCAGTGGGTGAGGGCAGAGCTCCAGGCAGAAGAAATAGCAGGTGCAAAGGCCCTGGGGCAGGTTGGCTGCAGGAGGGGCTGGATTTTCCTGTGCGTCAGAGGAGGGCATGGGAGAGCCCCCGGCCCGGGAGTCCAGCCCCTTCTCCCACTCTCGGTTCTCTCTCCCCTGCCACGCAGGGGACAGCCCACACCCCTTCCAAGCCGGCTCCCGTTCCCCCCCAACTCAACCGAGGCTTGTAAAGGCCTTGCGTTCGTCTCTGCAGAAGCCGCTGCGCATTGTTGGGGGCTGACTGGCCCCTCACCCCGGTCCAATCAGTGGGCGTTTCTGAGCGCCAAACACCTACGGAGCCCCGCGCGAGCGTCCGGGGCCCCGAGCCGGCGCCTCGCGGAGCTGGGGGCCGGGCCGCTGGTCTCCACGGGGTGCAGGGCGCTGGGGAATGGGGGCACGATTATTTTCATTTTATTTCTGTTTTTCTGACCTTGCGCAGGCCTGTGCAGTGGGGGGAAAAGGGGCCAAAAACGTTACCCCTGGAAAAAAATACATTCTCCGCATCAGAGGGAGCGGGAGGGCGGCCCCTCAACCCGGAACGCCGGGGGCGGGGGGCCCGGAGGCGCGGAGTTATTCTCGTCGCCGGCGCCTCCGCAGCTGCCGAGCTTTTTATAAACGGGACCAGCGCCCCTTCCCCCAGCCTCGCCTCCCGGGGGGCGGGGAATCAGGGCGCCCCTGGGGACCGCGCACACCCCGTGGGCCTGGGGACCCGAATGGGGGCGGGGGGCGGAATGATGCGGCTGGGGTCAGGCTCTCACGCCCCATCCCCACTTTTTTCCTGCAGGTTTTGGGGAAGGACGAGGCTGGGGAAAGCACGTCCCAGCCCCCTCCTTACTGCTGGGTGTCTAACCCGAGGGAAGAGCCCAGCCTCGCTCGCCCCCTCCCCTCTTGTTTCGGGTCCTTAACCGCACGTTTTGGGGTTTAGGGGAGGTCAGGCCGTTTCCCTGGCCCCGCTGCTGCCTTTTTGGGGGAATTTTTCTCAGGAAGGGGGCGTAGGCGGGGGTGCTCCCCGAACGTCCTTCGGCCCCTATTTCTTCTTTTATATCTCAGTAACGGTTTGGGGAGAGTCTCTAACGGCCCCTACTTTGGGGCTCTTACACGCCAGAAGCTGGACGGGGTCTCCTTTGACCCCCATATCCTCTTTTTCTTCCTATTTTATCTTGAACCTCCTAAATGGGGGCGGGAGGGCATGGAGCATCCTCTCGGGCCCTGGCTCCTCTTTTCTGAAACTGGAGGTAGGGGGCGTTTAACCAGAGGTCACAGTACCCCCGGCTTGGCGGGAGCCGCGGGGGTCTCCGGCGCGGGCGAGAAAGGGGCTCGGACTGTCACCCTCCTGGGAGCCACCACTGGACGGGAGGAGGGAGGCGGCGGGCGATGATTGGCCGTCCAACACGTCACTCGAGCGTTTCAGCCAGTAAAAGAGAGCCGGGCAGCCCCGCCCTCTGATGGGCGGTCCCGCCTCGCTTGCACCGCCCCGGGGCCCCGCCCTCGCACGCTATTGGATGCGCACGCTGGGCCCCGCCCCACCCGCGCGTCCTTCTGCGCGGAGTCCCCGCCCCTGCCGGGCTGGGCGTGCGTCACGGGCCTTCTCTCCATGCGCGGCCACGCCCCCCGCAGACGTCACGGGTCATCTGCATGCGAAGCCCCGCCCCGCCCGCTGCAGGACGTCACCGCGGACTGCAGGGGCCGGAGCCGCCGCGCAGCCCCGCATTCGCGCCCGGGGGTCCCGCCGCCGCCGCCGAAGTCCCGCCGCCAGGGCCGCCGCCGCGTCGGTGCAGGGCGAGGTGAGCTCGGGGCCGGCCCGGGCGGCCCGCTCGGCGCACCTGCCGCACCTGCGCGGGCTGGGGCCGGCGGGGTGGAGCGGGGCAGGGGCGGCGGCCGCGGGCCTGGGGTCTGCTCCCGGGCGCCCCGCACCTGCCCGGCTCTCCCCGCACCCCGGCTCCGGGGCGGGGGGGAGGGGAGGCAGCTGCCTCGCGGGAGCTGTGCGTGCGCGTGCGCGTGGCTGCACACGCGTGGGCGCGCCCGCCTGGGCCGAGTGTGCCTTGTGTGCGTGCTGCACGCGTGTGGGAGACGCGTGGACTGTGCGTGAGCGTGCACGGCCGTGTGCATTGGTGCGCGGGGATGCGTGTCCTGCGGGTGCACTCCTGCACGGGTGGGGGGCGCCGCCGCGCGGGGAGGGGGGCTCTGCACGTCTGCATCTGCGAGGGGGCGTGCAGACAGCGCCCTGGGCCTCGCGGGGGTCTCCACGCCCGCGTGTGCACGCGCGGGGCAGGTGTGCGCGCGTCCTCGTGTGTGCACGTGAGCGCACCCCGCCCCACACAGGATGCCTCGGCGCTCCCTGCCCGGGCGCGGGGGCTGCAGGGGGCTGCAGGGGGCTGCGGGCGCGCGTCCCCGCGGGGCTGTACACGCGTGAGCACGTGCGCCCGCGGCTGGGTGCTGAGGCCCGGGAATGACTGGCAGGGGCGGGGCCGCCTCGGGACACGGCGGCAGGTTTGGGGGGGCCAGCCGCACCTGGGGGCGCCCCCGAGCTCTCCACCCCGTGCCCCGCCGCCCAGATGGCGTCCGCCACAGACGCGCGCTACGGGCAGAAGGAGGCGTCGGACCAGAACTTCGACTACATGTTCAAGATCCTCATCATCGGCAACAGCAGCGTGGGCAAGACGTCCTTCCTGTTCCGCTACGCCGACGACTCCTTCACGCCCGCCTTCGTCAGCACCGTGGGCATCGACTTCAAGGTCAAGACCATCTACCGCCAGGACAAGAGGATCAAGCTGCAGATCTGGGTGGGCCTGCGCCCCGCCCGGGCAGGCGTTAGGCGCCGCTGGGCACCGGGGTGGACGCCCAGAGGAGGGCAGGCAGGAGGGGACAGGGAGGCCGGGCGCCGCTCCCCCGCCAGGCCCCAGTGCCAGCGCAAACGGTGGGTCCTCCCCCACCCCCGAGACCGTCGGGGTGTCACTGGCCTGATGCCTCCACCTTTTCGTCCTCATGTCGCTCCTGGGGGCTGCCTGAGGTTTCAGCGAGGTGCCCGCCCTCTCCCAGGGAAAAGCCCATGCCTTCCCGCAGCCCGAGGCCCCCCTGGCCAGCCCCCTCCGACACCCCCACCTTCAGCTCCTCCTCGTGCTCCCCAAATGCACTGGGCAGGCGCCAGCCCCAGGGCCTTTGCACTGGCCGTGCCCTGTGCCTGGGAGCCCTCCCCCTGGCACCCACTCAGCTCCCCCTCACCTCCGCTTTCTTGTTCCCCTTAGCCCTTGTCTCCCTCAGTCACGAGGATATACTTTATTCTTTTTAAACATTTCCTGTCGGTTTCCTGCACTGAGCTGTCGGTGTCACCGCGGCCCCCAGTTGGCGTTTGCT
Source organism: Tolypeutes matacus (assembly GCA_026826555.1). Lineage (NCBI taxonomy): Eukaryota > Metazoa > Chordata > Mammalia > Cingulata > Chlamyphoridae > Tolypeutes > Tolypeutes matacus. Next base: position 339,677 of record JAKSZT010037504.1, read on the forward strand.
GAGTGCAGCCGACGTACCGGTGTGACGAGCATTCTCAGGGCAGGTGGCGCGGCCCGCTCTTTCTGACCCTCTGCGCCCCTGTGACTCTCGGCACCATCTCAGAAGTCATCTCCACTGCCGGGGGCTCATGTGTGGGTTCTCTGTGACCCTCTGTCTCTTCCTCCCCCAGGACACAGCAGGACAAGAGCGGTACCGGACCATCACCACAGCCTACTACCGGGGCGCCATGGGCTTCATCCTCATGTACGACATCACCAACGAGGAGTCCTTCAACGCCGTGCAGGACTGGTGAGCCGGCGCCAGCCCCCAGGCCTACACGCCCCTAGCGGGATCAGCCGCCTTCTATAGTCGGAACAGCGCGGCCTTGGCTCAAAATAACGGGCAAAAACGCTTCCAGATGGAAAAACGCAACTGAAGCTGGCAGGAAAAAATAACCGGGGCGTGGGGGGCGGACAGGGCGCGGACCAGGCGCCCTTTAAGATCTCTGCCTGGAGAGTTAACTAAGCGTTAAAGAAAACCCCGTTTGCTGAGGGTGGGGGGGCCAGGTCAGCAGAGGCTGTTGGAGGGAGGGGCTCCCGGGAGCTGAGGCTGCAGGGCGGCAGGGGTGTGAGGGGTGGCCTCGCTTTGGGGGCACAGGAGATGGGTGAGGAAGGGGTCCTCAAGGGTGGGGTGGCGCCGACGGGTGCGGGGAGGAGAGTGAGCTGCACCTGGCGAGATCAGGGAACGGGCAGGGGCAGGGCCGACCTCGAGGGGCTCAGCCCCCAGCCCCTCACTTGCCATGTTACTGTCTTCTCCAGGTCGACCCAAATCAAGACCTACTCCTGGGACAATGCACAGGTGCTGCTGGTGGGGAACAAGTGTGACATGGAGGACGAGCGGGTGGTGTCGTCTGAGCGTGGCCGGCAGCTGGCCGACCACCTGGGTGAGCATGCAGTGGGGCTGGAGGAGGGCGAGCGAGGCCCCCACCCCCAGGGTCTCAGGGCAAAGCCATGGTAGGGCCTGGACACGATGTCAGGCAATTCACACCCTTGGCCAACTGGTCTTGATCAAGGGGTCATTTGAAGTGGGTTTTGATGGCTATGTAGGAGTTTGCTAGTCACTGGGTCATTTGGCCCCGCTTGTGCCCCAGGCAGGTGCTAGGTTCTGGGCCCCTCAAAGCCCAGGTCTGTGAGGTGTGGCCTGGAGGAATCTGTGGGGGCCAGGCTCGGCCTGGGGGAAGGTGAGGCTCCCTGGAGGAGGGCACCAGAAATGGTGCTTGAAGGACCTTTCAGGCAGAAGAAATAGCTCAGGCAAAGGCCCCGATGGGGCAAAGGCCCTGTGCATCTTGGCAAATAGCTCTGCGTGGCTGGAACACGAGGGTCAGTTGGGAGAAGCGGCGCGAGCTGGGGGCAGCCGGTGCTGCGGGACCTGACACGCAGGCTGCGTCGGGGCCCTTCCGGGGGCAACAGGGAGCCACGGAGGGTGTGTGGCAGGGGAGGGCCTGGCTCAGAGGCCAGCGGGGGCCCGGGGCCTTGGCGATGGCCTAGGGGGCGCAGGTCGGGGGGGCTGCCCTGTCCAGAGCGGCTCCCCGCAGGCCCCAGCGGGCACCCCCTCCCTGGGAGCACAGCAGGCACCTCTGCCGGGAGCTCACCCGCCCGCCCGCCCCAGGGTTCGAGTTCTTCGAGGCCAGCGCCAAGGACAACATCAATGTCAAGCAGACCTTCGAGCGCCTGGTGGACGTCATCTGCGAGAAGATGTCCGAGTCGCTGGACACGGCGGACCCCGCGGTCACGGGCGCCAAGCAGGGGCCGCAGCTCAGTGACCAGCAGGCGCCCCCCCGCCAGGACTGCGCCTGCTGAGGGCCGCCCCGCCCCCTCCCGCCGCCGCGAGACCCCTGCCCCCGACTCTGCCCCCCCCTATTTATTATCGTAGCTATTTATTTATTGATTGATGTTCGGGGCCCCATACACCCGCCCCAGGCCCCCTCCGCCCCGCCTGCCCCCCCACCGTGGTATGTCGTGGCCCCATGAACCCACTGCTCACCCTCTAGACAGCCCCGTTTTTTTGGTAATTCACCCCAGTTGTTGGTTGTGAAGGGGGCCGACTCCCTGGAGCAGGCTGGGAGGGGAGCTCAGCAGGGACCAGCGTCTTGGGGGCAGAGCCCGGCCCACCCCAACTCCCCCTCCTCAGCCCCTCTCCGCGGCAGGCGCCACCCCTGCCCCTCCAGGCCTGCTCTGTCACAGAGTGTGGAACACGCCTCCCCTCCGCCCCCGAGACGTCTCCGGAACCACCCAATAAAGCGAGTGGACGCCGCCACGGCCCGTCGCCCTGCCTGCCCTGCGCTGGCTTTCGACACCCCCGAGGTTGCAATCAGAGCATTTAATGGAACGTGCAGTCAAGGCCGGAGGCCGGCGGGTGGCCCTGCCCTCTGGTCCAGGACCTCAGTGTCGCGAGGCCGGGGCTCAGCCCAGGAGGGGCCACGAGCCCAGGAGGGGCCACGAGCCCAGGAGGGGCCGGCCCAGCCACGGCCCCGTGAGGCCCCCAGCACCAGGGGCTGGGAGGTCAGGTGACGTCTGTCCTCGTGGCTGTGCCAGGGTCTGTGGGGGTGCGCCGGGGCCTCTCTGGCAAACCAGGGTGGTCAGCTGGGGCTTGGCCTCGCCCTGCCAGGTGCCCGGGGGTGTCAGCCAGGAGCTGCCACACGCTGCATTTGGCCCACCTGCCCTGGGGCAGGGTCAGCCCTGCTGGACAGGCGTGGTGGGGACCTGGGGGGGTGGGTGGAGCAAGAAGTCAGAGGTCGGTGCCCCACCCGGGGCGTCCTGGGCCCGCCCACTGCACTCACCCGGTACTTCAGGTAGGACAGGTACGTGTCCCAGCAGAGGGTCAGGCTGTTGATGTAGGTGACCCGGAGCTGGGGGGGCACGAAGAGGAAGTTCAGCAGCTGCGCGGGCGGCCACACGCACCAGTCAGCCTGCGGGGGAGGGGGCGAGGTGAGGGCGGGGCCTGGGCCAGCGGGGCGGGGCCGCGGGGAGGGCGGGGCCAGGCGGGGAGGGCGCGGGGCGAGCCCACCTTGTAGAATTCCCAGAACTTGTCCCGCAGCTCCTGGCAGCTCTCCTGCACTGTCTGGCCCTCCAAGCAGCCAAGGCCTAGCAGGGAAATCGAGGAATGAGCCAGGATGGGGGTGGGCTGACGTGGGAGGGGGTCTCGGGGAGGTGCTACCTACCCTGTCACCAGGGCCCCTTTGGGGGAGGAATGGGGGCAGCTCCCGGCCTGGGGCCTGCAGTGTCCCTCCTGGGGGAGCCCTCTCTTCCTCCACACGCCCCCATCCTGGGTGAGCCCCCCATCTCCACGCGGCCAGTCTCGCACGTCCTGAGTGCCCCCAGGCCAGGGCCACAGGTCCAGGCGGCGGCCGGGGCTCCTTACCCAGGAAGTACCAGGCGCCGAGCACGGGCGAGGCCACCAGCTGGTCGACGAGCACCTTCCCCAGCGCGGTGGGGAGGCTGCGCAGGCCCGAGGCGGGCAGCAGGCGGTCCAGCCACAGGTACCAGCAGTGCAGGAAGGGGCCCATGCTGCAGCCCACCGCCAGCATGCAGGCTGCGGGCGGGGCGCGCCGTCAGCGCCTCCCGGGGGCCTCGGCGACACGGAGGGGCGCCCCTGCAGCCTCCACCCCCCAGCCCCCAGGGCACGCGGCACGGAGGAAACCGAGGCAGGTGGGTCGGCGGGCGTGAGGGAGGGCAGCGGCCCGGAGGACTACAGGGCCGGAGAGGAGGAAACCCCAGTGACCCCCCGATAGGGGACAGAGACCCAGGGAGGAGATGGACACCTCCAGGGAGGGACATCCCGGGAAGGGGACGGAGCACCCCGGAAGTGGGCAGAGACCCCCGACAAAAAAAAGCCCAGGCAGTGTTTGGAAACCCCAGGGAGGGACGTCCCAGGCAGAGAACGCAGACCCCAGGATGGAGATGGAGACCCCTGGGGAGGGACATCCCAGGGAGGGCACGGAAACCCCCGAGAGGAACAAAAATATCCCAGGCAGACGACGGAGACCCCATGGGAGAGATGGAAACCCCAGGGAGGGGACAGAGATCCAAGGGTGGGAGGAGATGGAAGGAGACCCAAAGGGAGGGGACAAAGACCCCCAGGGAGGGGACGAAGACGGGGGTGGTGGGAGAGTATGGAGACCCCCTGGAGGAGCTGGAGACCCCCGGGGAGGGGCGGCCCAGGGAGGAGACGGAGACCCCCGAGAGGAGGAAAACACATCCCAGGCAGAGGACGGAGACCCCTTGGAGAGATGGAGACCCCCGGGGAGGGGACAGAGATCCAGGGGTGGGAGGAGATGGAAGGAGACCCAAAGGGAGGGGACAGAGACCCAGATGGGGACAAAGACCCCCAGGGAGGGGACGAAGACAGGGGTGGTGGGAGAGTATGGAGACCCCCTGGAGGAGCTGGAGACCCCCGGGGAGGGGCGGCCCAGGGAGGAGACGGAGACCCCCGAGAGGAGGAAAACACATCCCAGGCAGAGGATGGAGACCCCCGGGGAGGGGACAGAGATCCAGGGTGGGAGGAGATGGAAGGAGACCCCCTGGAGGAGCTGGAGACCCCAGGCGGGGGCGAGCTCAGGGCGCCCGCGTCACGCGGCGGCCCGCCCGGGGGCCAGGGTCAGAGGTCGCGGGGTCAAGGGGCTCCCACCTGAGCGCCGCGGGTCGAACCTGCGGCCGGGCCGGGCTCGGACCTCCCAGGCCTGGCGCACGCCGTCGCCCGCCGCCATGAGCGCGCCGCAGCCCAGCGTGTTGGTGGCGAGCAGCGCCCGGCCCCGGAACAGCGGCTGCCCCGCCGCGCACAGCGCGTGCAGCCGGCGCCAGCCGCGCGCCGCCATGGCCTGCCGGGACCCGGAGCGCGCCGCAGCGCCCGCCCCGCGCCGAGGTGGCCAATCGCCGGCCGCCGTGGCGCCCCCCGGCCCGCCCCGCGCCGCGCCCACCAGTAAAAGACCCGCTTCCTGTCCCGCGGCCAATCGCCGGTCGAAGCTATGCCCCGCCTCCTCGTGCGACACGGGCCAATCGCAAATAAGCGTCCCGCCGCATCAACGCTGACGTCCCACGGCCCCGTCTCCGGCCTTTCCTACGTTGGCCTATGGGTAGCTTTCGCCACACCCCTTCCTACCTGTCACTGGCCAATCGGAGGCCGATATCTCGTCCGCCTCCCGCTCTGCGACGGCCAATCTCAGACAGGTACTGCGCTCCTCCGCCAATCACCTCCGGGGTCTCCGGAATGTTCGCGACGGGGTCGAACTATTGGCCTTGACCAGGGCGGAAGTCCAATCACACGTAGAGGGGGCGGGGCCACAGGTCTGCTGCGCGCGCAGCCCAAAGGGGACCCGAGCCTCAGCTTTGACTTCAATTCCAGAATAATAAAAATAATCCTAATGCTGGGCGCGTGACGGGCAACAGCTCGTGTCACGGACGCTCTATGATGCCGCGATCACTATGATGTCCTCGTTTTACCTCCTGTGCTGCCGTGGGGGAAAGGTGCTTTTCAGTGAGAGTCTCACTGGCTGCCTGTCGGGGGGTCGCGGGGGAACGAGGGAGGAAACCACTGTAACCGGGGACGGGGACAACCAGGTCACGAACTCCTCACTGCTGGGGAAGAGCGGCGCTGGCTGGGGTGCGGAGCCCGGGAAGCTCTCCCAGGGGAGGGGGTCTGCAGAGGCCCCCGGGAGGGTGGGGATAGGGCTTTACACCGGCATCCCCAGGCGGGAGGCCCAGTTCAGCCTGGGGCCGCGGGGCAGGGGAGGCATTCCTGGAATGCCAGGCGGGGTGGTGGTGCCTGGGCCCAGAGGGGTGACGGCCCTTAGCTGCTCCACGCTATTCCTGGGAGGGGATGGGCTGCCTCCCAGCCCTATGGCTATGGCTTGCTCAATCAGGCCAGAAGCTGCCCTTTCTTCAATGTATGTCATGGGGGACTTGAGTCATGGCCTCATGACCTATTCATCATTGCAAACCTTGTAAGGGGGAACCTCTGACAATGATACAGATGCCTTTATACGATGATAAAATAGCAAAAGGTTAGTACCTGAAGTTTCGGAAGCTAGCTAGGGTGGTCTCAGCAGGGTTTACGGTTCCTTTAGACTTAACCTCGCCCTTGTGCAGGCTCACTCTCGGGGTGGCAGCCACTCCCCCCACCTATTTAATATCCACATGAAAAACCTTGGAACTGGCCTGTCCCCAATCCTTGTGACTGGCCCTGGTTTGCTACCCCACACTGTCCAGCCCCTTATTTTTTATTAATGAAGGAACCTGTGTCCAGCGCCACCCCAATTATTCATTAGCACCCCGATGTTACAAAATCTTACAATTTCTGCAAATCCGACAGGCAGCTTTTGGGCCCTCTAAGACGGCTGGCCGCCTTTGCTTGCACAACCAAATAAACTCTCTCTTTGAAACCCGAGTGTCTCAGGAATTAGCTTTAAAGATGTATGGGGAGGAAAGAACCCACTTTTGCTCAGCATCACCACTGTGCTTTTCAATGGTTGGGTGCAGGGAGAACAATCAAAAGAATATTCTATGATGTACGAAAATTAAAGGAAATTCAAAGTTCGTTGTCCATAAAGAAATCTATTGGAACACAGTCATGCCCACCCGTTTCCATATTGTCTACTTTTTAACTACAGGGAGGATCTGTCTACTTTGTAACTACAGTTAGTGGAGTGGATGTAGCTCCAGTGGTTGAGCACCTGCTTCCCATGTTCGAGGTCCTGGGTTAGATCCCCAGTCCTCCTGAAAACACCAAACAAACAAACAACAAACATCTGCCTTTTAACAAAGTTACAAAATTTGGCATCCCCGTTAGGGGTTCTCTCCCAGGTTATCTCATTCTGATTCAAGGAAGTTATTTCATAAACTCTGTAGTTATAGATAATTAATAGCTCAAAATAATTCTTGCCTGTTGACATGCAAATGAATCACGCTGGGGTGGATGACACTGTTCCCCCCAGTCCAAAAGACACAATTTTGTCTTTTTTTTAAATTTAATTTATTTTTTATTGTGGGTAAAAATCAAAATTTTCACCATACCAATATTTGTAAAATGATATATAAATATATATGCATATATGTGCTTTTGTCTTGATTTCTACATTTAATAATGAGCTAATAATTTTTAGCACACATTTTCATATCTATGTGAATCAGGATTTTTCCTTTTTTTCTGTTTTTTGAAAATTGCCCTTCAGCATTGTCAAGTTCCTGGCCTGGTCTTCCAGGCTGCAGATTTTATGGCATCTTGGTGGAAGGCATCCATTTTATTTAATTATATTTTAATTATGACATACCTGACAGAGGCAGGTAAATCTCGCCCACAGAGAAGGTTCACGTGGCTGACGGCTCAGCGAAGCCAAAGGAGTTAGAGGACTTTGCCGCCTCGTTTGGTTTCCCTCTTTATAATTTTGTGGGTTGCTTTTGATTTATTTACAACTGATAACGTCACCTGCGTGGGCAGCATTGGGGACTGGGAATTTGGCTTCAGTGATGGGTAATGGTTGCTGGCTGAGAAATAAAGGAGAACCAAGAATTGCACAACTATGTGATTATACCAAATACCATTGAGTGTACACTCTGGATGAATTGTATGCTTTACTAATATGTTATCAATAAAATTGATTTGTTTAAAAAAAAAAATTTCATGCCCACCAGGAATGGAGAACAGCTGGTCCTGTGATCTGATCAACACTTTTAAGGAATTAAGCTTGATTTTGGGGGGCCTGCACGTACAGTCCTCACAGGACAGCTGGCTGCTACCTGGCTTGTGGAATCACCTTTACAGGTGAGGAGGCCACTCTCTGGCAGGCCAAGAACCTCGGGACACCTGGGGGATGTCGAGAAGAGGAATTCACTCCAACAGGTAGGCACCACAGGTGAAACCTGGTGGAGCTTCTAGCTTTGGGTTAGCAAATGAGAGGCTTTTAAAAGCTCACTCTGGGGGTGGATGTGGCTCAAGCAATTGGGCGCCTACCTCCCAAATGGGAGGTCGTGGGTTCAGTTGCCAGTGCCTCCTAAAGAAGACAAGCAGATGCAACGAGCAGACGAGCGGAAACGAGTAAGACACTTTCTGGCTGGTTTGGTCGGTGGAGCGTCTTGTCTCCAG
>JAKSZT010037504.1:348191-362153 GCA_026826555.1 Tolypeutes matacus
CTGGAGACAAGACGCTCCACCGACCAAACCAGCCAGAAAGTGTCTTACTCGTTTCCGCTCGTCTGCTCGTTGCATCTGCTTGTCTTCTTTAGGAGGCACTGGCAACTGGCAACTTTTTTACCTCAGGGGGTAAAAAAGTTCACTCTGAGGTTCCCTATGGAAATTTCCAGCAAACTGAAAAAGGCCTGCAACACCTGTGTGGTTAATTGGAGCAAACAATGAGACCAGTCAAGGATGATCTTTGAGATTATTTTTCAACAAAAGGGATAACAGCTTCCCTCCACTATGTAAAAAAAAAAAAAGCTGGTTTTGCTTCTATTTGGAAACTTATTCCAATATTCTTGGTCTTGAAACAACCTGTTCTTTGGATTCTTCTTTGAACTGACTTCTCACCTGTTTTCCTCCTGAGTTCACTGAATCTTTAACGCATTCTCTTTACGTCAGTAAGGGAATCGTGACGACTTCCCACTGAAAACCAGGCTCTCACCCGTCTTGTCTCTAGTGTCCCGACCGGGCTCATCGAGGGGCGACTCAAACCCTGGCCTTTGTACACTCTGTTTCCCCTTCCTGGATTTGCTGTTTTCTTCCCCAGTGAACACCTTCTCTGATATTCCCCAAAGTCCCTGCAGCATCCTCAGGGCTCCCCTGGCCCTAGTTCTCATTCTCTGGCTCAATCCATATCACCCAGTGTGGCGTCAGAACAATGAGATGGGGAAACGGACGTGGCTCAAGAGGTTCGGCGTCCGTCTACCATATGGAGAGACCAGGGTTCGATCCCCTGTACCTCCCGGTAAAAAAAAAAAAAAAGAATGAGATGTTTCTTGAATTTATGAACAAGTGCTCTGGTTGATGAACTCCTACTCACCCTTTGAAACCCCAGCCCCAATGCCCCTCTTCCCTAGACAAAGCCCTCACACCCTCTCTGGGCTCCTCTAGCCCTGTTCCCTTCCCTCTGTCCCAGGCCCCAGCATTAGGCAGGCCCAGAGGGGGATCTGGCGGCTTATCAAATAACTCACAACATCCAAAAGGGTTTATTAAACTAGTATCTATTTAGCACCATTCTCGGTGGGCCAGATTCTTGATCTCCAGGTGGAATTTTGGGCCTGGCCTTCACGGGGTGTGTGTAAGTTTTTCAGGTGATGTGCTGAGGTTGGGGATAACCGGGGTGGCAGGACGCTCATTCCTCCAGCATCAGCCCCCTCAGGGGCCCCCAGCCATCACTTGAAGCAGACATCCCTGTGGGACCTGGTCGTGGACGGGCAGGCTTCTGGCTTCTCCCCCTGGAGGGCATGGCTGTGAGTCGGGGTCCTGGTGGGAGACCCCCCACCTCCCGAATCCCACTGCTCCCGTCCCCCCTTACTTGGTACAACTGGCAAACGAGGCTGAGGAGCTGGCCATGGTCTTCCAGGGGTTTCTGTGCAGGGCAGGGCAGGAAGTCAGGCAGCCCCGCCCCAGGCCTCCCACCCCCAGCCTCCGCCGCCCGGGCTCCTACCCCGTTGACGACGACCCAGGGCACGTATCGATGGGGTGGCTGCAGGGCACTGGTAAGCTGGGCGTTGGCATGCATGAGCTCCGTGCCACGCTCGCCCGCTGCGCATGCCAAGATACTGTCCTCTGTCACCTTCGGGGCGTACAGCTGCAGGCACTGAGGGGGAGGGGCAAGGGCCTTGCCTCAGCTTCCTCCCTGTTATCTCCCCAACGGTCCCCCAGGCCCCCAAGCCAGGCCTCTGTTTTCTCATCGGGAGGAGAGGACAGAGATCCCTGGCCCTCTCCCCCACCTCCCCCGCCCCTCACATTTCTCAGCCAGGGCAACACCCCTCCTTCTCCTCCTCCTCCAGCATCTCCTGAAGTGCCCCCTCCACCTCCGAACTCCCCCAGCCCCACTAGGCCTCCGCAGGGCTGGCAGTGTCTCCAGATGAGGCCAGGTGTTTGTCGAATGACTAAACGATGGGGCAAGTGAGTCACTGCTGTGGCAGTAACTTCCTGAGACCTATTTGTAATGTCCCAGGGCAGTGGGTGGGGTGGGTCCCGAGGTTCTCCCACCCCAGAGGAGGCCCTTTTGTGTCCCTGCAAATTCCTCTTTGAACTTCCAAGCCCAGCTCAGAGGCGCCCTCCTCCAGGAAGTCCTCCTGATCTGCCCACGCCTCCAGGAGTTTTCCGGGGACACACAGTGTGTGGGGGGGTGAAGCCGAGGCTGGTGGGTCCAACCCTCCAAGGCTGAGCAGGAGGCTCGCTCACCGCCTTCAAGTTTGCTTCCATATCATCCATCTCCTCCAAGCAGACAATAGTCAGGAAAGCCATGGCCGCCTCCAGCTTGTCCAGCACACAGGCCTGGGGGCCGGGGAGGGAGTCAGGCAGGGACGCTGGGCGGCTCAGAGCTCCCGCGACCCCTTCTGGCAGTGACCACCAGCCTGCATTACGGACTGGAGAGAGGTGCGGGAGGCGGAGCAGGCTCCCCTCCGCCTCCAGGGCAGGGTCTCCCCAGCTCCCCGGCAGCCTCTGGCGCCTCTCACCTCCACCTTGTTCAGCTTGCACTCCCGCTCTCCATGCTGGCAGGTGAACTCCAACTTGCCGCTGATGTTCTGTTCCTGCAAGGCGGTGGGGTGAGGGGCTGCTGGCCCCGGCGGGGCGCCCCCCACCCGGTGCCTCGGTTTCCCCGGCGCCCACGCACCTGGGCGTTTCCGTAGGGCACCAGCGTGACGTTGAGAATCTCCATGACCATCAGCCAGGTGGGGAACAGCTCCCGGACCAGGAAGGCCCGGCAGCCGTCACAGAGCGACTCGTAGTACAGGCTCACGTTGACAGGAGGGAAGGCAGACTTACTGACGGGCACCCGCGGGCACAGGGTGGCCTGCGGGGGAGGAAGGGGCAACGCTGGGAGACTTCCGCGCGGCTCCCTTGCAGAAAGCAGCTGCAAACAGTAGGCGCTCCATTTTGCACTCCTGCTAAAACTGGCTCTGGGACCTTGCTTTGTTCCCCAAATCTCCCTAGATCTCGATATGCCCGCAAAACGAGTGGGACACCGACATGCAAGCACTAGGCACTTAATGTATACACAGGCCTTGCATTCCTGCCGAGGCCCTGGCCAAAGAAGGAAGGAAACTCCTCCCCACGGGGCACTGCACGCAGACGTGCCCGCTTCGGCCCACTGCCCTGGACCCAGCCTTGAGGGAGGCGTATACCACACACACCTAATGCGTGCTCATCGCTTGCATTCCATCCTCCCTGCTTACTCGTCATCCGCACCAGCCCGCGTGAACCCAACTGCATAGAGGTGGTGCCTAATATTTGCTGACTGCTGGTGCCGGCGGTCCTGTCTGCGGGGCTGTGATCAAGAACCTCGGCCTCCGGGGCGCCTGCAGCCTCCGCACCAGACACACGCGAGCCCTTGTCGGGCGAGCACGCACACAGAAGGCGCCCAATGCATGCCGGTGGCCTCGGCGAGCCACCCGGCTGCTCTGGAGTTGCCGCGGTGTACACAGTAGGCGCTTGCGGCTCCCTGGGGCCGGGCGCTAAGGAAGTGAAACCACCCGGAGCGGGCGACGCCGCGGCGCCGGTGGGGGCTGGGCGGAGTGCGGGAGTGGGGGGCTGGGCGGAGTGCGGGAGTGGGGGGCTGGCGCCCCGGCGGGACGCGGCCTCGGTCTGGGGTGGGGGGAGGCGCCGAGGCCCGGCGCCCTCCCTGGGGTCGCCGTCCCTACCTTGCAGCCGGCTGCCCCTTCGAGGCGCGTCTCCACCCGGGCCGCGCGCGCCGCGGCGGGGGTCGCCAGCAGCAGCGACAGCAGCGGCAGCAGCGGCAGGAGCGGCGAGGCCATCGCGGCGGAGGCGGCCGCCCGGGAGGCAGCGGCCTTTAACCTCGCGCGGGCCCAGCCCCCCCGCCGGGCCCGCCTCCCGGAGCCCCCGCCCCCCGGCCGCCTCCGGGGCCAGCGCGCCCCACCCCCGCCAGGTGCTCGCGCCCCAAACCACGCGGCCGTGGGGCCGCCCTTCGCCTCCCCCCGGCCAACAGCCAGCCCCCGCCGAGTCCCGCGGGGCTCCGGGCAGAGCACCTGGCGCGAGGTGGGGTGGGGGCGCCACTGGAGAGACCCCCAAGACCCCGCGCCACTGTCCCCACCAGGCCGGGGAATCCCGGCCGCGCCCCAAAGCCCGCGCTGTAGTTGGGGGTTCCCCTGCCTGGGAGGAAGCAGAGCTGCGCCGGCCAGCCCCGGGACGCCCACCTGCCCGCCCCTCTCCTTCCCCCTCGCAGGCTCCCCAGCCCCCCACAACCGATGCGGGCCAGGGGAGGGCCGTGCAGGACCAAAGAAGCCTGCGTGGGAAGAGCGCGCGCTTCTCTTCTGGCCGCCTCCCCCACTGCTGGGGGGCCCGAGGCCCCTGGGGGGCAGCGCTGTCGGAGTCGGAGCAGAAATGAACTGAGGGGGTGAGGAGTGGGGATCGCCGTCCAGCCAGGCCCAGGCTGACCTCTGGCTCTGCCAGGCGACCTCAGCTAGAGACGGAGCCGTGGCCCCTTCTGTGAAAGGGGAGAAGAGTGAGGCTTGGGGGATCGAGCTGCCGGGGGCGGCGAGCCTGGGCTGGTGGGGACACAGGACAGCATCGTGAGGCCCGGCAGGGGTGAGGCTGGAGGCCGTGGCTGGGGGAGTTCCGAGGAAGCGCCCCGCCCCCCAGCTGAGTCCTCTTGCCCCCCCAGCTCGGGGGAAGCCCCACCTAGCCTATAGCCTGATGGGAAGAGATTAATGGACCCCCCGGGGAGAAGCCACCCGTCGCTGGGGTGGGCATGCTGCTGGGGTGGGTACGGTTCCCCCTTACCACCGAGCCCCGAGCCCCGGAGGCGCCCGGCACAGGAGCGGCAGGGGCGAGGCCCACAGGGGAGGCGGCACCTCGGCTGGACCCCTGGAAGGCTGGGGGCGCCGAGGCCAAGGCGGGCAGGCTGGTGGGGGCTCTGGGCTCCCAGGGGAAGAGGGAGGGGGCAGGGACCCTCCGTGTCAAGGGCGAACCAGGTCCCGAGGGGTGGCGCCAGGACCCAACTCGGCCTCCCCTGGACCTGAGGCAGGTGCGGCCAGGGGGCGGGCCTGGGGCGCTGCAGGGAGGGGCTGGGGTGCCAAGGACAGGTGTGGGGGCGGGGCAGCCAGCTGCCCCTTGAGCGCCCAGGCCTGTGACCTCGCACGGCTCCCTGGGCCCCTCGGCTTGAGCAGCTCGATGGAGGTCTGGGGGGCCCGCGCCAGCCCCCCGCACACGGCGGCCACCGGTTCAGTGTTTTATTCCGCATGTGATTTATCAACGTACCGTACAAAACCCGCCTCCCAGCCTGGCGGGGACATAGGGAACTGGGCTCTCGGCCCCAAAGAGGAAAGGAAGGAGGGTTTTACAGCCCAGGAGCAAGAGGAACTCGAAAGCCGGTGTGGCGGAGCTGCGTCTGCACCCTGGAGGTGGGCTCCGGTGGGCAGTGTCCGTGCGGGGTCTGGGTCCCTGGCCCGGGCTGGGTGGGTGGCCCCCGGCCTTATTTTCAGTCGTTTTCTTGCGGTGCCGGAGGGAATAACCAGGAGCGGGTTTCACTTCAGGGTTTGGAGGGGAAGTTGGGGTCCGTGGGGCGGGTCCCGCCCGGCCCCAAATAACTCTGCGGAGGTTCTTGGAAGCAGCCGCATGAAGTTCCTTCCTGCCCCGACTGTGGCTTCAAGGGGGGGGGCGTCGGGCTGGGGGCTTCAGGGGCCCCCGACCTGCAACGGGCGGGGGGTGGGGGCGGCCAGAGCCCTGGGGAGGGCAGTGTCGGCCAGGACGGGGGGATGGGTGGGGACGACGGGACCCCAACACCGAGACTCAGAGACAGAGGAGATGACAGGCAGGGGAGGGACAGACATGCAGAGACGGGGAGAGAAAGACGGACACACGGGAGAGACAGACACAGGGAGAGGAACCGCGGGAGAGGACGGAGGACGGCGAGGCGGCCCGGGGCGCCGGGGTCAGCGGGCGGCGGGCGGCGGGCCGGGGCCCGGGGCTCGCACAGGGTGGGCGAGCGTGACGGGCAGCGCGTCGTTGTGCTGCACGAGCGAGGCGTGCTGGTAGTGCAGGACCAGCTCCTTCAGCGAGCCGTACAGGTTGTAGGGCTCCGCGAAGCCGAAGCCGGTGCCCGTGCGGTAGATGACGCAGTGCTTGGGGGCGCCGTCCACGCTGCGGGCGCGGGCAGGCAGGTCAGACCCCGGCCTGGCCCCGCGGCCCCGGCCCACCCCGGCCCACCCCGGCCCCACCACGCCCCCACCACGCCCCGGCCCACCCCCGCCCCGGCCCCGCCCCACCCCAGCCCCACCCCGCCCCGGCCCGGCACTCACACCACCGAGCAGGCGTAGCAGCCCCGCTGGCTGCTCTCCCGCACCAGGAAGGTGCCGTCGCGCTTGCCGCTCAGCATCTCCTCCGCCTGCGTGCGGTTGATCTTGCCCACGTACCACGTGCGCTCCTCGTGGTGGGGGAGGTCGTCCTCGTCCTCCATCGGCGCGTACTGGCTGCGGGACAGCGGGGAGGGGCCCCGGTCGCTCACCCGCCGGCCTCCGAGGCCACAAGGCCGCTGGGACAACGGGCTCCCTGGCGAACTCCTACTCATCCTTCAAAACCCGCCCGACGCGGCCCTTCCCCCAGGAAGCCCCCCAGGCGGCCACTCACTCCTCAGTCTCGTTTTTGATGCCCAGCCACTCGTTGATTTTCTTCTGCCGGGCACCCTTCTGGGTGAGCCACCTGAAGGAGAGAGCAGAGGTGGGCTCCGGGCTGGGGGCTGACCACGATGGGGGCAGCCCCTGGCCGGCCGAGGGTGGCGGAGGCCCAGGTGGGAACTCCCCCCCCGACCCCCGCTCCTAACGCCCGGCAGGCCCTTCCAGAACGTTCCGGGCCGAGCTAGGCTCCTTCCCGGGGTCGCACGACGGCCTGCTCCGTGACTCGGTTTCCCTGAGCGTCGAGGGCCTCGAGAGGAGTCACGGAGCACGGCGCAGCCAGGCAGGAGGGGCAGGCCCCGGCCGAGGCCCCCGGCCCTGGCCGAGGCCCCCCGCCCCGGCAGGTCGCTGGGCCGGGCGGGGACCTGGACCCGGGCGGGCGGGGGCTGCTGGGGGCCCCCGGGGGCCCTTCCGGGCGGGGCGGCGCAGAGCCGGCGCTCACACGAGGTACTGGTCGCGGATCTTGCGCAGCTGCATGAGGTCGGGCTTGAGGCTGTTCATGCGCTTGTCTATCTCCCGGTTGTCCGAGGCCTGCGCCCGCAGCTCCTGCTCCAGCTTGGCCCGGCTCTCGTGGATCTCGGCGATGCGGGACTTGAGCCGCTCGGAGTTCAGCAGGATCCTGCGGGAAGCGCAGCTCAGAGGCCGCCGGGGGCGTCCAGCCGCTCGACCTCTGCGCGTCCTGTTCCCCCTGATCCATCTTTCCGGCAAACTCCTACTCATCCTTCAAAGCCCAGCTCGGTTTCCCCCTCGGCTGGAGCCCTGGCTGCATCCTTGGCTTCCTTCCTTTCTCCACCCGCATCGGGCCATAGCCGGGCTGGGCGAGGGCAGAGGAGCCGGACTTGCCTCTGCATCTCCTTCTCGTTGCCCTCGTGCCGGAAGCGCTCCAGGTACTCCTTGCTGCACTTCTCCTGCGTCTGGCCCTGCTCCTCGAAGATCTTGATGGTCTCGTTGAAGGCTTCGATGGCTGTGCGCTTCATCTGCAGCTCCTGCGGAGGGCGTGGGCCTCAGCGGGGCGGGGCGAGGCCCTCGGGAGGGGGAGGCAGGTCCCAGCTGTCCCTGGAGTGCCTCGGGCCGTTCTCTCCAACTGGAGCAGGAGCAGCGTTCCTCTAGCTGCCCCCAAACGAGCTCCTACTCAGCCTTCAAAACCCCTTCTCCTTAGCACCGCTTGCGGTTCACGGACAGGAAGTGCACTGCGCACTTCCCACAGAGCCCCTCACGGAACCTTCCAGCAACTCCCACCACTCATGACCAATCCTGGGCGGCGGCTCGGCCTCTGGAGCCTGAGCTGGCTCACCAGTGAAAAGGGACAAGGAAACGTCTCACCCTGCCGGGGCTCTGGGCGTCTCCATTTGGAGACGTTTACGAGCGTGATCCGTGGGGCCGAAACCCCCCCCACTTAGAGAGGTGCTGCGTCTCACGGGGGCCCCTGGCTCTCTGTCCCGGTCCCCCCCTTGCCGCTTCCGTCCTGGTGGGAAGCGGTGGCGAGATGGCTGGAACCCGCCGGCCCGCTGCACGCAGGGGAAGCCGGGCTGGCGCCTCTGAGGTCTTCCGCCGCGCCCGCGGCCGCGCTGCCTCCCCTCTGGGCCTCGGCGCCCCCCGGGTACCTGGGAGGTGCGCGTGTACTCCTCGTAGAGCTGGTCGTACTCGCGGCTCTTGTCCTGGTACTGCTGGTGGTACACCTTGAGCTGGGCGCCCACCGCCTCCACGCTGTCCTCCTTGACCACCTGGTCCTGGCGGCACCCGGCGGGGTCAGCGGCTCCTGCCGGGGAGCCCGAGGCCCGGGCGTGCCCCTCCCGGCCCCCCACGCGGCCCCGACCTGCTGGTACTTGGACACGGGGTACAGGAGCCGCGTGTCCAGCTTGGCGTTGTACTGGGCCAGCGACTCGTGGCGGTAGTGGGTGATGAGGTCCACGACGGAGCAGAAGGTCAGCGGCTCCGAGAAGCCGTGCAGCCCGTCCCGGTGGAAGACCTTGATCAGCTTGTTGTTGCCGCCTTTCCTGGGGGCGGGAGGGGCGCGGCGCCCTGAGCTGGGCGCTGCTGCGCGGCCCCCAGCCCGCGGCGCTCCCAGGGGCAGGCGCCTACCTGAGCGTCAGTGTGTACTCCCCCTGGATCTTACTGGACGCATCTCGCACCAGGAAGGTGCCGTCAGGCGTGTCGCGGAGCTTCTCGTTCACCTCCTCCCTGGGGGGAGACCAGGGTTGGCCCCGGCCGTGCGGAGTCCCCCCCCCCGACCCTGCGGCACCCTACCTGGAGATGTCCCCCCAGTACCACTCGGCGTCCTGCAGGGAGGGCGGGCTGCCCCCGTTGGCCAGGCCCGCGGGTGCCGGCTTTGCCTTGGGGGGCTTCGGCGGCAGCGCTGAGGGGGTCGAAAGACAAATGCACGCTGAGCGCCGGCTGCATACTGCAGACTCGGGGTTCACGGCCCCCCGCCGAGAGATGGTAGCAGTACAAGGAGGTCACCTGGGGGCGCCGCCTCCTGCTCCTCCAGATGCTCCTGAAGCAACTTCTCCAGCAGCACCATGTCGGGGCCGGGCTCACTCCTGCGGGGAGGGGCGTGGGACAGCGGGGTAGGGCCTGTCTGCGCGTGCATGCAGGAGGCACTCAATAAATGCTCGGGCAGCTCGAGCTGGGGCCCAGCCGCCGGGTGGGGCGAGCAGGAGACCCCGGGCGGGGGGCATTCGGGAACGGGCAGAGCGGCAGGCCCCCCCCAGGGCCCCGCGCGCCTCCCCAGGGCCCCGCGCGCCTCTGGCCCCCGCGCCGCCGCGCCCCGGCCCTCACCCGTCGGGCGCGCCCCCTGGCGGCAGCAGCAGCGGCGCGAAGGCGGCGGCGAGGCCGCGGAGGGCGAGGGCGGGCGCGGGCGCGCGCCGGGCCAGGCGCGCCAGGTGCTGGAGCAGGAAGCGCAGCGTGAGCGCGCGGTGCATCGGCAGCGTCGGCGGCTCCAGCGCCGGCCCCACGGGCCCCGCGGCCTCTGCGGACACAGGGCGGGCCGGTGAGCCCCCGCCCCGGCGCCCACCGCCCCCGCCCCCGCCCCGGCGCCCCCCGGGCTCACCCCGCAGGGACCGGCGCGCCTCGGCCGCGGCCTCAGGCGTCACGAGGGGCGCGGGCAGCGCCCCCAGGAAGGCCTTGACGCCGTCCGCCAGCGCCGCCGCCTCCCACTGCTCCACGTCGCTCAGGGTCCAGTCTGCGGGCGCAGGGGACACGTCCGGCCTCCGCGCGCCCTGGCCCGCGCCCCGCACCCCTGCCCGGCGAGCCCCGCCCTCACCTGTGCGCGGCGCAGGCGGCTCGGGCCTGTACAGGGCCTCGCCGTCCAGCCCTGGGTGGCGGGTAGGGTGGGTGAGCCCACGCGCTCCCCAGCCTGCCCTCGGGCGCTCGGGCCTGGGCAGCGTCCTGGCCGGCGCGAGGCGAGGGGAGCCTGGCAGAGGCGCACCACGTGCAGGCCCGGAGGGGGGTCCACATTCCTGCCCTGGGGAGGCGCTTCCCGCCCTTTCCAACCCGGAGGCCAGGAGGCCAGGAGCGACCGCCCTGCTCGGGGAGGGATTCTTCCCAGAGGGAGCTCAGCAGCCCCGAGAGCGGCTGAGGCCCCCGCCACCAGAGGCATGCAAGAATCCAGGGGCCGCGGCTGGGCCCAGGCTCACCTGTCTGCTCAACGGCCTCCACCAGCTTCACCAGAATGGGGGGCGCCACATCGGGTGGGGAGAACTGCTCGGGCAGGTCGGGGAGCGTGAGGCCTGTTGGGAGGGGACGGTGTGTGGGTGCTGTCCCCAGCAGCCGGCCCCTCTCCTCGGGCAGCTCCAGGCAGGGGCCCTGCCCAGGCACGTCCTTGGCAACTGCGGAGGTCAGAGGACCCTGCACGGGGCTGCTGGAGAGCAGACAGCTTTCTGGGCCAAAACATCAGCAAGTTCAGGCAAGTTCAGTTTGGTTGAATGGTGGCCCCCCAGAACCATGGGTCCCAGTTCTAACCGAGGACCTGTACCTGTGACCTCAGTTAAATCAGGAGCTCGACAGATGACATTAAGGACCTGGGGATGAGATCGCCCTGCGGTGGGGGGCACCTGAGACCCAACGACAAGCGTCCCTGTGACAAGGAGAAGAGACGGGGACACACGGGGCTGCGTGGAGACGGGGACACACGGGGGGCTGCGTGGAGACGGGGAGACGGGGACACACGGGGGGCTGCGTGGAGACGGGGACACACGGGGCTGCGTGGAGATGGGGACATGGGGGGGCTGCGAGAAAGCAAGGACACGGGGGACAGCTGTGTGAAGATGGACAGACACCGAAGGAGGGGCCCCAAGCCAAGGAGTGCCCAGAGCTGGAGGGGCAGGGTGGACCCTCCCCTGGAGCTCCCGGAGGGGGCATCCCTCGGGGACCCTGGTCTCTGGCTTCCGCCTCCAGAACCGGACGAGCCAGTTCCTGCTGTGTCCAGGCGGCCCCGGGAGCCTTGGCCAGCAGGGCCTGGCCGCGCAGCCTCGGCCCGGGACCCCCGGCACGGGCCCGTGTCCTCAGCTGGGAAACGGGCCGGTGGCATCCTCCCTCCCTCCTTGGTGCCAACGGCAAAAAGGGAGCAGAAGGAAGACGGCCTGGCCGGAGCCGGGCGCCCTTTCCGGGCCCTCCTGCGCTGCCTAAGGCGCTGTGCGTTCGTGGGCCGCCTCCCCGCTTTCCGAGCCCTCTGTGCGGGGCGCCCCCGGCCAGCGCTACGCCCGGTCGCCACCGTGCCACCCGGCTCGGCGGGGACAGCCCGAGCTGGACAGGAGACTCGGCTGCCTGCACGGCGCCATCGGAAGAGGGAGAGAGGGAACGCGGACGCGGCCCTGAGCGCAGCGGCGACGCACCCGTGTGCCCTCTTTGCAACGGCCGGGGGTCAGAGCGGGCGCCTCCCCGTGGCAGACGGGGCGGTGCACGGCCCGGGCCCTGCCGTCTCGGGCTCGGTGGCAGCCACAGGCGGGGGCGGTCCCGGGGCGCGGAGAGGGGCGAGGGGCCCCTGGGTGCGGGTGGGAGCTGGCGCGCGGCCAGGCCCAGGCGGCAGCTGTTCCCAGGCGGAGGCGGACGCTGGCCCGGAGCCCGGACGGGGCCCTCCTGCTCCTCCCAGCGGGGGCCGGAGCCCGGGGCCCACCAGCGCGGCCGCCTGCGTGCCCTGAGCCGCTGTGGGCGCCGGGGCACTCACCAGCTCCTCCCGCCCTGGGCCTCAGTTTCCCCGGCTGGAACCCAGGCCCCCTGCCCGGCACACAGCAGCGTTTCAGCGGGAACAGCAGAAGGTCCCTGGGGAGGGAGGTGGGGTCCTCACACCCCATTTGGCTGCGTGGCCTCGGCTCAGTGTCCCACCCTCTCTGGGCCTTGTGGCTCCCGTTAGCTTAAAAACCAGGCAAAATCAAGGCAACGGGGGGGGGGGGTCCTTGAGACACCCTGTCTGCAAACCGCAATGGAGACGGAGCCCCCGAACCCTACCGCGTGCTCCCACGCTTCTCACACCGCCCCAAGCCAGGCCCTGCCTCGCTCTTCTATCTGCCGGCTGTTCCAGGAACCTGCTGTTGCAGTGTCCCCTCCCGGGCTTCACCCGGGCCATGCCCGCTGCCTGGGACCCCCCGCCTCACGGCGTCTCTCGCCACCTGTGCCCCCAGGTCCTGCAGCAGGACCAGGTCCTCAACAGCTGTGTGCTCGGCCCTTGTCCCACCGCCTCCCTCCCGACGGGCAACATTGCCCTTTTGGAAAGAAGAGACCGAGGGTCCGAGCGGAGAGCCCCCGGCCGCCGCGTGGCTGCTCACCTGGCTCCAGGGCGCCGTCGCGGGGCCGGGCGGGCAGTGGGCGGGGGCCGCGGGGGCCGGGCCGGGCCGGGCCCACGGGCCCCAGGAACTCGACGTAGGTGCCGGGGAAGTCTCCGCGCTGCCGCGTGCGCTCGTTGAGGCCGGGCATCCAGCCCACGGTCTGCGGGCAGCGCTCGCCGCCCTCGGCCACGCCCAGCGCCTGCAGGGCCGCCCGGCTCACCACCAGCACGTCCCCGGGCAGCAGCTCCAGGTCCTCCGGCCGCTCGCGGTGGAAGGGGAACAGCGCCCGGTACCGGAAGCCCTCGGCGCCCGCCATGGCCGCGCTGGGTGGCGCCCGACAGTCAGGGGGGCCCCGCCGGCCCCATGGGTGGGGGCGGCTCGGGGCGCTCAGGCCGGTACGCGAAGCATGAAGCCCGAGGGGTGGAGGTACCCGGGTCGCCGTGCGGGCGCTCGCGCCTCGCTGTCCGCGGTCACCGCACGTCCCTGGCCGGGGTCCCTCGGCGCTCACATCGGACCACGGCGGGGACGGGGTCGGCGGCGCCGTCTCGGGTCACTCGGCCGCTGCGTCCCCCATCGGTGGGTGGCGCCGGGGGGCCACTCACTCCCTCACGTGGGGGTCCGCGGGCGCCCAGAGATGCCGTTCCTGCAGCTGCACCAGACGAGGGAGCCGAGGCCACAGGTGGTCACCATGCTCCCCCGGCCGCCGCACAGACCTGCGGGGAGGTGGGCAGCATGGGGTCAGCCGGACTCAGACCCCGTCCCGCCCCCAACTCAGAGATGGGGCGGAACCCCAGGCGTGAGTCCCTGTGTGCCAGTTCCGGCCCCTCTCTGGGTCTCAGTTTCCCCATCTGGAAAATGGGTGCAGTAACAGCCCCCAATACCTACGCAACGCTGGGGGCTTTGTCGCCAACAAGCGCCTCTACCCCCATATCGGAGACGGGAAAACTGAGGCTCAGAGCAGCCAGGGACTAGACCACAGACACACCCACCCACTTCATTTTCCAGGGGGGCCCTACAGTGGTAAGGGGAGGGTGGGCAGGGCTCCCCCGTGCAGGCCAGCCAGAGGGGTGCAGCTCATGCAGGGGGCTTGTACCCCCAATCCCCTGCAGGAAACCCCAATCTCACGGAGACAGAGCAGGACAGACCTGGGGCGCCCAGGGGGCGGGTCCTCAAAGAGCGGGGCGCACGGGCCTTGGGAAGGGGCAAGCAGAGGGTGTGGGGTAGGGGGAGGCGCCGGGCTGGGGGTGGCTGTTGGAGAGAATGCAAGGCCTCGGGCGCCGGCCGCGGGGGAGCCCCAGGTGTCCAAGCAGGGGGCAGGGCCCGCCGGTTCCCCGACGCGCCCCCTGCCTGGGTCTTGCCACCCCATTCTGCAGGTGGGGAAACTGAGGCCCGGGGAGGGCGCGTCCAGGAAGGGGCCTGTCGCCGCCTGCCCGGGGCCGCGCGCCCCGCCCCGCCGCGCGCACGTCTGCACACGCCCGGGCCAGGCGCGCCCCGCGTGCAGGGCGGGCCGGGGG
>JAKSZT010037504.1:366545-377445 GCA_026826555.1 Tolypeutes matacus
GGCCCTGGGAGGGGCAGTGGGGAGGGGTCCTGGGGGCAGGGGGCTGGGGGGCTGGCCCTGGGAGGGGCAGTGGGGAGGGGTCCTGGGGGCAGGGGGGCAGGGAGGCTGGCCCTGGGAGGGGCAGTGGGGAGGGGTCCTGGGGGCAGGGGGCAGGGGGGCTGGCCCTGGGAGGGGCAGTGGGGAGGGGTCCTGGGGCAGGGGGCAGGGGGCAGGGGGCTGGCCCTGGGAGGGGCAGGGGGCAGCGGGCGGCACCTTCAGCAGCAGCTCCACCACGTCCCTGTGCACCAGCCCCAGCACGGACTCCCCGTTGACGTGGGTGACCAGGTCCCCGGCTCGCAGACCCGCCTCCTGGGCGGGGCTTCCCTCCTCCACGCTCTGGGGAAGGGGCCAAGGCCGAGTCAGAGGCCCTGAGCCCAGGTCCGGAGACCCCAGCCTGGCCGGCTTCCCGGTTTCCCGCTCCCTGCCTCAGTTTCCCCAGCGTTGGGGAGCCGTTCAGAGGGCGAACCTTGAGGAGGGGGCGGTGCCCTGGGCTTCACGCCCCCATGCCCCTCCCTGCCTCTCCCGCCTCTCCCTCCTCTCCCATAACCTAGGGGACCCCGCGATCCCGCAGCTGCCCCAAGGGGGGCGCGGCCCCAGCGCCCCCAGCTCCGCAAGGGGAGACCCCGGCCCCAGGGAGCGCTCACCCAGACCACGTGCTGCACGGCGTAGATGTCGCTGTCGCCCATGTAGACGCGGATGGCGCGCAGGCTGAAGCCGTACTTCTTGCCCGAGCTGTGGATGACCACGGGGGGCCGGGGGCTGCCACACACGGGGGACGGGTCCCGGCTGGGCGAGGAGTCTCGGGAGGACGGGTTGGAGGACAGCGAGCGCGGGGACAGGGGGCTCATGAGGGGGCCGCCGCTGCTGCCGTCGTCTGCGGGGAGGGGGCGTCACGACCCTGAGGGGGGCCCAGTGCCCCTGCCAGGCCTCGGGGCCGCTGCGCCCCGCGCCCCTCCCCCAGCCCTCCCTGCGCGCTCCCTCCCCCCTCCCAGGGCCCCGCCCCCACCCCATTTCCCAGGCCCCTGCCCAGAGCAGGCCCTCCCCAGCGGTTAAGATGCGCGCGGACAGACGGACGGACAAGCCTACCTGCGGTGATGATGAGCGACAGGGCGGAGACCGAAGCCGACTTGGGCACGCGGCCCCTGCCGGGGGACACCCGGGCCTTCTCGGGGGCGGGGTCTTTGGCGCCCCCAAGGCGGCGGCCCCGCCCCAGGTCCAGGGGCCGCGGTGCGGAGTGGCGGGCGCCGGTGCTGTTACTGCGCAGGCGCGCGTGGCTGAGCGCGGCGGCGTCGGCTGGGGGCGCGGGGCAGAGGGCTCAGCCCCACCTCCGGGCTTTGGCTCTCCCTGCGCCCCGCCCCTGGAAAGCTCCATTCTTCAAGTCCCCCCTGCCCCAGAAAGCCTGCCCACCCTGACCCTAGGAGGCCAGGAGGGTCTGATTTAGACGTCTTGGGGCCATGACCCTCTCTGAGTCCACGGCCATCTTCAAGGCCTTGTTAGACAAAGGAAGGCGCTCTCTGGTGAACTCCTACACATCCTTGAAAACCCATCTTAAATGGCCCCACCTACCAGAAAGGCCTGAAGTTTTAGGTGTCACTGGGCTGGCCGCCGGGGGTGGATCAGGCTCCCCCACGATGAAGACAGGCCTCCCGGGTCCCGCAGGGGCTGGGCCCGCCCCCTCGTCCTCTGATGAGAAGGCAAATTTGGGCATCGTGTCCAGGCTGATGGTGCCCAGGACAGACGGGCTGGGGCCCTGCTCAGGCTGGGACGAGGACGAGTGGCAGGAAGAACCAGAGGACGTCCGGGACTGCAGTCTGCAGGGAAGAAGGGCCCACGTCAGGACCGCCAGGCGCCTGCACCCCAGGGAGCCCCATTTCCCCGGTGGAGCCAGAGACAATTGGCAAATACAGGGTGAGGTCCCTCTGTCTGCTGTGGGACAGAGGGACCTCAAAGCACATGGCAGAGGTTCCACATCTGCCCAGAAAACTCCTACCCATCCTTTACAACCCAGCTTCCCACACCCAGCCTCTAGCAGACGTTGTTTATTTCTCTTGAGTCTGGGCTTTGAATGACCAACAGGAGTTTGTTAGCAAAGGACATTCCAGGCGGAGGGAAAACTGTGAGCAAAAGCCTGGAATTGGGAAAGCCCATGCCAGAGGGAGTGGGTGATGAGGGTGAGGTTGGCAGGGGCCCGATCGCTGGCCAATAGGTTTGACCCTTTTCTCCAGGGCCACTGGGAAGCTCCCTCCAATGTCAGATTTTGCAGCTCCACCTCCCAGCAGTCTCGGAAGCTGGACCTGCTTGCACACCCCAGCCCACGTACCGGACTTCGGTACTCAGCTGGCGGCTCGACTCCCCCTCGCAGCTGCGCTCCCAGCCCTCCTGGTCCTCGCTGAAGCTCCTTTCAGCGAACGCTGGCGTAGGCTGGACGGCCAGGAACTCAGAGCTGCTGTAAACCTGGAGAGGAACAGAAAGTCACGGTAAAGACAGCGACCGTGATGGCAGGTGGCCGCACCCGTTCCCAAGAGCTGGCTTAGTCACGCACCTCCTACGTGAGACACGCTTCCTTAGAGCCTCACTCACCACGTCTCTCGTCAGAGTACAGTCTTTTTCACTCATGTACAGACGAGGAAACCGAGGGTCATAGTGGCCCAGCTACCAAGGAGGCTAGGGCCAGCACTTCCACTGCCACCCAGGAAAGCACATGGCAAGTGCAGTGGGTTTTTTGGTCACTTTATAAATGAAGAAGGAATTAAGTGAAACTTCGCGAAGTCACAAAATCCACGCTGCACAGCAGCTCCATCCACAGCACACGAAAGGTGGAAGCAGCCCAAATGGCCACAGGGCAAGGGGTGCGTGACTACCGGTGGGGATGGGGTCTCCTTTGGGGTGAAGAGAACATTCTGGAACTAGACAGGTGACGGCTGCTCGACAACGTGAGTGTACCCAATGCCACTGATTATTCTCTTTAAAGCGGTTACAGTGGTAGATTTTATGTTACGTGTTTTTGCCACAATAAAAATGCAAAAACACACACAAAACGGCGACGACAGCTGGTGATGCTCCCTGACCACATCGGGGTCCCGGCCCACCTTGCTGAAGCGGTGGGAGCAGGACGAGAACTGGGGGATCTCCGTGGATGACTCCTCATCGTTGGTCTCGTCGTCCTCGGAGCCCAGATGGCGGTAGCGTTCCGAGCGGGCTGCGGGGGACCGAGACAGGTGCAGCAAGCCTGACACCGAGGTAGGGGAGGGCGGCCCAGGCAGGGGGCACCCCCGGGGCAAAGGCTGGGGTGGTGGAACGAGGGTCCCTGAAAGCTATGGGCCGCCAGCTGGGGCTTTCTGTCCCTGAGCCTCAGATTCCTCGCCCTTGAAACGGGACACCCAGAATTAGGGAAATTTTTGCATCTCAGGTATAAAGGATGTTCCCTATCTTACAGAAAGAGAAACAGATGCTCAGAGGGGACCCCTGACATGCTCAAGGTCATGCAGCAGGGTCTGGAGACTGTGCCGGAAACCTAGGACGTTCACTCAGCGTCTGGCTAGAGCTCCAAGCAAGGATATGGAGACTCATCCGTGCCCACCTGCAGTACCCCAAGGGAGGGGTCCCTCCACAAACAGGAACCGGCCAGAGTGGCGGCCCACCCTCCTGTGCAAGGATGGGGGGGCAGGACGTCCCAGGCCCCACACGCTAGGTCAGGGCCAGACGAGGCAAGGAGGCGAGGGTGCGATACGCAGCGCCTTGGTTTCCCCCTCTGCAAGCCAAGGTGGGTTCTGGCCCCTTCCGCCTGGACTCGCAGCAAATCCCAGCCAAGGGGTGACCGGCAGACACGCCCCCCAACTTCTCGGAATACTCAGGAAGTTGGAAGCTCCAGACCGGACGGGGCGAGGCGCCAAGCTTGGGCGGGGTCCCTGGCAAGCACCTTTCCCCGCCCCGGGGGACTGTGGGGTGCCGGTCCCCAGGACGCCCCCTTACTGTCGAAGTAGCTGGTGTCGTCCTCGGCCTCCAGCTGCGGCACGAACTCGGCCTTGTGGCGCAGGAGCCCAGCCCAGTCCAGGGCGTGGAAGAAGGGGTGCTGCTTTACCTCGTGGGTGCCACCTGCAGACACGCCCCCACTGAGACCTGGGGTCCCCCCCCACCCCCCTGGCAAACAGCCGGTGCCAAACGAGCGGCAGCTGGATGTGTGGCAGGGCGGAATCTCGGCTGGCCCAGAAGCGGAGAGATGGGAGCAAATGCAGCACGTTTGTTTTCGAGCCCGGAGAGGGACCTCAGGGCCTGGGAGAGACCGCGCCAGGGCCGGGATCCCAGGGCCCTGCTCTTCCTGCGGCCGGATCCTGAGACCCCCCCCCGCCGAGAGAGACCCCAGGCCTCTGACCCTCCTGCAAGGAGCAGGAGCACCCCCAACCACCCTCGCTCCTGGTCAAACCCCAGTCACGAGCGTGACCCGAAGCGGGTGCGAAAGGGCTTCCAAATATTCTCTTCACCACTCTCCAGGCGACTGTGGGAGCCGGGACAGCGGGATCCGCCGGGCTGGGCCTTCGAGGACCTCGGGATGAAGTTCCCAGCAGCCTGCTGCTGCTTCCCTTGAGAACTCCTATGCATCCTTCAAAACCCCAGCTCCAAGGCCCCTCCTTGGAGGATGCGGGCTCCCAAGTCGGGCTCTTGCCCGCCCCAGCCCCTCGCCTCTCCTCTGTCCCCCGGGCCCTGCCCGCTTATATATACCAGTGCCCAGACGGTCCATTGGGCTCTGCCGAAGCAGCCTGTTGATGAGGTCCTGGGCATCTCCCGGAAGGGCCTCGTCCCCCTCTGGCCACATGATCTCGTCTGCAGGGCCGGGAGCGAGGGAGTGAGGGCGCGGCCAGCTCTTCCTGTCGCCTCCACCCCCCCTTGGCACTTTTCTGCCCTGCTCCCTAATCGGCTCGTTTATCCTGCTGACCCCGGCTTCCCGCTCGCCACTGCTTCCCCTCTCGGGACCCCGGGGGCCGCGGCTGAGAACCGCAGAGCGGCGGGGACTCGAACCCAGGGGGGGCCCCGGGGACGTGGGGACTCACCGCTGACCACCTGCCCGAAGAGCTCCTCGGGCGTGTCCCCGAAGAAGGGCACGCAGCCCACCAGGAACTCGTAGAGCACGACGCCCATGGCCCACCAGTCCACCGGCTTCCCGTAGCCCTGGCGGAAGATCACCTCGGGCGCGATGTACTCGGGCGTCCCGCACACCTGGGCCGGCAGACGGGGAAACTGAGGCGGCCCCGACCAGGGCGGCCGGGAGAGCTGGGCCAGCAGGGCTGGGGCCGCGACGAGGGGGCCAGGTGGAGAGTCTGGGGGAGCGCGGTGTCTCCAGGGGGCGGGGCTCCGGGCCGAGGGGCGGGGCGCGCCCAGGCCACGCCCCCGCACACCTGCTTGTCCACGAACTCGTGGGCGTCCTTCTCGATGTGGCCCTCGTAGAGGTTGGTGGCCATGCTCATGAGCCCGATCTTGGACAGGCCGAAGTCGGTCAGCTTGATGTGGCCGAGCGAGGTGATGAGCAGGCTGTGGGCGGGGGGCAGGGTGGGGGGCTGCCCGGCGCGGCCTCCCCCCGCGGTGAGCGCCTCCCCGCCCCGGGCGCCCACGTCACCGGAGAGGCCACCGCCTCACAGAGGGGACAGCTCTGGGTGCCACCTGGCTGCATCCAGGCATCCAGGGGCGTCGGTGAGCACCTACTCTATACTCAGTGTTCAAACACACGTTCCCTTTTTTTTGGAGGTACCGGAGATTGAACCCCGGACCTCGTATATGGGAAGCAGGCGCTCAAACCACTGAGCTACACCCACTCCCCAAAAACACATTTCCTGACAACGCCCCTCTGGGTGTTAAAACGCCCCCTGAGCACCTCCTGCCTGCACTTCTACTGTGTTTTCACACACCCCACACCCGTGTCCAGGATTTCAACAAACGAAAACACTTCGGGGGGCACCTACGATCTGCACTCCCTGTCGAAGGGTAAACATATCTTGAGCACCTGCTGTGTAAAGAACTATTTCTGTGCACCTCATTTTTGAAAAACCTGCACGTCACCGTGTACGCTTGTTTGCAAAATCCTGCAAAATTTACACATTCAAATATTTTGTTAAACAACAGAATCACACGCAGTCTCTATGTAAAGCCACATTTTCAACCACTTCCTGTGTGTGTCCCACTGCTGCTGACAGATAAATTTCCTGAGAACTCTCTGTGCATATCCAGTCTCATAAGCCACTTATTTGGCATCTACTGTTTACCCCAGCTCTATAGAGAAACAATTTCATGTGCTATGTGCATCCACTGTTTTTAATAAGGCATGTTTCTTGAGCAACTACTACTGTGTAAAAAAACCACTTTTGTACACATCCACAAGTTCAGGCAACTGATTGTAAAAGAACAAAAACAAAATAACAAAACCCACATTGGTGCAGTTACCAGGGCAGCCGTCATTTTCCAAATCCAAACTCCTGTGAGCCACCCACCGATAGGACAACAGACCTTTCCGGAGCCCCTGCAGGCACAGCCACTGTTTGAAAAAGGCCCATTTCTTGAGCCGTGGCTGCGCACGCTATTTAAACTTTTTTTCCCTCCTAATGAAGTGACGTGCTGCCAAGTCATCCAGCGGAGAGAGGACAGGGGACAGGAGACGAGCAGAGCACTCTCGCTGTGGGATTTGAGTAATGGGGGCGGGAATTTGGGGTGTATCTGAAATTTTCCCATGTGCAAAGGGGAATGTAATTTTCGAGCATCTGTGCCGTGTGCTCCTGTCCCTTCGGGGAGCCCTGGGGGATGGGGGGCATCTTGTCCCATTTGGTAGATGAGGGACCTGGGCTCAGAGGGACAGGTGCTGCCTGGGGTCTCAGAAGACCCCACAGTCATTCCCTGCCTGTGCCCCCATCCGGGAGGAGCCCCAGGAGGCCCAAGGGACAAGCTCTCAGCTTCTTTGTCTGTGAAAAGGAACCTTGTCCCCAGCATACAGTAGGTGCTCAATGCATGCTAACCTAAAAAAAAAATGAAACCTTTACAAAAAGGCAAGGACAGTGTGATGAGATACCCCAAAACCTGCTCTGGCCTGGCCCACGGTCATCACCTAGTAACTGCCTGTACACATCTGGTGCCCAATAAATGCACGGTGGCTCAGGAAATTACTTTAGAGGCCAGGAAGATCATCAGCAGGTGGACCCAGCCGGGGTCCACAGGGCATCAAGCACAGGGCCAGGTTTACAGCAAGTGCCAAATACATGCCTGCTTTTGCCCTAAGTCGGGCAAAGTACAAAACGCCCCCGTGTGCAGCGCCCCTCACCCTCACTCTCCTCACAGCAAGCAGCCCGTTCCTCGTACCCGGGAGGCCCCTTCCTCCACACACAGCAGGCGCTCAGTAAATGCAGCAGGCAGTGCCCAGGGGGCTACATACCCAGGAGGCCCCTTCCTCCACACACAGCAGGCGCTCAGTAAATGCAGCAGGCAGTGCCCAGGGGGCTACGTACCCAGGAGGCCCCTTCCTCCGCACACAGCAGGCGCTCCAGACACGCACTGCCCCTTCCCTCCCGGCGCCCGGCCCGCGCCCGCTCACTTGTCGGGCTTGAGGTCGCGGTGCACGATGCCGTAGTTGTGCAGGTACTCGAGCGCCAGCACGGTCTCGGCGAAGTACATGCGCGCCATGTCGACGGGCAGCGGGCCCATGTTCTTCAGGAGCGTGGCGCAGTCGCCGCCTGCGGGCGGGGAGCGGGCGTGCGCTCACGGGGGCGCCGGGGGCCTCCCCGTACGCGGCTGCGCCCCGGAGCCCCCGGGCAGGGGCTGAGCGCCCCGTCTGCGGGGGCATGCGAGCCCCGGCGCACCTTCCACGTACTCCATGACCATGCACAGGTGGCGGCGTGTCTCGAAGGAGCAGAACATGCCGACCACGAAGGGGTTCTCGGCGAAGGTGAGGATGTCGCGCTCCACGAACACCTGCTGGACCTGGTTGCGCAGCATGAGGTTCTGCTTGTTGATCTTCTTGATGGCGAAGCGCTGCCGCGTGTCCCGGTGCCGCACCAGGTAGACGGCCCTGCGGGGTGGCGGGGTGGCGCGCTGAGCCGCGGGCCGGGGCGCCACCCCCAGCTGTGGGCCACCCGAGCCGGGCCAGGGCGCGGCTCCTCCCTAGCCGCCTGTGTCCCTCTGCAGGCCTCAGTTTCCCCACCTGCACGCCCGGGAGCAAATGGGAGCCCTTGGCCCTCCGCGCGGGGACACGAGACCCAAAGACTCACCCGTAGGCGCCATTGCTGATGAGCTTGATGGTCTCGAAGTCGCCCTCGCGCGGCTTCCTCCGCGACGGGCCGACCAGGGCCCGGCTCTGGGGGGCAAGTGGGGCCCAGGCTCCCACCTCACCACAGAGCTGGGGGCCCTCCGTCCCCAAAGTCAAACCGCTGATCCCGGCGCCTGCCCATTCTTCCTCCCCCATCGAAACCCCTCAAATTTGGCTTCTGAGTTTCTGAGCTTTTGCCCAAACTGTGCCCTTTCTCCCAGCGAACTCCTACACAGCCTTCAAAACCCACCTTCCACCCCACCCCTCACAGGCAGTCCCACCTGCCCCCCTACTGCCCTTCAAGTCATAAGCACTTATTAAGTGCCGACTACATGCAAAATCTCAACAAACCCAGCTCCTTCTGGAGAGGACAGGACAGGTGGGAGGAAACCGAAGCTCTGAAACTCACCTCCGGGGACTCGGGTGCGGGGGCCTGGCCTCCGTCGAGGTGACTCAGTGTCACCATCTCTGCGAGAAGAGGGAGGCACCCCGCTCACTCAGTCAGGGCCGTGACACCCACCCACTGCCGCCCCCGCCCCTCGCTGAGCCACGCCCGCCATCCCCCGGAGGTTCCCCGAGGCCTCGGGAGCCCGTCCTGAGCTGGCCGCAGGGTGACCAGACCCCACAATGCTGTCCCTGAGACCCTGCTGGGTCCAGGGCTCAGCCAATAACTGGAGAACCTTCTAGAACGAGCAGGACGGAAGCCCGGACTCCAGCTCGCTCAGCAGGCTCAGTCTGGACCTCGGTTATACGAACCCCCCCGGGTCTCAGGCTCCTAACGCTGTCCTCAGCCGAGGGCGCAGCTCCGAGGGGGGGACCCCGTTACTTCCCACCCCCGGGTCAGGCGGAGGAGAGGAGCTGAGTGAGCAAACGTGGGCCGCGGCCGCTCCCGGGGGGCTGGTCCACTTTGCCGCCATCGCCCCCCCCCACTTCCTGCCTGTCCCGCCGCCCAGGCCGGCCTGCGGCGGCCAAGCGTGTTATCTGCGTTCTACAGACAGGACACCTGGGGCTCGAAGCCTAGGCAGGACAGTGGCAGCCACGGGGCCCCCCGCCTTCCCAGCTCCGGCCACACTCAGCAGGGCCCGTCCCACCCGCTCCCCAGAGCTCTCGACCGCCCCAAACCCGACACTCGCCCAGCCACCCTCGGCACCCCCGTCCGGCCTGAGCTCCCCGTCCCCAGCGGGTCCAACTCCGAGTCCAGCTCCCGTGGGAAACAGAGGCTCACAGGACCATGGGACGCCCACGCCAGCAGCGGTCACCGGGCGTCCCGGCCCACCTCGGTTTGACGATTGAGGATGGGGCCAGGGGTCCGAAATGGGGCTGCCGAGCCGGGGACCCTGAGCACTTTCCCCCTCGGCAAGAACAGCGGGGGGCTCTGGAGTCGTCAGCCCAGATTCGAACCCAGCTCCCCGGCCCCGACTCACCCTCCAGGGGGTCCTTAGCCAGTCCCAGCTGCCCGATGATGTACTGCGGCAGGTCTGTCTTGATGCCGTGGCCCTCGCGGGCGTGGCCCTCGGCCGCCTCCAGCAGATGGTAAAACTCCTCGGGGTCAAACTCCTGGGGGCGCAGAGGAGCTAATCGGCCGGGGCTGCCGGCTCCATCCTGCCTCTGGGCCCCTGCACATTCTGTTCCCACTGCCCTCAACACCGTTCCTGGCAGCTCCGACTCGCCCCCCAGCCCAGGGCACCCTGGGGGGTCCTGCTCAAAGCTGCGTCCGCTGGATCCAGCAGGACGTGAAGGGGTGATGGGGGACCCCGCGCCCGGCGGCACGTGGAGGGCTCACCAGGCACTCAAGAAGCCGTGCTGGCCGCGAGATGATGATGAGCAGCTTGCGGACGAGCTGGGCCACGAAGCCGACCTCCTCGCTGTCCGAGCGCTCGTGGGCCTGGGCACGGGGGGCAGTGGCGTCCCTGTGGGCCCCCGCCGCCCCCAGAGACCCTGCCCCACGACCCCCTCACGCCCCACGCACGTCCTGCAGCAGCCGCTCCAGCTTCTCCTGCATCTCCAGGAAGTAGCGGGAGGTGACGAGCGCCTCCTCGGACTTGGCCAGGCAGTCGCGGGCCAGCTCGATGATCTGGTGGTGGATGAAGCCCAGGACGCCGTCAGCCAGCGCCAGCCGCGCACCGGGCGCGGAGGCCGCCAGGAACTCCTGCAGGCGGCCCTCCATCTGCGCCGTGGCCTGCGGGGCCAGGAGGGGTCACGTCAGAGGACACGGCCGGGAGTAGCATATAAGGAGAGACACAGGCAGTCAGGGACAGAAGGACGGACAGATGAGAGATGGCGAGACAGTCAGGGGGACAGAAGGATGGACAGATGGGGGATGGAGGGACGGGGGACAGAAGGACGGACAGATGGGGACGGAGGAACAGTCGGGGACAGAAGGACAGACAGATGAGAGATGGCGAGACAGTCAGGGGGACAGAAGGACGGACAGATGGGGACAGAGGGACAGTCAGAGAGACGGATGGACAGATGGGGATGGAGGGACAGTCGGGGACAGAAGGACGGACAGATGGGGACGGAGAGACAGTCAGGGACAGAAGGACGGACAGATGGGGACAAAGGGACAGTCGGGGACAG
>JAKSZT010037504.1:377455-392711 GCA_026826555.1 Tolypeutes matacus
AGATGGGGACAAAGGGACAGTCGGGGACAGAAGGACGGACAGATGGGGATGGAGGGACAGTCGGGGACAGAAGGATGGACAGATGGGGACGGAGAGACAATCGGGGACAGAAGGACGGACAGATGGGGACAAAGGGACAGTCGGGGACAGAAGGACGGACAGATGGGCCTGGAGGGACAGTCGGGGGGACAGAAGGACGGACAGATGGGCCTGGAGGGACAGTCGGGGACAGAAGGACGGACAGATGGGCCTGGAGGGACAGTCAGGGGGACAGAAGGACAGACAGATGGGCCTGGAGGGACAGTCGGGGACAGAAGGACGGACAGATGGGGCTGGAGGGACAGTCGGGGGGCTAGAAGGACGGACAGATGGGCCTGGAGGGACAGTCGGGGACAGAAGGACGGACAGATGGGGCTGGAGGGACAGTCGGGGACAGAAGGACGGACAGATGGGGCTGGAGGGACAGCCGGGGGGACAGAAGGACGCAGGCGGGCCGGGCGCCCACCTTGGGGAACCTCTCCCGGTACACGTGGTTCATCATGACGACCTCGTTGTCGAAGGCCCCCGTCGTGCGTCCCGGGCTGGAGGGGAAGCGTCGGCGGGTGTCACGGGCACCGGGAGCCAGCGAGGGCGCAGGGCGGAACCGCGCGCGAGGGCCGGGGCCAGAGGCGGCGGGGGGCCGCGGGGCCGTTCCACGGCCGGCCTGGGGGGCGGGGGCCCGGGGCGGGGGCCAGGCCCACCTGAGGCTGCGGGAACGGGGGTGCAGGCGAGGCGAGCGGTGGCCGTGCTCCTCGTCGGCCACGCTCTCGGAGCTGCAGAAGTGCTTGGACAGGAAGCGCAGCTCGTCCGGCGTTGGCTGGAAGGGCAGCTGGTGGAGGCGCTCCCGGGAGGACGAGCTTGACTGCGGAGGGTCAGGTTTGGGGGTACGCAGTCAGCTCCATGGCCGGACCCCCAGCTCTGCCCCTCAAGGCCCAGGCTAGTTGCTAATCCGAGGCAGTGACGCCCTGCCTCCTGTCTGACTCCTATGCGTCCCTCAAACCCCCAGCCCCAGCGCCCCCTGCTTCACAAAGCCCCACCTTCCCGTCCCCTTGGCAGCCCCTGACTCCACGGGCTGGGGATGTCTGTGTCCCCCAGGCTAGGGGCTCCTTGGGGCCCCAGCTTTGGCCAGCACGGGGGAGTCACCCAGGCTGCCTGCCGACCAGACTATCCAACGCCCTAAGAAAACCTCCTCCTGACGTGCCCGTCCACCTGCCAAGGCGGGGCTGCAGGTACCGAGACGGTGGAGCTGGGCGTGTTGGTGCCGTAGCCAGACGAAGGGAGAGACGCGAGGGACCATCTTCGGCCGTCCGCCCTGGGGAGGGGGAGAGAGAAGGGCTGCAGGGGAGGCACAGACCCCCTGGTTTGCGGGGCCAAACGGTGGGCGCCCCAGCCGGCAGATTCAGGCCCTGGCTGTGGCAGGGCCTTCTGGAAAGGCCGCCGCGAGGACCGGCAGCGAGTAGCCACGTCCACTGCGCGCTCGCTGCTCGTCCTTCAGACACCTCCTCCAGGAAGCCTCCCTGACCCCAGCTGCAATGTGCCCCCCCATCCACCAGCCTGGGGACGCCCTGAGGGACAAAGGCCACTCGCCCTTTCCTGGCGTGTCCTCAGCCACCAGCACGGGCCCGGCACCCAGCAGGCGCTCCATACGTGTCGGTGAATGAATGAGTGGGATTTAAGTGCCTTGGCAGGCAACAGGCACTCCGTAATTGTGGAGTGAAAGCCTGAGTTAAGTGCCCAGTATACAGTAGGTACTCAATAAACGAAGAACGAAAGTGTAAACATACAGTAGGCACTCAATAAATGGTGAGCAAATGAGACTTAAGTGCGAGGTGCTCAGCGTCTAAGTGAAGGGATGACCTGGGGCCGGGGCGCGCCCCCCACCTCCCTGCAGAGGTTACCTGTCCGTGCGTGGGAGGTGGCTGTAGCCAGCGGGTGTAGACAGCGGGTGGGAACCAGAGGGGGTGGCGCAGCCGGGCGGGGGCCAGGGGAGGGGAAGAGGCGATGAGGAGGCGGGTCCAGCCCCCGCGCGGACGCCCCTGCCCGTGCCCTCGCCAGCAGCGCCGGCGGCTACTCACCTCCGGGCGAAGGGGAAGTTGAGGGCAGAAGCTGCGGAGAAGTTCCGTGGGCTCTCCAGGGGGCTGCTGCCTGCTGGGGGAGCGGGGGGGAAACTGAGTCCGCGGGCGGGGAAGGCAGGGCGCCGCGCCCGCCCGCCGCTCCCCCACTCACCCGTGGGCACCGACAGCGGGGACAGCGGCCGGGAGAGGGTCGGCGGCGGCGTCCCCACGACCAGGCTCTTGCGGTTTCCGCTGCGGCAGCTGTGGGGGGACGGGGCAGCCAGGTCGGGCCGCTGGACGGGGTGTCCGGGGCTCGGGGAGACCGCGCCCAGCCCGGGAAGCCGGGCCACGCACCCGCTGCGCCCCTCGGCCTCCGAGGCCTGGCCGAAGCACGCCCAGCCTCGACCCCTTTGGTTTTGGGGGGCCACTGCCAGGCCATCTGCTCCCAAGGTGAAGAATGGGGAGCCCCTGACCTGTCCTCGCGTGCTCCCCAAGAGCCCCCCAAAATGTTAACATGGTCCAACAAAAAAAACCCTGCCTTGGGCTTGGCCTTCGTTTCCTGCAGAGCTTGGGGCCCCACATCCCACCCCCTGCGCCCCCAGTGCCCTGGGGGCCCCAGACTCCCAGCCCCGCCCTTCCCACCTGGCCCGGCCCCAGCCTCCGCCCCGGCAGAGGGAAGTTGGGAGCGACACTCGCCCCCCCCCAGAGCAGTCACCCGGCAACGGCTGCGACAAGACAAGCCGGCAGCCCACACGCCCCGAGCCGCCGACGCAGCTCAGCCGCGGGCGAGAAACCTGCAGGGAGGGAGGCCGCGGGGCCCGGCCGGGACAGGCAAGGGGGAGCAGCCCGGCCCGAGCCTCAGTTTCCCAGTGTGTGCGCCTGGCGGGCGGCGGGGAGCTTCGCGGACTGCCCCGCAGCGAAACGTGCACGTGCACTGCTGTCTCTCTCCTGACCGCGAGAGCGCAGGAAGTGGCTCCCAACCCGCTTCCCAGCCGGGGAAACCGAGGCCCCCAGAGGCCAACAGCTGCAGGCATGGTTCTCCAGCGCTCGGTGCGGAAGGAAAAGTGAAACCCACAGGTTCCTGCACAAACCTCCCCTCAACCCCCACGGCCCCCAGCCCACCCTGGCCCCAGGCTGCGTTTCACCCCAGGGGCCCCTGGCAGCATCCAACAGCACGGGGGCGTTTCTCTTGTTCTCAGGTGGGGCCTTCCTGAAAACCCAGCAAAATCTGAGCTTTCGGAGGGAAACACTCCTCAAGCATTTATGGGGCACCGACTGTTTGCTTAGCCCTCCTCGGCCAAGGCCCAGAACCCCAAGAAGCTGCAGACAGTCTTCTAGCCCCCTAATGAGCACCACGTGGTCCCCAGAACACACCAGAGAAGGGACATGTGGCAGGAAGCAGGGGCCTGTGCAGGTTTCCTGCACCCCCTGATCCGCCCCCACATCCTCCGTGGCTCCCCAGCACCCCGGAGGGGACTGCAAGCCCGTGACTGCTGATCCCACCTCCCAGCCTTTGCCCGCGCTCCCCTCTGGGAATGCCCAGGGGCCCTGTGGTCGGCCCCTGGGGGGTGCCCCTCCAGGTCTGCCCTGAGAAAACTAAGCGCAGGGCGCACAGCCGGGGGTGGGGGTGCTGGCCGGCACTTGAACCCCGGTCCGGTTGGAGTCCAAGGCCCTGGCTCTTAGCCCCTCTGCTTTCAGATGGGGAAACCGAGGCTTCAGGAGGAAGCCAGCGATTTGGGCTTCTGCCCCTCCACCCCCGCGCCAGCCGCGGGCGGCAAATATCTGCGTCTGAGCCAACCTTTCCGTTGGCTCGGCCCCGCCGACGGAGCGGCCCCAGTGTTTCCGAGAAGCCCCCTCCTCCGTTCTTCCCAGAGCCAGCGACCCGGGGTCGAGTCTGGGCTCAGGTCCAGCCGGCCGCTTCCCCTCACCGCCCCCTCCCCACGCAGCAGGCACCCCGGACCTCCGGAGCCCCCAGTGCAGGGGTCGGGGGAGCGGAGAAAGGAGGTGCCTGGGACCCCAGGGGCCCCTCGGCCCCGCGCCGCGCCCCCTACCTCTTGGAGCGCTGCAGCAGCGCGCCTTTGGCCAGGCGGCTCCGGTGCCCGGGCGCCGCCACCGCGGTCCAGTAGCTGGGATCCGACATGCTGCCTCCCCCGGGGCCGCCGCCGCCGCCCGGGGCCCGGGAGGCGCGCGAGCCTCGGCCTGCGGGATCGGCCCCGGGAGCCCGGGACGGGGGGCGTCGGGGGAGGCGGAGGGAGCGCGCGCCCGGGAGCGCGACCCAGCGGAGCGCGGGGCGGGGCCTGGCGCGGGCGGGGCGAGCCGGGGCGCGGAAGCAGCATCGCGGGGGGCGGGGCGCTGCCAGGGCCTCGGGGGCGGGGCGGCCCCCTCGGGTGGGCCGCGGGCCTCGGCTTCCTGCGCCCTAAAGGTGAATCCAAGCCCTGGTGTGCGCGGGGCGCCCGCCACCAGGCTTTTTCCCCGCGCTGGCTCCACTGCCCGGAATCCCCTTCCTGCCTGGAAAAGCCCAGCGCCCCTCCTCCAGGAAGTCCCCCCTGCTCCTCGGGGCGCGCCCCGCGTCCCCTCCACCCGAGGGGGCTGGGGGTGTCTGCCGGCTCTGCCCCCGCAGGCTTGGGGCTCCTGGTGGGGGGGGTCCCAGCATCTCCCGGCACGGGGCTGGCACAGAGCGCGTGCTCGGGGAATTGGGGCGGCGGCACCTGGCACGCTCTGTGCGGTGGGAGGGGAAAGGCCACCGGCCACTGCCTGTCTTGGCGGCTCCAGCCCCCGCCTCCTTGTCCAGAGAACCGGGCTGCCCCCAGGCGTCACGCAGCGCCGGCCGCAGGGTCCTACAAGCCTTGGATAATCGTTAGCGCGCGCTCCTTCCAGGCCTCAGTTTCCCCGCCGTCATGAACACAGCCTAGCGCGGGGCACGCGGCTGAGACGCAGTGGGCGATCGCAGTGGAGAGGGGGCCGTTTCCGGGCGCGGCAGGCTCTTCCCCGCAGCGCTGGAGTCCAGGCCCCGCGTGGAAGACGTGAGGAGACCCGGGCAGGAGGGCGTGCCCTGCCCACCCCCCCCACTGGCCTTGCTTCCCAGGCCTCCCTCAGACCCACCCTGCCCCCGCCACACCCAGCCACCTGCTGATTGTCTCCCCAAGAAAACCTCCCGGGCCACCCAGACCCCGGGCTCAGACACCCCAATCTGGCTGTCCGTTCCCTCAACGTTTATTGAGCATCTACCATGTGCCTGCTCCTGTGCTGGCCCCGGGGCCAGCGGGGACCAGGACACACAAGGTCCCTGCCCTGGAGAATCTCCAAGTCCGGTGGGAGAGTAAACAGGAAACAATTAAATTCAAATACCAAAGTTCAGGAAGGAAAGGAGGGCGACAGTGAGGAAGGGTGACTGGCTGGGAGGCCGCTGAGAGGAAGTGGTGCTGCAGCCGAGACATTGGGGAGGAGGAACCAGCCATGGAGAGTGTCCCAGGCTGTGCACAGATTGTACAAAGGCCCTGGGGCAGGACTGAAGGGGAGATGCCCCATGGGCTGAGGTTTTGCTGTGACAGCCATGGGGAGCCATGGAGGGTGTGTGAGCAGGGGAGGGCCATGATCTGATCTATATTTATAAACAGTCCGGGCATGGCTGTTACAGGGAGCATGGGTTTTCCGAGGCAGGAGTGGAAGCAGCAGGAGGTCAGGATGGGGCAATGGAAAAAAGCGGGTGTCTTCGGGGGCCAAGGGACAGCCATGCTGAGGGAGAGAGAAGTCGCTGACAACCCCCAGGTGTCTGGCTGGAGCCCCGGGGGGCTGGGGGCTGGGAGGACGGCGCCTCCTGCATGGGGGGCAGCATGAATCCTGGGGGGTGCTGTTGAGTTTGCCCCGCAGCCCACCTCAGAGGGGACCCAAGCGGGGTGAGCCAGGGTCCCGCGTGTCCCCACCTAATACACTTGTGCCCCCCCGCGGGGACACACCTCTGCACACACTCGGTCAAGGGGCTGCCCCCATCCCCAGCCTCGGCACCGCCTACCCACCTCACATTGTGCTCACTGTCCCGGCGTCCCCAGCAGTCGCTTCTCCCACGCCCATCTGGCCTCAGTTTCCCCCTCTGCAGAACAGGGCTGCAGCTGGCAACCCAGAGTGCCCATGGCCGTGGGCGAAAGGCTGTCCTTGCCAACGATCACCGCGGCCCACCAGATCACACCCCTCCCCTGCTCACACCCGCACCATGGCTCCCCAGCACTCCAACAAGCTCACTTTGGGTAGCTCCCTCTCCTGGGACTCAGGTCCCATCCCTGTGCCTGTCTCTGCTTGTGCTGGTGACTCTGGAAATGGCAAAGCCCCAGGTGGGGGCAGAGACCCCTCCACCAGCCCCTCACCTCTCTGACCCCCCCCCCAAAGCCCTTCCCGCCTGCACAGGCACTGGCACGCCCCTCCCGGCCCGCCCCCTGCACAACTCCCAGCACCCTTGTTAGAAAATGCAAGGTCTTCCTGCCGTTGGCATTCGAGGCCCCAGAGGGAACACGGCCCCGACTCTGCTGTTCCTGCATGGAACAGCCGGGGGGCGGCCCCCTCTCCTCTGAGGACCCAACTCTCAACTGTCTGCAAGCCTCCGTGTCCCCTCCCCGCCAGGCAGAGCCTTCGTCTCTGGTTTGGTGCCCCCCAGCTGCTTTCTGTTCATCCACCTCATGAGCATCCACTCAGCACCTGCTGTATACCAGGCCCTGCCCCAGGGACACAGCCTGTTCAAGACCACCCAAACCTCCAGGCAAGAAAACCAAACACCCAACAGTCACACAAGAAAACACGAATCGGCCGGGTGGGGGAGACAGATGGGGTGTGATGGGCGGAAACGGGGCCTGGGGCGTCCTGTGAGGGCTTGATGGAGACGCGAGGGAAGGACAGCCGTGCTTGGGGCCAGCACGTGCAAAGGCCCTGGGACTGCGCTAGGTTGCATTCTGGCGGGACAGCCAGGAGGCCACATGGCTGGAGCAGAGCCAGCAAGAGGGGGGCCTCGGGGAGGCTGCAGGGGCCGGGCCACGTGGGAGCTTGGGGGTCGCGGAACGGATGCGGGTTTATTCCTAAGGAGCTGGAGGCGGGTGTTTGGAGCAGGGGAGGGTGGCCTGGCCCAGGGCGACACGGCTCTGCTGCCCCCTGGTGGCAGACAAGGAAGCCGAGTGGCCTCTGCCAGCACCCCAAACTCCCTGCCAACGTTTCCTCCTGGTCAGACCAGCTGAGTCCCTCCCCTCAGCAGATCCCCTGGACTCAGAGCCAGACTTGGCCTGACACTCCCTCCCTGCCTCAGTTTCCTGTACCTTAGTCTCAGCCTCCCACTGGACATCCCACCTCCTGCTCGGATGCTGCCCCAGCTGCCTGCCTGCCTCCGCCATCTCCATTCCTGCCCCCAGCAGACCCCTGGCCCCCACGGCAGCCACCTAGGCTTTCAAAAGCCCGTCCCTGCCTCAGGACCTTTGCACCTGCAGTTCCTCCCCTAGGTCTGCCCAGGTCTTGGCTCAAATGTCACTTCTCCCAAGAGGTCCCTTGTCTGAAAGGGTCTTGTCTATCCATCGCCATCCACCTCCCCAACCAGGCTGAGAGGCACAAAGAGGGGTCGTGCTTGTCATCATCTCAGCTGTGTCCCCGGCACCAGGCACACATCAGGTGCCTAGTAAGTGTTGACTGACTGAACGAAGGTACCTGCCAGCTGCCCAGCACTTAGCGTGGGCTCCAGAACGTTCTGCCTTCTCCTCATTAAATGGAGGTTAGGAAATAGGTGGGAAGAAGCTGAGCAGCTCATTTATACTAAGATGTGAATGACTGACAGGCCACGGCATTCTAGACGTCACTGACACTCACGTCTGTCTCCTCCCTGAACTTTTGCCCAAATCCTGGAAGGAGCCCACGACAGCCCCGAGAATCCCTCCTGTGGGCGAGCAAGGACCTGAGGGCGGCTCAAACCTCAACGGATTCTGGAGGCAAAGCGCCCCGACACTGGCCCGGGAAGAGCCAGGAGAACCGGCAGCGCCTCTCCGAGCCTCAGTTTCCTCAGTGGGCGATGGGGCGAACGGGACACCAACGCCTGGTAGAGCTCCCGGGGCAGACTCTAAGGGCGGCCGCTCAGGCTTGGGGGTTGGGGTGTAGGCAGGCGCCTCCTGACCAGCGAGCTGGGCGCAGGGAGGGCCCCTGAGGCCCCAGCCGGGCTTGGCGCAGGCCGATTGGGCCGGGAGGGCCCCTGGGCGGGCTGGGAACCCAGCACCTGTCTCCAGTTCTGGCCTCGCCTGAGTCACTGGTCAGGCCGGGGACCTGCTGCAAAACGGAATTTCCCCAGCCCGGCCCCAGTGCTGACCACAGCACGGCTTTATGGAGGGGTAAACTGAGGCCCGGAGGGGTGACGTCACCAAGGCCCTGGACGCCGGGCCCCGCCCCCCGCGCGTCACTCACCTCCAGGGGTGCAGGCCCGGCGAGGGGCTGCAGGGGCTGCCGGGACTCAGCAGGGACGGGCTCTGGCAGCTGGGAGTCAGGCTGCAAAGAAAGGGCCGGGGGCGGTGACCCCGCAGTGGAGCCCGCGCGGGGCGAGGCCCGCAGCTCTGGGATTCCGCGGCGCTCGCGGGCGGGGCAGCCCGGTGACTCCGGAGGGCTCCCCGGAGGCGGCGGCGCGTCCCCAGGAGACACGGCCGCCCTGCACCCACCCTCCGGGCCGGACACTCACTCGAGGGTCAGAGCCGGGATGCGCAGCTTCTCCCTGCGGGATTTCATGCCGAGGCCGGCGCCGCGTCTACGCGGCCGGGTGCGGATGTTCCCTCGGAGGCCCTGAGCCCCGGCCGCGGCGCGCACGGACGGACGGACGCGGACGCGGGGACCGCCCGCCTGGCGGGCACGGCGCGGGGACTGGGCGGCCGGGGGCGCGGGGGGCGGGCTCTCTCCGCCTCGGGGCGGGGCCCGGATCCCCGCACCTGCGCGCAGGCCCGCCGGGCAGGAGGGGGTCGGGTTGCTTTCGGCGGG
The DNA here is from genome assembly GCA_026826555.1 of Tolypeutes matacus. Taxonomy (NCBI): domain Eukaryota; kingdom Metazoa; phylum Chordata; class Mammalia; order Cingulata; family Chlamyphoridae; genus Tolypeutes; species Tolypeutes matacus. Next base: position 386,533 of record JAKSZT010037504.1, read on the forward strand.
CACCGCCCCCTCCGCGGGAGGGTCGCCGAGGCCGCGGGGTCGTGCGGCGCCCAGAAGGAGGTCGCAGCGCTGCCCCCCCCCCCCCGCGCCGGCGTGACCCGCCCCGCGCCCGGGCCCGCCCCTCCCCGCGTTGGCTGCGCGGCGGGGCTGAGCGCTTCTCCGCACCCTCCCGGGCTCCCGCCGCGCCTCTGGGCCGTGGCTCGCGCTGTTCCCTCCGCCGCGAGCGTGGGTCCCCCCGCCCCTCCCTAGGGCGCCCCCAGCCCTCTCCTCCCAGCGACCCTGACCCCGCGGGTCTGGGGATGCCTGTGTCCGGCTGTGGCCCCTTCGAGGCCCGCACAGGAGGCAGAGAGGGCACAGCCGCGGGGACTTTGCCCTCCACCATCCCCCTGCCCGGGCAAAGGCCGGGGACAGCGCCAGCCCCAGGCCAGAGTCCCAGCCCCGCCCTTCCCGGGCCCGCAGGCACCTCGCCACCAGCTGGGCCTTCCCCACTCCAGCCTAGAGCAGATGGTCTGAGCTCGGGGCCACTCTGACCCCAGCCTCACCACCGAATTTCAAACCTTCACACCCCCCCAGGACGAATGGGACTTCCCTGTTCGCCCCCAGCTGCGTCTCCCCTTCCTCTCTCCTCTCCAGCCACCCCTGCCTGCCTGCTGCTCCTCCAAGCGCCAGGCGCCTCCCCATCTTCGCCCTGCCCTTGCTGTTCCCAGACCTTCCACCTGGCTGGTTCCTCCTCCTCCCCCAAATCTCATCACCTCCTCCCTCCCCCAAGAGGCCCCCAGATCTCCTGGGCGAAAGCCACCCTCCAACCCCTCTCTGTCGCCCCCCTGTTTAATTTCTTTCCTGCACACATCACTTCGCCCTTGCTCTGCCCACGAGACAGCGAGCCCGAGGGGCAGGGTCTGACTTGCCTCCATGTCCCCTGAGCTCAGCACAGAGTGCTCAGGCACGTTTTCTGAGTGAATGATTTCACCCCCAGCTCAGGAAAACGCAGCCCCAAAGGGGGGGAGGGCGGGGAGTTTCCAGACCACCAGCTTGAAGCAAATCAATCCCTCCCCCTCCCCACAGGCCTCGGTTTCCCCATCTGTAAACTGGTGAAGGCACTGAATAGAATGTTCTCTGAGCTTCTGGGATCCAAAAATGCCAACCCACAGGAAGTGTCCCTCAAAGGAGATGAGTTTTCTATCCGTGTTTCCTGTAAGAAAGTGAGCTCCCCATCACAGGAGGTATGCAAGTCAGTTCCAGGGAACTGGGGTTGGAATTCTACTGCCTGGACTCTGGGCTTTGGACAGGTTTCCCCCCTTCCATGCTGGATGCCCTTGAGCTGGTGACACAACCCTCATTTGCAAACTGGCATCAACCTCCCAGGCTGGGGTGAGGCACTGGTGGAGGACACTGCAGAGGCTGGGGTGGGACCAAGGGCTCAGGGTGATGTAGTTAGTAAATAAATTCACAGTTCGGGGCCCAGCACACCAGCCCACCTGGCCAAAGGGGCACTCACCCACGTCCCCGGCGCGGCAGGCTCAGCTCCTTCTGAAATAAGACAAACACAGGGGTCACTCCCAGAGACGGAAGCCCTCCATGCCCCGGGTCCCCCTCCCGCCTCACCCCCCAATCGCCCCCTACTTTCCAGCTCCAGCCAAGGCCTGCTTCCTGCTTGCCCCACGCATGGCTCAGCCCTGCCTCAGGCCCTTTGCACAGGCGGCTCCCTCTGCCAAGACGCCTTCCCTCCCCTCTGCCCCAGCCAACTGCAGCTCATCCCTCAGGTCTCAGCTCAATCGTCCTCTCCTCCTGGAAGTCCCCCCACCCCACCCCAGATTCTCAATCTAGCTCCCAGCCCAGCTCCTACCCGACTGGCACTAAAAGTAATTTTGTTATATAAAATTAAAGATTAGCTGTATTTGTAAGGAATAGCCATAGTGGGTAAACACTGATAGCCTGTTAGGAAAGGGCTATCCCTGAGCCAGCCTCACCCAGCTCCCTCCCAGTCCTCCCTCCCCACCCTCTGAAGAACTTATGCAGATTTAGGCCCTGGGCAGCTGTGGGGGAGGAGGGGGGCCCCTGCTGAAGGCCTGCACCGCCCCTGGGTGCCCTCGTCACATGCAGGGCAGAAAGTCCTAGGCGTGGGCTCCACTCTGACCCCAGAGTCTGACTTGCCCAAGACTGTTTTCAAATTCTCAGAAGGCTGTGTGGGACATACAGACCTGGGTTCAGATCTGTTATCTGTCCTTTCCTGGCTGTGAGACCTTCAGCAAGTGTCTTGTATGCCTCAGTTTCCCCCCATCTGTAATTTGGGGTCAACACTGGGACGGTCTGGGGTTCTGATAACCAGCAGCGCCATTGCTATTGTGCATTGTCGTTGAGCTCAGCAAGGGCTTGCAGAGGAGCTACCACGGCAGCAGTAAATTTTGCTCACACTTACCCAGCTGCCTGCTACTCGCCAGGGGCAGGGGCAGTTTGACAGGCTGGGAAACTGAGGCACGGAGGGAAGCCGGTGGCCGATGTCTCTGGGCAGAGAGAAGGCCAAGAATCCGGGTCTTGGGCACCCCCACCGGCGCTGGGGCGTTGTGTCGGGGACACGCGCCTATTTTTTACCTCCGTGGGCTCCCAGCTGCCCACGGCCCAAGCAGGACGTTTGCCATGCCAACCAGCGACGTCAGCGGCCCCCGCAGCGGGTCCGAGGCAGCCGAAAGTCACAGGGCACGGGACGATCAGGGGGAGGGGTTGGCGGGGTCTGCAGGCCAGGGAGAAGGGGGGCCGAGGGGGCGGGGTGCACCTACCGAGACGTGCCCCCAGCTACCCTGAGTTCAGAAAACCAAGCCTTGAGGGAAGGGCCGGTCATCCTGTCCGCTTGAATACCTCCTGGGACGGGAAACTCACTACCACACAGAGCAAGAGGTCTAGACTCAGGCATGCCCCTACTCCATTTGGATCTCCTTCTTCCCCCTCCAATCACTGTGGGGTCAATACAAGCTCCCCCCCCTCATACAACAGGGTGGTGCTGGGATTCGAACCCAGGGACGCTTACTGCCCGTCCTCCCAGCCATTTCCTTCCAAAGCCCTGTCAGCCTGGTTCCCAGTCTGGCTCCCCCACACCCGAGCTGTGTGACCCCAGCCAAGTGACTTAGCCCCGCTGTGCCTCAGTTTCCTCAACTGGAAAGCAGAGCAGTTACATAAGGGTCCCAGGCTTGGACCTTGGCTCTTGGGAAGGCCTCAGCGAAGCAGGGCCAAGAGCTGAACAATACCCACCTGTTCAGCTCTGCTTCCAAAACACAGACCTACACGGAGTGGCAGAGAGAGGTGCGGGAAGGTTGGCAGCCGCCCGCAAAGGCTCCCAGGGAAGCTGGACCCACGTGCAGTTCTCCCAGCACCGCCCGCGGGCCCTCTGCTCCAGCACCATCTGCTGCCGCCCACGGCCCCCTCTTCACCGGCTGTTCCCCTGGGGGCGGCTCAGGGTGGGTGGGACCACCCGTTGAAAATATTTATCCCCCACTGGGGCCCCTAGAGGCATCAGCCCTGCCCCAAGGAGGCCCCAGTCTGCAGGAGATAGAGCGGAGCACAGGACCACCCATCCTGGAAGATGGGGGCGGGGGACGGAGCAGAAGTGCTTCCTGGAGGAGGGGGCGCTGGATTGGACCAGCAGGCAAGTGGGGGGAACAGCAGCCCTGGCCCAGCCAGCAGACGCCCCGAGGAAGCTCAGTGTGGGTGAAAGGAAGGGAGAGAAGCCAGCGGGGACCATGGCACATCAGCCCGAGGGCTTCCCGGAGGAGGAGGAGGAGCGGGCTGTGAGCAAGCAGCGTAGCCTTGGAGGATGGACTTGCCGGGAGCCTCCCCAGCCCAGCAGAGACAAGTCCAGGCGCCACTGAGCCTCTGGCCACCTCCTCCATCCCCGTTTGCTGTTTGGGCATCTGGGTTAAAAAATAAGAAACAAATCTGGCCTGTGTGAAGCCGAGGTCCAAGCGGGAGGTGATGAAAACAACCCGAAGCCTCCAAGGGCTGAACGCAAGAGGCTCCCGCCCGCCCCGGCCCGCGGCCCAGGCCACCTGGCGGCCCGCGGCCCGCGACAGGCTCCCCGCGGCCCGGGAAGGCCGCCGCCCGCGCGCCCCACGTGCTCGCGCCCCATTGGCCAGGACGCCCACGCCCTTGTCTGGACGGGCCAATCAGCGCCGGGCTCGAGGCCCCAGCGCGCGGCTCAGGTATTAATGAACTGCCTCGTCGTCGACCTTTGGCAACATTCAGCCGCAAGGGAATCTGATTGGCTCCTGCCGCCGGGCTGCCACCTGATTGGCTGGGGCTTCCTCAGGGCGGTGAACTTAGGTCAAGGGAGCCCCGAGTCTGCGGCAGCTGCTCAAAAACCCCAGGCCCTCCCTGTTCATCCTCAGAGCAGGGGTTCACACTCGGGGCCCCCCGACTTCCTAGCTGTTACCGCCCCTCTCCGAGCCCCAGGTTACCCTGCTGTGAAATGGGCATGATACAGCACTGCATGTACAGTGGTTAGCATTTATAGGGACCGGCCAACGAGCCCTTATTAGGGCTTGTACTGCCACTTCATATTTTCATCATCTCCCCCTTGGACCCCCCCCCCCCATTTTGGCCCACCACACCGGGTCCAGAGGAGTCTTTCCAGCTCCCAGATATGAAAGCACCTCCTCTGCTCCAGTACCTACTATAGCTCCCCATCGCCCCAGAGAGAAAGTCTAACCCTTTTAGTGGGTGCTGTAAGCCCTAGAAGCAGATGGTCCCTGCCACCAGCCACAGGGACCCCCCCCTCGCACCCTGGCGCTAGCGCTAAGAGATGGCTTCTAGCTTCCTGTCACCTTTGTGCCTCTGGGCCTTTGCATGTGCCCCCCTCCGTCTGGACGGCCCTCACCCGCCCGGGCTACACCTTCCTCACCCTCTCGACCCGGCAGCGTGGGGTTAGTTTGGAGGGAGGCTGGACTGCCTACTGTCACCTACACGCTGTGAGACCTCGAGGTGGCTACTGTGCCCTCAGCCTCGATTTCCCCTTTGATAACGTGGCACTCGTCAGCGGGGAATGGGTGCCCTCCCCGTGGGACAGGCCCGGCCTCCTGACGTCAGCAGCGCCCCCACTCGCCTCCCCGGAGGCGGCTTCGCTATTTTAAGAGGCCGCGGGTGGAGTTTGCATCTAACTGGGGCTTGGGGTGGGAAACTGTCCCCCCCCACCCCCAACTCCACGGCTCGCCAGTCCTGCCCCTCCGCCTCCCGCGGGGGTCTCTGGCCTGCAGCCCTGCTCCGCCCTCCAGGCACCCCTTCTTCCTTCAGGCCAGTTCAGGCCTTGAACCTGCAGCCCGGGTTCAAGGCCGCCCTGACCCCCCCCCAGCCTCATCCCCCCACCCGCCCCAGCCTCTCCAGTCTCCCTCAGCCTCTTCATTTTCTCAAATACGCTGCCCGCACCCCCTGCCACCGCGCCCCGGTCAGGGGCCTCCTCTGTGGGGTCGCCGCTGCTCACACGTGCGCCTCCCCCACCAGGGGGGGCCAAGCCAGCAGCACCCCGCTGCCTCTCCAGGGCGGGGCACCCAGCAGGCGCTCAATAAGTGAATCCCAGCTTCTCCACCTGCAAACCTCGTGGCTTCTCAGAGGCACGGGCCGAGGGGACCGGCTGAATCTCAATTCCCAAGGCACAGATGAGGAAGCTGCGGCCCCGCGGTCCCCGGTGGGTTCGAACCCAGGCTTTTACTAGACCCCCACCCACGTTCCCATCTCCTGGCGACGCAGCCTCCCGAAAGGAGGCGCCCTATGGCGAGTGGGGAAACTGAGGCCTGGAGAAGCAAGAGTGCTCCCCCCCCCCACTCCGAGGTCACACAGCCAGTCGGCAGCGGAGTGTGCCCCGAGCCGGCTGGGCGACCTCGGGCGCCTGCTTTGCAGACTCCGAGCCTCAGTTTCCTTATCTGACAAACGGGCACCTGGCGGCCGCGACGGCACCGGGCGGGCATAGTCCGTATTAATTCTTATTACCCGTCATTAGGCGCAGCATTAATCCCATGGGCACGTGGGGGGGCTCGGGCAGCGCCTGCAGCTGTCCCTCCTCTTACTCTCCGCAGCCCGCAGCCCCTTCCTTCCTCGCCAGGGCCAGCAGCCTCAGTTTCCCCATGTGGCTAAGGGGGACAAGCGCCCTCCCGCCCCCACCGGGGAGAAAAGCCCCCTGAGAGGCGCGTGGGCAG
>JAKSZT010037504.1:397711-411403 GCA_026826555.1 Tolypeutes matacus
GGCAGAGGCCATGGACATGGGCAGATTCCTGCATCCCACGATGGGGTGCTGTGCAGGGTGGAGAGGGAGGGGTGGTGGTCTAGGAGGCTGTGGAAGGGAAGTGGGCAGCATGTGCAAAGGGCCTGCGGCAGCTGTGGGCCAAGCCTGTTTGAGGGCTGACAGGAGGTTGGTGCGGCTGGAGCGGAGTGAGCGAGGGGAGGTGGAGTGAGTGCGGCGGGGGTCGGCTGAGGTGACCCCGGCTTAGCTACGGGCCGAGTGGGCCCCGCCGTGTCCCTGCACCCTGGTCCATTCTCAGATCTCCGGGGTCTCCCTCAGACGCGGCCTCAGGCCCCCGGGACCTGAGGTGCTACCGGACATTCAGCGCCGACTACGAGTGCTCCTGGCAGTACGAGGGCCCCTCGGCTGGGGTTAGCCACTTCCTGAGGTGCTGGTGAGGACCCCGCCCCGCCCCAAGCCCTCGGCCACCCTCCCGCCTCCCTCTGGCTCTCAGATGTGGGGCAGGGGCACTGCTGCTTCCCAGCCTTGGGGTCTCCTCCGAGAAGGGAGGGGGGCCCTGGGAGGCGGGGCCTTTCCTTCCTCCTCACTCCCTCACTCGTTCATCCATCATTCACTTCTTCCTTCCCTCTGTGGCTGGAGAGGCCAGGGTCCCCCAGGCCAGTGCCTGGCCAGCCCCTAAGGACCCCCCAGGCTGTAGTGAGGGTGGGGTGGGAGAGCAGAAGGGGCAGAAAAGGGATGTGAGGCACAATGTCCACCACGGACATCGAGATTCCTGGGTCCACTAGGACCCCAGACTCCCCACCAACACCTCCTCCTCCCAGCAGCCTCGGCTCTGGGCGCTGCTGCTACTTCACCGTGGGCGCGGCCACCAGCCTGCAGTTCTCCGACCAGGACAACGTGTCTGTGCTCAGCAACGTCACACTCTGGGTGGAGTCCCGGGTCGCGAACCGCACCGAGAAGTCGCCCAAGATCACCCTGCAGCTCTACAGCTCGGGTCAGCACCGCCCTCAGACCCCGCCCCCCGCCCCATGCCTTCTTCTCAGAAGCATTCGGTCCTCCGACCCGGCCCAGGGGGACCCCAGCACCTGGCGAGGGGCTGGGCACTGCCGTCCTTGGCGTGGCACTTCCCTGAGCCCTGTGGCCGGGCACTTGGAACCTGATTCCCGCCAGGCTGCCCGCCCTGTGGTTTGTGAAACCTGTACTCTCACAACCTTGCCGCACTTGCCTCACCCTAATCCCGGCCCTGTCCCTGCCCACAAGGAGCCTGGATTCAAGTGGGGGTGGTGGAGAAAGCCTGGTGGTTCCACGTGGTACATGAGGTGCATAAGATACTGTGGGAAGTCAGGGAGGCCTCCCTGGAGGTGATGCCAAGCAGAGCCCTGAAGGACAGAGAGGGTCCAGCAGGGATAAAAGTGAGGAAAATGTTCCAGGCAGTGGGCACAGCCAGTGCAAAGGCCCTGAGGTTCTGGCATCAGGCATGGTCTGGTCAAGCTGCAGCAGGAATGCTAGATTTCTCTCCTCAGGTCCAGCTCCTTGCAGTGAGTCTAGAAAATTATCAAGTCCCTCAGCTAGTTGCCCCGATGGCCCCCCAGAAAAATAGAATGACACTCACCAGCAGTTGACAAATGTGCCCATCTCAGCAGAGCCTTGCCTGTGACGGGTACGGACGTTTTCAAGATGCTTTTGTCAAGGGATCTCTTGGAAGCAGCGGCCCAGGCTTAGGAGGGCCCTGGGCGCCTTGCGTTCTCACGCACACACCCTGGCCGCCTGCCCCGCCCCTGCCTCTGCTTCCAGTGAAGTACGACCCCCCGCCGGGAGACATCCGGGTGTCCGCGGCAGCCGGGCAGCTACGGATGGAGTGGGACACCCCGGCCCGCCAGGACGGTGCCGAGGTGCAGTTCCGGCACCGAACGTCTGGCAGCCTGTGGAAGTGGGTGAGTCTGTTACCAGCTAGGGGTGGGCTCGGGCCCCCCAGGTCACCCTCCCCCCATCTGTCAGTCTCGCCATCTCGGCGCCCGTCACCCCACCTGGGAGTCTCTCTCTCTGACACCTGGACCTCCTCTGCTCACACGCCCTCCATGGCTCCCTCTTACCACGAGGAGGACACCCTCGTGCTCAGCTCCCTCCTGCCTCCTCTGGCCCCCTCCTGACCAGCCCCATTCCCCTCCAAGGCCCTGGACTTCCAGGCACACGCAACTCCAGCCTCAGGGCCGCCTCTTCCAGAACCTGTTCACTCATTCTTGAGCTACTCCTTGGCCCCCGGGCCCCATGCTCCCAGGCTGGGCAAAGCTGAGCCCCCAATCTGGAGGAGAGAGAACCCCAGCTTCTGACCTGCAGCCAGTCTCCTCCCTCAGACTGGGAGCAAATCAAGGCGCAGGGAGCCGCCTCGGCTTCCGCCCCAGACGCCATGCCTCGGTCTCCCCATCATGTGAGTGGGCATGAGATGGGGCAGGGGCAGGTGGCAGGGGCCTCTTTTGGGGAAGGGCGTCTCCTGCCGCTTGGTTCCCAGCCCCCAGCCCCCTCTGCGGGAGGCGCTGTCAGGCACGTTGGCAGAGGCCCCCGAGGCCGCCGGGGATGGGGGTCAGGCTGGGAGCTGGAGCACCCCAGTGCCACGGGGCTTTCAGCCACCATTTTGCCTCCTAAAATAATTTTTGAAAATCACACGGGTAATTTGTGGACTTTCTCTTTCCTTATTGTGGTAACATAATTCTATATAGCATAAAATTTTCCGTTTGAGCCAGCTTGAGGGATTAATCATATTCTCAGTGTGTTGCTGACACCCCCCAGCCCATTGCCAGACTCTCCCACCACCCCCAGACAGAGCCCTGTACCCGCCAGCAGCACCCCCTCCCCTGCCTCCCGGGCCCTGGTAGCCTATGGATCTGCCTGTTCTAGAGCTTTCGTGTAGGTGGAATCGTGTATTTGTCCTTTTGTGTCTGCCTCGTCTCGTTCAACACGGCGCCTTCGAGATTCATCCGCACCGTAGCGGGTCTGTGAATCTCCTTCCTTTTCGCGGCTGAATAATATTCCGCCGTGTGGTTATACCCCAGTTTGCATTGTCCATTGATGGGCACGCGGGCGGCTGCCACCCTTTGGCTATTGCGAACCTGCTGCGGCCGACATCTGCGCACGAGTCCCCGCTCTCATTCTGGGGGGCCAGGTACCCAGGAGTGGGATTGCTGGGCCACAGGGTAATTCTAGAACTTTCTGAGGAACTGCCAGGCTGTTTTCCCATAGCGGCTGCACCACTGTCCATTCCCAGCAGCCAAGCATGAGGGCTCCTATGTCCTTGCATCCTCGCCAACGCCTATTTTCCGCTTTTAAAGTAATAGCCATTCTAACGCGGGTTGGTGAGAGGTTAAAATAACTTTATTCAGGACGAAAAGCACAGCACGGGACCAGATGAGGTGATGCCCTGGATTAGTTCTTCCCCACACATTTCAAAAGCACTGCATACGTCCCCCCTTCTTGTACTGCGCTATGTCCCTTTCTATTTGTTGTCACTTCCTAAAAGGCTACAGTGTAACTTTTTTTTTTTTTAATAATCTTTATTTATTTATTTTTATTTCATTTTATTTTTTTAAAGATTTTGTTTAAATTTATTTATTCATTTATCCCCCCCCTTGCTGCTTGTGCTCGCTGGGTCAGCCAACCACGCCGTGCGGGCGGGCCTGCCTTCACCAGGAGGCCCCGGGAACCGAACCCGGGGTCCCCCATATGGTAAACGGGAGCCCCACTGATTGAGCCACAGCCGCTTCCCCGTAAAATACTTTTTTTTTTTTAAGATAAAAATTTCCTTTATTTTTATCGTAAAATACATTTTTAAACTTGCAATTAACTAGTAATTTTCAATGCCAAAGCGTCAAACCACGTGGGAATATGCTTTCATTCTAGGGCGGCTGTGGACCTCAGGGAGATGCTGGCTTAGGTGAGACTAATAACAGTAGCAACAAGCATTCTTTGAGCACCTACTGTGTGCAAGGACCAACGTTAAAATTCTTTGCCTGCGGTTGTAGCCCAGGATCGGATTATTCCCACTTCACAGGTGAGGAAACCCAGGCTCGGGGTGAGAAGCCGCCGGCCAAGGTCACGCCCCCGGGTGTGGAGATGGATGGCCCTGGGGCCCCACAAGGGTAGGGCCTGCCCTGTGGTGTGGCCCCAGGGCCTGGCACGTGGCCTTGTACACAGTCGGTGCTCGATAAGTGCACGGTGGTCACGTGGGGGTGTCTGTGGCCTGATGTCTGACTGCCTCTCCCCAGAGTCCTGCCTCGGCCCGCTGGACCCGGTCATGGCCCAGGAGTTCCAGCTGCGGCGGCGGCGGCTTGGGCGCCGGGACCCAGCAGATCCCTGGAGCAGCTGGAGCAGCCCTGTGTGTGTCCCCGCTGGTGAGGATGCCTCGGGCCACAGGCACAGAGAGGAGGGTGTTAGAAATAAGGCGGCGGTGTTAGAAATAAGGCAGCGGGTGTTGGAAATAAGGTGGTGGGTGTTAGAAATAAGGCGGCGGGTGTTAGAAATAAGGTGGTGGGTGTTAGAAATAAGGCGGTGGGTGTTAGAAATAAGGCGGCGGGTGTTGGAAATAAGGTGGTGGGTGTTAGAAATAAGGCGGTGGGTGTTAGAAATAAGGCGGCGGGTGTTGGAAATAAGGCGGTGGGTGTTAGAAATAAGGCGGCGGGTGTTAGAAATAAGGCGGCGGGTGTTGGAAATAAGGTGGTGGGTGTTAGCAATAAGGCGACGGGTGTGCTGTCCTTTGGAGATGAGATTGGGCTGTAGCTCATCAGGCCCTCGGGATGCGGCACCGGGCGCCCCGTGCTCCTTGGCGTTTTGTCAGGTGGGAATCCCTGGGCTGAGCCTCGGGGCTGCCCTCCCTGCGTGGCCCCCAGCACCGAGCAACGAGGACATGAGAAAGGGGGGTTCAACGTGTGTTGAAAACATGTCTGTGTTCAAAGAGAAAACCTGAAATCCCCCAGCACGGTGCCGACCCCCTCGATGAGTTTTTCTCTGTTTTCTGCCTTTGTCACCGCAAGGGAGTCTCCCTTTGTAAATGTGGTGAATCCATAATTTTAAAGGAAACAGCTCCGCTTTTCTCTTCCACTTCGCCCAGAACACGCCCCACAGCCCAATGTGACATTCTCCGTGGAGCCTCTCGGCCGGGACGGAAGGAGGCAGCTGACCCTGCACAGGCAGGTCTGGGGCCACCGCTGGGCTGGGGGTGGCCCAGAGGCCAGGGGGGTGAGCGAGGCGCAGGCGAGGCCTGGAGGCTGCAGGGACCGGGTGGATTGTGGGTTTGACTCTGAAGGTAATGGGGAGCCATGGAGGGTGTGAGAGCAGGGGAGGGCCGTGGTTGGACCCAGGTCTTCACAGGCACCTTCTGGCTGCTGTGGTGGTAACAGTCTGAGGGGAGGAGAGGCGGAGGCCAGGAGACCACGACAGCGGTGGCCGTGCTTGTCCAAACAACTCGTTAAGTACGGTCCAATTAGCCCCATTTCACAGAGGAGGAAACTGAGGCTCAGAGGGAAAGTCTCTTTCCTGAGTCAGGTCAAAACTGCCAAATCAGGGGTAGATGTTTCTCAGTGGATGAGCGCCTGCTTCCCATGTATGAGGTCCCAGGGTCAATTCCTGCCCCTGGTACCTCAAAAACAAACAAACAAACAAAAAATCTCCCTTTCTTAGGAAAAATTTCCAGGTTTGCAATAACGGGGTCCAAAGATAGAAACATTTTATTCTTGGCTCTCGGGGGTTTGTCCAAATTATTTTTCCCCCAAACAGAAGCAAATGCGTGTTTTCCAGCAACTTCGTCAGCATTGGGGTTTATTATTTTAAAAACGTTTTTAAAATATTTGTAATTAGAGAAATTGTTGGTTTACAGAAAAACCACGTAACACATGCAGTGTTCCCACATACGGCCCCACCTTGTGTCAATGTGGCACCTCTGAACAACTGAAGAAAGACTCTTACGATGCTTTTTGTGTGTGTTTCTAGGAGGTACCGGGGATCGAACCCAGGACCTCGTACATGGGAGGCAGGAGCTCAGCCCCTGAGCTACACACGCTCCCTGAAGAAAGACTATTATAATTGTAGCATCAACCGCAGTCCGCAGTTTTTTCCAATATCCCTATTGTTTTAAAAGTTGTCGGCACACGTCGCTGGCCTCCCCGCGGACGAGCCTGTCCTCCGAGGCGTGTGGTCAGATCCCCACCAGCTGTCTCCTGTCCTCCCTGCAGCTGCGCCGGCCCAAGCTTCCGGAAGGCTGCCGCGGGCGCCTGCCGGGCACGAGGGTGAGGCACCACGTCCACCTGCACATGCTGTCCTGCCCGTGCCAGGCCACGGCCACGTGGAGCCTGCCCTTCCGGAAAAGGCTCGTCCTCTCGGGTGCCGCCTACAACGTGACTGTCGTCCCCTGGAATCGCTTCGGCCCCGGCCCCAGCCAGACGGAGCACATCCCCGCCTCCGCGCCCACAGGTGCCTCTGGGGAGGTGGGGGCGCCGAGCTCCGCGTCTGACCCGAGCCTCAGCCAGGAACGGGGCGGGGGGGGGAGGCGCGAAGGCATCACAGACATTTAAGGGGGTGTCAAGAGACCCAGTGACCAAGATCCAGTGATTATAACACGACACTGGCCAGGCTGTCTGCCTGCTTTTGTGAATAAAGTTTTATTAGAACCAGGGCCGGGATCAGGGTAAGGCGAGTGAGGCCATGCGAGTGCAGACCTTGCTCAAAGTCTCTCTCTCTCTGTCTCATAGTGGTAAAACGCACAAGCCATAGAGTCAACCACTCTAACCGCTTAAAAGTGCCCGAGCCAGTTGCGTTTAGTGCATTCGCGGTATTGTGCAGCCAGAATCTTCTTCCAGCTCCAGATGTTCTCCTCACCCCCAAAAGAGACCCCCGTGCCCATCCAGCGTCAAGCCGCGGAGCTCTCTGCCCTCAGCCCCCCGCAACCCCTAATCGCCTGCTTTCCGTCTCCGCGGCGTCGCCGCTTCCGGACGTTCCGTAGAAATGGGCTCGTAGCGTGTTTGTCCTTTTGGATCCCGCCACTCGGCACCGTACTGTCGCGCGCATGAGGATCCTGCTCCTTTCCGCAGCTGTGGGGCGTTCCACTGCACGGACAGACCACGCTTCCTTCATCCTTCCGCCCGCTGAGGGGCACGGGGTGGCTTCTGCCTTTTGGCCGCTGTGAATCGCACTCCCCGTGTATTTTCTGCGCCGCTTTTGATGTGTAAAAACACCGCACGACAGCACTGTTTAATTTGCTGCCTGAGCTCTCCGGCGACCCCTTAAACCCTCATCTTGAGGCGAGCCGCTCGCCCTCCCCTCCCTCGCCCCGGCCCCGCCGTGCGCCCAGCGGCCCCCACGATGCCCATTTTAGAGAAGAGGAAACCGAGTCTCAGGCGAGCCGCTGGGTGGCCTCGGGTCCGTGGCTCCCCCTCTCTGAGCCTCGGAAATTGCCGTCCCACTTCCAGGAGCTCAGCACGGCCCTGGTGTATACAGTAGGTGCCCCATAAACGGCAGCTGTCGTCCCCAGAGGTGGAAGCAGCGCCCTCTGCACTGAGATTGTTGCCGTAGAGAGTGGAAGAGAGAGGAGCCCTGGGCGGGGTGGGGGGCGGGCAGCCTGGGGGCTCGGGGCGAGGATGACGAGCCGCCCCGTCTGCTTCCAGACCTGGGGGCCCGGAACGTCAGCGTCGGAGCCCAGGGGACCACCGTGCGCTGGCCAGCCCGTGCCCGGGGCACGACCTACTGCGTCGAGTGGCAGCCCCGGGGCCGGGATGCCGCCTGCGCCCTGACCGCGCCCCAGGGTGCCGCCGGAGCAGGTGGGTAACGGCGTCGCCCTGCCGCCGCCTCCGCGTCCTCGGGGCTCGCGCCTGAAATGCGGGGACGGTCCAGACGGGGTGTCGAGGCCCCCAGAGGCCCTGCCTTTTGCTCAGCGTCGCGGAGGCGGCACTCGAGCCCCCCGCGCCCCCTCCCGGCCCTGGGCAGGTCTCGCCTCTGGGGTAATGACTCTCACCTCCAGGTGTGTGTTAAACGCCCTGGCACCTAGCAAAGGCGGCGAGCTAATGAGGCCCGGGCAGGAAAGGGGGCGCGGTGTCTCCCCTGGGCCTGCCTCGGCATCGGCCCGGCTCTCCAGGGGAGCCAGAGCTGGTCAGATGCCCCCAGCCCCAGAGAGGAGGGCTGAGCTGGAGTGGGGCAGATGGGGCTGGGGAGGGGGCATTAGTGCAAGGGCTTCGAAGCATGAGTAGGAGTGTGCCAGGGGCTCCCGGCACGACCGGTGCAAAGGCGGGAACGCGGTCCGTTCGCGGGCCCGGCCCCCGCTTGTCCTTCCAGGGCCTCACCGCTGGCACCAAGTGTCCGGGGTCATGGGGCAAGAAGAGTGCTACCGCGTCACGGTGTGGGCCTCTGCCCGCCCGGAGAAGGCCGCCTCGTGGTCCACGGTCCTGTCCACCTACTACTTCGGGGGCAACGGTGAGTGGCTCAGGCCTGCGGGGCCGCCCGGCTGTGGCCTCAGGGGTCCGGAAGCCGAGCCGCGGGAGTCAGCCCCATTTCACGGGTCAGGAAACCGAGGCCCCGAGAGGGACGTTGTGGGGCCCAGGTCGCCCCCACTCCTGGGGCCGCGCCGGGCTGGGTACACAGCAAGCGCTCAGCCGGCGCGCCCCGGGTGCTGACGGTGGCCACCGTGCTCGCTGCAGCCTCGGGCGCCGGGACCCCGCGCCACGTCTCGGTGGAGGGCCTCGGCGCGGACGCGGTGACCGTGGCCTGGACGCCGTCCCTGCTGGCCTCCTGCCCCGGCGTCCTGGCGGGCTACGTCGTGCGCTGCTGGGACGAGCTCGGCCGCCTGGTCACAGGTTCGTGCGGGCAAAGGCCGCCGGCGGCGTCTCCACGGCACCGATGAGGAAACCGAGGCTGGGGGAGGGGAGGAGGAGAATGTCCGGGGCGGCTCCCCCTTCCTGCCCGGGGCTCGGGGGCTCCTCCTGCCATTTCACACCTGGGGGGCCCGGTTCCCCGGATACGGCCTCGCCCACCCCCCCGCTGAAAGCCAGTTTGCCGGGGGGCCGGGCACGAGATGGCCGCACCGCCCATTCCCCCAGTTCCTCTGGGGGTCCAGCGCTGGGGGAGTTTTGCTCCTTAGAACCCTTCAGTCTCGCAAACAGTCACTGAGAACCGGGGACAAGAGACAGGAGCCCGACTCAAACCCCGAAGGCGTGAAGGAGGCGCAGGAGGAGACTGCTGGGTGGGCGGGCAGGGGGCGCCGGGCGGGGGCCGCTCGTGCAAAGGCCCCGGGGCCCGTCTGAGGCCGACCTGAGCGAGGGGCAGGGGCGAGGAGGACAGCACTGGACGGTCTCACCAAGAATGCGCCTCAGTGTAACTCGAGGTGGGCGGTGCCCACTGGGGAAGGACTCGCACTGGGGTCGGGGGGCCGTGGGCTCCGGGGTCGGGAGAGAGGACGGGATCCCGGGACGCAGGGCCGCCTCCCCCCGCAGAGCGCCCCGTGGGGCCCGAGGAGACCCGCGTCACGCTGGGCGGCCTGCGCCTCGGCTCCTCCTACATGGTGCAGGTCCGAGCAGACACGGCGTCCGCCAGGGGTGCCTGGAGTGAGCCCCAGTGGTTCAGCAGTGGTGAGTGGGGGGACCGGCCTCCTCGTCTCCTGGGGCTGCCGCACCTGAAGCCTCTCACCCTCCGCTTCCCTCCCTGCCTGAAATAGCTTTTCTCCTGGGTGTCAAACTCCTACTCATCCTTCAAAGCCCAGCTCAGAAGCCCCCTCCTCCAGGAAGCACTCCCTGGGTGCCCCGGCCACACCCACCCTTCTACCCCGGCCCCACGTCTCATGGCTTGGGGTGTTTGCCTGACTCTGCCTCCCCCAGCCTGGGGGGTCCTCGGGGACCCGGGGACGGGGGGTGGATCCCACTTATTTGAAAACCGCGCCGAGATCGCACGGGGCCCCGGCTCTCCGGGTAGGAGGCGAGCCTTCCCCAAGCCCAGCTCTCACCCCAGGGGTCCCAGCGCCCGTGTCCCTCGTCCTGGTGTTGCTGGGGAGCTTCGTAAGCGCCCTCCTGCTGGGCATCCTCGCGTACCTCGGCCTCAACAGGTAACTCACGCCCTGCCGCGCGCTGGCCGGGGCAGTGCCCGCGGCCGGATGGCGCTGTGGTCGGCAGTGGCCAGAGCCACCCGCCCCGGTAGGTTCTTCAACGTTCTCCGGTGGTAACTTACACGCGTGTCACCAGAGTCCCCATGTTAACCCTTTTTAAGTCTGCACCGCAGGGGGACTGATTATGCTTGTGGTATTGTGCAAAGCGCCCGGCACCGTCCGTTGCCAAGACGGAAACCCCCTCCCCTCAGGCAGTGACGCCCTCCTCCCTCCCTGCAGCCCCCGCGCGGCTAATCCACTTTCTGCTCCTGGGGATTTCCCTATTTGAGATGATATAAATATATTTTTAAAGAGGCACCGGAGAGCGAGCCCGGGACCTCGGAAGTGGGAAGCAGGTGCTCAGCCACCGAGCTGCACCCTGTGCCCTCGGGATACGTGGTAGCCGTGGAATCAGACGGCATGTGGCCCGTGGGCTCTGGCTTCTCCCTGCCCACCTAGTTTGCCAGCTTCGCCCACACTGTCGCGTGGATCAGAACTCGTTCCTTTTCACCGCCGACTAATGGTCCCCCGCGTGGCTGGACCACACCCTGTAGGTATTTGTGCCCATTTCACAGACAAGGAAAACGGAGGCTCAGATGGGCAGGGTTGGCCCAGGGCCCCCCAGAAATGGGGGACAGAGCTGGGGCTCGGACGCTCCCCCAGAGCCACGTCCTCGATGGCTTTTAAACCTCACAGCGATGACAACATTGTCAGAACAATGGAAAGGTGAGCAGGGCAGCAGTGAGCGCGGACAGCGCCTCTGACCTGCCGTCCCCCCCCCAGGGCCGCCCGCTGCCTGTGGCCGCCCCTGCCCACGCCGTGCGCCAGCACCGCCGTCGAGTTCCCCGGCAGCCAGGGGAAGCAGGTGAGCGCGCCTTCCCTGCTTCCAGGCCCCGTTTACCGGGTCCACGCTCAGGGCTGCTGCTGGGGCCCCCGACCCCAGAGGTCCCATCAGCCCACCTCATCCTCCCCAAAGTCCAGGGCTCTGAGCCCCTTCCCACTTGGCCATTTCCTAGCAGCAGAAACTGGACTCAAGACGCCTTGCACAAAAACGGGGAGCGGTGGAAAGTCACCCCTAGTGGTGGGCTTTGGGCCTGGCTGGACCTGGGGGGGGGACAGGCTCCCAGAGCTCTGTCCAGCTCAGCCTCGTCCCTAAGGGCAGTGGACGTCCATTTTCCCAGGAACACAAGCTAGAGTCCCAGGGCAGTCTCTGATTGGCCCTACTCAGGTCACATGCCCACCCTGGAGCCTATCACTGGAGCTGGGGGCGGAACCAGGGGGCTGGGATACCCGATTGGCTGGGCAGGGTCCCTGCCACTCAGGCTGTGAGAAGCAGCGGTTGTTTCTCCAGAAGCCTGGGGGGCTTTCCTAAGAGGGGGTCGTTGAGGCCAAGCGGACCCTCGGATTGGGCTGTCCCCCTGCATGGGTGGGAAACAGGCCCCTGCCTGCAGCCCCGTCCCCGTGTTCCCTCCCCAGGCCTGGGAGTGGGCCAGCCCGGAGGACTTCCCGGAGGAGGAGGCGGCCCCACGAGAAGCCCTGGTGGTGGAGCTGTCCTGGGACAAAGGCGAGGGGGCTGCCCTGGACTCCGCTGGGCCTCTCCAGGAGAAGACGGAGCTGCCCGTGGGGGCCAGGCGGCCGCTGCCAGGAGACGCCGAGGCTCCGGGGCCCGGCGGGCGGGAGGTCCTTGCCCAGGCGGCTGCACTGCCGCTGCTCTCGGGCCGCAGCCACCCTCAGCCCGAGGGAACGGGGCTGGCCGCACAGCGCTTACTGCCTCCCCAGCCCTGAGGCCCCAGACCCCTGCCAGGTACCAGGGCTGCTGGAGGTGACCAGAGAGGGCGAGCGACTTGCCTGGAGCCGCACAGCACAGGCAGGAGGCCTGCCTGAGCCCAGAAGGCCCCACGGCCTCAGGTGGCCCCCGCCAACCTACCCAGTCCAGCTTCTGTTTCGACACGTCCTGTGGTGGGAACCCTGGAAACCGCCACCAAACGGAAGCCGCCGCACCCAGGCCAGGCCTGACGCCCTCTGCAGGCAGGGGCTGGGGGTGCTGCTGGGATGCAGGCTGGGAAGGCCCTTCCCAGAGCTCTGGGCAGGGAGTCTCCAGGCTTGGGGGGTCAGGGCATGGGGAACAAAGGGGTCTCTGGACAGCCCCAGCCTGGCCTCAGTGTCCCCCTCTGTAAAATGGGGCTGATGGTGCTGCCTGGTGAGGTTCACCAGCTGCTGGAGCCAAAGGGTTAATAAATGCGTCTCCTCCGAGCTTGGACGTCCTGCTCGAGATCCCCAAATAGGAGCCTGAGAATCCCCCACCCACCCACCCATCATCCACCCGTCTGTCTGCCCATCCGTCCATCCGTCCGTCCATCCACTTTTTCATCCCACAAACATTTATTCCTCCCCCCCAGACCTGCCCCGAGGAGCCCCCAGTCTGGGGGTGACAAAGCCGACACCCCCAAGCTCTGCAGTCAGGCCTGAGCTGGAGGGAGGGGGGGCAGCCTGGGGGAGTGGGCTGAGCCCCCCCACCTCCCAGGGGCCTCGGCTCGCCCCCAGGCCTGCCCAGCCCAGCGGCCAGTGGACCACCACTCAGGGTTCAGACCTTAGACCAGGGGTCTCCAGGGCTGCGAGGGTGGGGGGCTCCTCAGTCCTCCTCACCCCCCCAGGCCCCGTGTCCCCCATACACGCCGAGTCTGCCCTCCTCCCTGCCGCCGCCACCCTGGCCTTGCCCCAGGCCCCCGACAGCCCCCACGGGCCCCAGGGCAGCCACAGGGGACCCCTGAAAGCTCACCCCCGCGCCCTGGTAAATGCACTGCCCCCGATGGCCACCAGGTGGCAGCAGCCGCGCACCTCGTGCTTCCGGCCGGCCTCGGGTTTGCACAGCAGAATTTTCTGGTTTTAAGGGGAGGGGGGCGGTAATTAAAACCCAGAACCACTGACTGAGGACGAAAGGAGCTGAGGCTTCTGGGGGACAGAGGCCCAGGCCCCACCCCTCTCTCAGGGCCTCCGTTTCCCCACTTGGGCATCTGGAAAAGGAAACCGAGGACCTGGCCCCCCCGTGTTCCAGCCACGCTCCCTCTCCAGTGCTCTCCTCTGCTGCCCCAGGGCCTTTGCTCCAGCCGTGGCCTCGCTGCAGGGAACTCCTCTGCATTCTTTCGGGTCTGGACCTGGGCAGGGCGGGGTGCAGTGGTCAGAGAGGGAGGGACCCGGGTCATCAGTGTCACGGGGTGGCCTGCCCCCGGGGGCTTGGAGACCCCCACCAGCGGAGTCTCCAGGCCACTGAGGCCCCTCCCAGTGGCTCCAGGAGTCCCCTGCTCCCATTTCACAGCTCAGCTTCATGCACTCGTTCATTCATTCATTCAGGAAGTCGATGCTGAGTGCCAACTGTATGCCGGGCGCTGTCCAGGGCAGGCTGGACCTGGCTGGGCCACGCGGGGGCCCCTGGCTGGGTAGGGGAGGCCGGTGCTGATCTCGCCGCCGCACCCCGATCTTCCGTGGCTGACAGTGCTCCCCAGTGGCGAGCCCCGTATCTGCCGGCCTGTGGATGGCCTCGGGAGCTCCACGCTCGGCTCTTGCTTCCAGCCCCCTGGTGGGCG
>JAKSZT010037504.1:416403-432368 GCA_026826555.1 Tolypeutes matacus
TTGCATCAGCTCGCTGTCTTGCTCGTCTTCTTTAGGAGGCACCGGGACCCGAACCTGGGACATCCCATGTGGTAGGTGGGAGCTCAACTGCTTGAGCCACATCTGCTTCCCTTTTTTTTTTACATTTTTAAATGGTTGAAAAATATCAAAAGAAGTAAAGCGGATGACACAGACACTGGACGTGAAATTCAGATTTCAGCGTCCGTCGAGAAAGCGTCACGGGAGACGTCCACGCGCACGGCTTCTCGTCCTCCTGGCGCTCGGCAGCAGCGCCGCGTGGCTGCGGCCGAGAGCACGGGGCTGGCCCTCCTCGGGAGAAGGTTGCCGGCTCCTGAGCTGAGCCCTCGGGCAGCCCGGCGCCCTGATGCCCAGAGTTCGCGCACGGCGCACAACGAGCTCCTTTACTCTGACACCAGAGATGTGGCGCCCGACGGTATCAACCCCCCATGCCTGGAAACGAGCCCACGAGGTGCCCAAAGAGAGGCCGAGCGTGGGGCCAGGGGAGGGGGAGCACGTGGCATCTCCCGCCCACGTGCTCGCTCTGCACATCCGTTCGGCATCACGCGTTCCCTGAGCAGCTACTCTGTGCTGCCACCCGCCGTCTCGGGGACCCTGACGTGGGAGGCGTCGTCGGTCGGGGAGGTCGAGGCCTCCGAGGAGGGGACGTTTGCGCAGAGCCTGGGGCAGGCGAAGGCCGGGCCTCGTGGAGACGAGGGGAGGGGCAGCTGGCAGCGGCACTGCGTGTGCAAAGGTCCTGAGGTGGGCTCAAGCCTGCCGTGATGGAGCCGGCGTGGCCGGATAGCGGCCGGTGAGGGGCCTCCTGGGCTGCGGGCAGGGGCCGTGCGAGGGGGTCTGTGGCACGAGCGTGAGTCCCCCAGGACGCCGGCAGGAGCTTGGGGTTCACAGAGGAAGCGCCAGGCATGCACTGGGGTGATCCGAGGCCAGAGGGAGCCAGGCCCTGGCCTCCCAAGCCACGGAGCAGGGCGGGTCCCGAGGGTGACATGGCAGTAGCAGGAATCTCCTGGGGATGGGGCATCGGGGGGCGGGGGGCGCAGCCTGTGCCCTGGCTGGATGCAGGACGGGGCCGCCGGGATATGGCTGGGGCCAGACTCAGCCAGGGGTGGGGCCTTGCAGGTGGGGATTTGAAGGGTGAGTAGAAGTTTGCCAGCAAGAGCCGGGCATCCCAGGAGCGTGGTGTGGCCGTCCAGCCCCCCCCCGGCCCCCGTGCCTGAGCCACCGGGATGGGCCCTGACCCCCTGGTGTCTCCTCGAGGTGGAACAGGCCAGCCCGGGTTTGAATCCAGGCTTCGCCGGGGCAAGGGGGGCCACACCAGGCTTGGTCCAGTCTACAGGAGAGGAAACCGAGGCTCAGGGAGGCTGCCCGTGCCGGCAGAGGGAGGTGGACAGGCGGGAGCTGGGCTGGGGCCGGGGTCAGCGAGTGGGGCGGCCTTTGCCCCAGGTCACTCTCCTGAGGCCTGAGACGCAGGGGAGAGGAGGGGAGGGCCCCGGGCAGCAGAGGGGCAAAGGCCCCGAGGCGGGGTGGGCTGGAGCGGGTGGGGGGCAGGGGGAGGGGGCGGGGGGCCGCGGCGGGTTTGCAGCAGGGGGTCGTGGGCTCCGAGGGCTGGAGGGGCATTCGGAGGCGCGTGGGCCGCCCCGCAGCTCCCACCCGCCAGCGCCCGCGACTCTCGGACCCGCGCCCGACACCCACGGCTGCTCCCTCGCATCGGAGTGCGTGGGTCACGTCGCCTCTGGGCACGGAAGGCGACTCCACACGCCCCCCACGCTAACACGCGTCTCGTACACGCTGCACACGCCAGCACACGGGTCACGCGGGAGCCTCGGGAAGTGCAGCTGGGGGGTCCCCCGAGAGCCGGCTTCCTGTTTTCAGAGCCTGGGAACGGACGGCAGGATTGGAGCAGGCCCAGCCCGTCCCCCCGGCCCCACGGCCCCCTCGGCCCCCCTCGGCCCCCCTCGGCCCCCCACGGCCCCCCACGGCCCCCCTCGGCCCCCTCGGCCCCCCTCAGCCTCAGCAGCCCCACTCCGACCCCTGCTCTGTGCCCAGGTCTGAGCCTCCCACAGAGGTCAGGCTGGCCAGGAGACTGAGCTGCCGAGAGGTGAGCCCCCTGCCCGGGTCACGCAGGAAGGGAGAGCTCGGCCCCCCCACCCCCAGCTCTCAGCTGCCTCCTTCCTGAGCCCGGCACCCTGGGTTGGGGGTTCCCAGGTAGGAAAACACCCCCTCCTGCCCCACCCCCCAGAGCCCAGGCCCTCCTGGGTCTAGCCCATTCCTGCTTGGCCTGATCCTGCCACCCCGGGCCCCCCACTCCCCCAGAAAGGCTTGACTTCCAGCCCAGGTTCGAGGCCCCTGCAGCCTTCCTGTATCACTGAGCTCCAGCAGCCAACGAAGCAGACTGGGTCCCACCCTCGGGGGAGGAGGATGAGCCCAGGAGCAGATGAACAAGCTGGCCTGCAGCCCCCCCCGCCGGCTGTGGTCTGTACACGCTGCTCCCCCTGCTGGGAATGCACCTCCCGAGGTCCCTGGTGGACTCCTCTTCATCCTTCAAAGCCCCACCACCAGTGCCCCTCCCTCTGGAAGTCCTCCCTGTCTCCCTGGTGCCCTGCAGCCCCCAACCCTCTGGCTCCACCCTGACTGCACGGGGTAAGGGGGTCTGTGTCTGCCTCTGTGCCCCAGCAGAATTTCCTTGGGACTCTTCTACTTTCCCCGCTATGGCGGCCAAGGCGGCTCCTAGCTCCCCTCGGGGCACTTGGCCCAGCCGGTTCCACGTACCAGCCCTGAGCCAACCCCAGTGCCTCTGGCATCAAAGACTCCAACCGCCAGGCCTGGCCAGGCGTCCACATCTGGAGCCCGGAAGGGGGCTTGGCTCCCCCAAACCTTTCCCCCCAAAATACTGTGGTAACACGTATACTGTAAAACCTGCCCTTTGCCGTTTTTGAGCGCGCAATCCCGAGGTCTTCATCACACTCGCAGCACCGTGCCATCACCCAAACACTCCCAGCCTCGAAACCGAAGCCCCGCACCCCGGGGCGAGAGCCCCCGGCCCTGCGCCGCCCCCAGCGACGGCCCCGGAACTGTGTGTTCTGGACGAGCCGCCTAAGGGGAGTCGTGCAGCTCTGGCTTTCGAGCCTGGCTTCGTCCCCTCGCACGTCTTCCAGCCTCATCCACATCCACGGGTCGGAGCCTCGCTCCTTTCCACGGCTGCGTGACGTCCCACGCGTGGGCCCCCGTCCTGCCTCTCCAGCACCCGTGGACGGACCCTGGGCTGCTCTGCTCCAGCGGCTCCTGCTCCAGCGGCTCCTGTGAGCACTGAGCCCCGCTTTCAGGGCTTTTGGGGGCTCCACCCGGGAGCGGAGCTGCCGGGCCCTGCGGCAGTTCTGCGTTCAGTACCTCGCGCTCCCCAAGCGGCTCCCCCAGTTTCCGCCCCCAGCAGCAGGTGCCAGGGCCCCTCTTTCTCCACGGCCTCGCCAGAGCTCGTCTAGACGACGGACAGTCTTTTGTTAAAGCCCGAGGCCCCTTCAGTGCCTCAGTTTCCCCAGCTGTCCCTCAGGCCCAGCCGGGGCACAGGGGGCCCCTGCCCGCCCCCCACAGCCCTCCCCTGTTGTTTTCGGGCACCCGGGGAGGCAGGCACCGCTCTCCCGGCTGAGTCACTGCTTCCTGCTGGGCTCCTTGCCCAGCCTGCTGCCTTCTGGGACTTTCCAGCCTTCCCCGAACCTCACCGACGAGGCCGGGGTGGAGGCAGGGCCCCGGCCTGCCCGGGCAGGCGCGCACGCACCTCCCGCCTGTGTCCACGCGTGACGCTGGGGCATGACCGCCTGCCCGGCCTGCGGGTCGGTGCCCACGTCGGCACAGCTGTCCCGAGCGTGGGGCCCCCCGGGGAGGCGCACGAAGGGTGCGCCTGGCAGAGGGGACCCCCAGGCAAGGCTGGGGGGCGCCGTGGAGTGTGCGAGCCCTGGGAGGACCTGGCTCCTGTGTGTGTCAGCCCTGGGGACACAGCGGGGACCTGGGCCCACAGACGCCACAGCCACGTCCTCAGACAACGCCGGGGAGGGAGAAAGAGCAGGGAGCAAAATGCAGCAGGGGAGAGGGGGACGGGAGCGCAGGGCGCTGGGACCTCGGGGCAGGGGGCGTCCTGGGGAGGGGACGCAGGTGAGGAGGCCGCGGGAGAGCTGGGGAGAGCGAGCCCCAGGAGAGACCCAGCAGGTGCCAAGGTCCTGGGGTGGGCAGGAGCCGGCCCCATCCGGGAAGGTCTAAGCCCGGAGCAGGGAGGGGAGGTGTTGGGGGCAGTGCTGGGGGCGTGGGGCCACTGGGACAGCCATCCCGTAAGCCGAGCCTGCCCGGCAGCAGGAACGTGCCCCCTCCCACCGCCCCCAGCTCGCCCTGCTCGGGACAGAATGTGCCGGGAGGAGAGGCTGGCTGTGGTCTGGTGGACGGAGCGGGGCGGCCTGAGGATTCCTGGACAGCAGCCCGGCTCGGCCCCCTGCCAGCCCAGTCGGAAAACAAGCCGCGGGAGCCCTGCCCACCGGTCACTCCATGGCCCCGGCCGGCCTGGGCCGGGGCAGGGGAGAGAGACGGGAAGAGAGAGAGACGGAGAGAAACCCGGCTGAGAGGTGATGCAGAGGGGTCCTGGGAAAGACGCCCCCCCCCCCGAGCCCTTGTCCACACCACAGGACGTGGGGTGGGCCCCCAGCTAGCCAGTCAACAAGTCCCCTCATGCCTGCTGTGTGCCGGGGACACCGGGGACCCAGTCCCCACCCAGCTCTGCTCTCAGGGGCTCACCGTCTCTGGAAGCTATAGACAGACAAGTGAATGTCTAAGTCAGAATTCCAGAGAGTGGTTGAATTCTGTGAAGACACCAAACGGGGAGAGGGGTGATGGGGGATGGCGACCCCAGCCAGGAGGGAAGAGCTCCCTGAAAAGTGAGGTGCCAGAGGGGAGAACCCAGCAGACAGCGGGCCTGGCATGTGCAAAGGCCCTGAGGTGGGAGGCGTTTGGAGTTTTTGAGTCACACAAGAGAGCAACTGAAGGGAGGGGCAGGTGGAGAGGCCCCAGGGGTCCGGGTGGGGAGTGGGGTTTTATTTTAGGAGAAGAATCTCTGACCACCCTCCTCGGGCTTCTCGGGAGCTTCCTGGATCCAGACTGGCTACAGCAGCCCCACCCTGGGCTGTGGTTGCTCTGAACCAGAAATTCCGCCTCTTTTACGGATGAAGTTGCCAGCACTTGTGGGCACAGGAGTCCAAGCGGCGTGTCCTCCCGAGGCCTTGCAGGGGAGCCTTTCGTGGAACTGCATCTGCCTCTGCCGCCAGATGCTTCTCAGGCTGGGAACTCGGAACTTTCCCTTTGCATACCCTGTCTGACAGGGAACTCACCCCTCCTGGGGCCGCCCTGCCTCAAGGATCCCTGAATCTGGAACGTTCTTGGTTGAGCTGCCTAGGACAGAGGTGACTGGGCAGCGAGGCTTGGGGGACCCCACAGCGGGGGGAGGCTGGAAAACCAGGCTCCAGGTCAGAGGGAGCAGCGGCTGTTGAAGAGGGGTGTCCTAGAGTCGGGGGGAAACCAAGGCTCAGAGGCCAGGCGGCCCTGGGTGATCCTGGGACCGGCTCTCCCAGCCTCCGTGCCCCCAGGGCCCCCGGCCCTCACCCACCCCCTCGGCCCTGCCAGGGGCCGCCCTGGGCTTCCAGCGCATTCACCGCCTCTGGGGTGGAAGGTGGTCCTGCCTCCAGCTTGGGCTGACGGGCAGCGGGGGCCCCGGGTGGGCCGCGAGTGGGGTCCCCCTGGCCCGGGAGTCCCAGGCACGGCGCCTGCAGACACCTCACTTGCCGCGAAAGCCCCAGGGGATTCCGGCTAGAAAGTACACGGGGCTCGTGGCCGCGTCCCTCGGAAGGGGCCACCAACCGACTAAGGAGAAACAAAACGTGGCCCGTCCACGTGGCGGGAGAGCTCTCGGCCAGGAAGAGGACGTCTGGTCACGCCCCGCGTGGACGCACTCCGAGGGCGCCACGCTGAGCCAGGGCCACGTTTTTTCGTGACTCTGCTTACGTGGACTGTCCCCAACGAGCAAATCCAGAGGCAGAGGGCAGAGCAGCGGCTCCCAGGGGGGCGCTGGCCTTGGGTGTCCCCCGTGGAGAAGGGGAACAGACAGGTGTGGCCGCCACACCACGCGCCCCAGAACTGTGCACTGCAAGTGGTTTGTGCCACCGGGTCTTACCTCAGTGAGGGGGTCCAGGCAGGTGCAGCCCCCCGCCAGCCTGGCCCCCCACCCCCGTTCACGCCCCCAGGGCCTGGGTCTGCCCCGGCGGGTGCTAAGAGCCTGGGGTCTGGCCCCAGCCCCACCTCGGCTTCCCTTGTGTGCCCCTGAACCAGGGACCTCTCAGCCCTGAGCCTCAGTTTCCCCATCTGGCCCCTCAGCCCTCCCTGGGCCAAGGCCTCCCCAGCTGTCTCAGCAGTTGGGGATTAAAAAATAAAAGAAAAAAGAGAAAGTCTGTAAGCCCGGTCTCCTCCCCCACACTTTTATTTAAAAAAATAATTGTACAAAACTGAAGATTTCTAAGATTTATCAGAAATGCTCAGACCCAGCCCGGGCTGGACTCAGCGGCTGAGGGCTCGGCCCTGCCGGGGCCCAGGGCGGGGTGCCCCAGAAATGCCCCGGCTGCTCCCCGCCGCCCCACGTGCGGCTCCCACGCGGCCTTGAGTCTCTGTACTTTTTGGACAAGGGGCCCCACTCGGTTGCTTTGCAGATGACGCAGCCGGTCTCATCTGCCCCACTCTGAGCTGGGATTCCGGAGCCATCCGGCACCCAGGCAGTCCCGGGTGCGGGGGCCCTTGGAGGAGCCCCCCAGACAGTCCCAGCCTGGGCCAGGGACCTCTGACTTTCAGAGGCGAGGAAGGTGGGAGCCACTGTCCCCTGAACACCGCCCTCCTGGGCCCTCTCACCCACTGGACCTCGCTGGGGGGCCTCCACCGAGGCAGTTGCCATCTGAGCCCCCGTCTCTGTCCCCTACAAGCAGAAACAGGTGGGCTCCAAACATCACTCAGCTCTGACCTCCGACTTCCCCTTCCTCTCGCACGCCTGCCTGCTGAACTCCTATTCGTACACCAAAGCCTCATCCAAATGCCCTTTTCTCCAAGAAGCCTTCCCAGCTGCCCCTTTGGATTCCCCCAGCTCTGGAGGAGTCTGTGTCGGGCCTGTCTCCCCCATACTCGAGGATCCTTGGCGGCCCCAGCGCCATCCACAGGCTGGGCACAGACAGGTCAAACAGTCTCTCGGATCCTGAGCTTGGCATTCGATGCCCTGTGAGGACAGCCAGGTCCTGTGGCCTCGGGACAGCCATGCCCTTCTCCAAAACGGGTCTCCCAACTTCAAAGCGGTCAGGCTGGTCCGCCTTGGGCCCACGGCGGCCAGAAGCACGTGGTGGCCTCGTCCCTCGAGGTGCCCGCTTGCCACTCAGCAGGTCACGCAGCGTGGCCTGATGGCCTCTGGCGGGGGGTTGGGGTCCTCCTGAAGGAAAAGTTCCCGTCAAGCCTTGGGGAAGCAGGGGGCTCAGAAATAACCCACGCCCACCAGGGAAGAGGCTACCAAGGGGCATCACCTAGAGCAGACTGGGTGCAAGGTGGGTCCGGGCACTGAGGGATGTATAGGAGTTCCTCCGTTAAAAATTAAAATCCGTTTCCTGCGTCTTCCCACCCCCGTGGCGGCTTCTGGGGTCGAGAGAGGCATCGAGGCTCCCAGACCCCCAGCTCACCTCGGAGTACAGGGGCGGCGGGCGGTAGCGGAACTCCTGGATGTAGGCGAAGAAGGGGCCCTCGAGGCCCCTGGGGTCCTGCAGTGGTGGCATGGGGACCACCTCCTCGCCGGCCACCACCTCGGAGTACTCAGGAGGGGCTGGAAGGGAGAGACGGGGAGAGCAAGTGGCAGAGGCGGGGAGGAGGCCCCAGCAGGGCAGATCCTGCGCCCTTTTTACAGGTGAGGGGCTGAAGCCTGGCGGCCGCCCCTCCACCCCCTTCCCTGCAGGACGGGCCGCTCACCCTCCGGCTGCTCGGGCAGAGCCCCCAGCCCCCAGTCCAGCAGGAAGCTGGCGTGGCTGCCCACGCTGGACGAGCGGCTGCCGAAAGGGTGCAGGGGGACGGTCCCGACCACCAGCGGCAGCTCCAGGAGCAGCTTGGACGTGCCAGGGATGTTCACGCAGACCTGGCGGAGGAAGCCGCGATGGAGGATGCCCCGGCAGCCTCCGCAGCACCCGCCTTCCCGCCCCTCCTTGCAACAGGAACCCCAGGGACCGGGACTCGGACCAGCGGGGTCGTACCGCGAGGGCGTAGTCCACACGCAGCACGCGGCAGTGCAGGATGGAAGGGCCCACGGCCGGGATGCGCAGTGCGCGGCCCTGCCACAGCACGCGCTGCCCGGGGCCCACGGGCTCGCCCGCCACGCTGGCCACCACCGCCCGCTTCTGCTTGCGTGCGCCCCGGGCCATGAAGGTCTGCGTCTGCACCACGGCCGCACGCGGCAGCACCGCGCGCCTGGAGCCGTTGTCGACCTCGGCGAAGATGGGGATCACCTCTCCTGCAGCGGGGAGGGGCGGGCCTCAGTTTCCCCGCCTGCAACCACGCCCCCGGCCCGCCCCCCCCCGGCTGGCCCCGCCCGCCTGCTACCTGGCGTGTAGCCCTTGCGGTCAGTCTTGGCCGAGAGGGAGATGAGGCCGCGGTCGCAGTACCAGCCCCGGGCGGCCTTCTCCCGCGTGCCCGCCTGGGGGGCCTACGGCGGAGAGACACAGCCACGGGTCACGGCGTGTGCAGGGAGGACCCGGGGATATGACCCCACTTATGCAACCCAAAATTAAACGGACCGATCCCATTAGCGCGTAACTGGCGCTCAGTGCGCCGCTAAACTCGCCTCGCCGAAGCTCAGAGAGGGCGAGACGCTTGCCCAGGGCCACACAGCCCGCAGCCCACTGCCCCCCACGCCCGCCCCCGCAGCCACGCACCAGCAGGGCGGGCGTGTTGATGTCCACCGGCTCGATGACGGTGAATGCCTTCCGGGCCCGGCGGGCAGGGGCCCAGGGCCGGTGCAGCGTGGCCTTCACGCAGTAGCGGACGCTGCCGTGTTTGCCCTCGAAGGACGTCACCAGGGTCCTGGGGGCGGCGGAGGGGCTTCAGTGGCGGAGACGCACAGGTGGGGCCCCCAAGAGGGGAACAAGAGCCTGGGGACACCCCCTGGGGGCCCGGAGAGGTGGGAGAGGCCGAGGGGTAGCCCTGCCCCCCGCACTTACCGGGGCAGCTGGAAGCTGAACGGGAACTCGTGGCGCCCGGGCGGCAGCGTCGTGGCCTCCCCCGTGTCTGCGGGAGGGAGCAGAGCGGGCGGCTCAGGGGCTGCGCCGGGGCCCGGAGACCCCGCCGTCGGGGCGCGCGGCGCGTACCTGGCGCGAGCAGCGTGGCGCGGTGGCTCACGACCTCCACGCGCTCGCTGAAGCTCTGCGTGTACGCGGTGCTCGCGCCCGCGCTGCGCGACTCGCTCCAGTGCACGTGGGCGCGGCCCCGCGCGCGCAGGCTCAGGGCGCCCACGCGCGCCGCGCCCGCCAGCTCCAGCAGCACCCGGCCCGCCACGGCCTGGCCGCCGCTGAACACGGGCTCCGCGCCCGCGCCGTCCAGCTGCACCGCGAACGCCTTCACCCTGTCGAACAGCATCGCGCCGGGACGCGGCCCCGGGCCTCGAACCCGCGGCCCCAGGCGCACGGGGCGGGCGCGGCGGCCCCGGGACGCGAGCTCAGCCGGCCGCGCGGAGACGCTCGGGCACCGGCGCGCGCGGGTCGCGCCTTTATGGGGCGCGGGAGGGGCGGGGCGAGGCGGGGGTCCCGCCCCAGGAAGCGGATCCGCCAATGGCGCGGCGAGGGGCGTGGCCCCGCCCGGGCGTGCAGAGAAATAACCTGCACCTGCCGGCGCGTGCGGAGCCCAGGGGGAAACTGAGGCGCGGGGGCCGCGGGGCCCGGGAGTCGAGGGGAGAAAGTGAAGCCGGGGGTGGGCCCGGGCAGCGGCCGACGCGGGCCTCAGCCTCCCCGTCTGTGAAATGGCGCAAGGAGGAAGGGGATGGCGCCTCCGTCCACTTGGGGCGCCTGCTGCCCACCTGCCCCACCACCGGGGAGCGGACACCCACCCAGCTGGGCAGCCTGGGCAGGGCCCACCCCGCGGGGCCTCAGTGTCCCCGTCTCTAGAGCCGGGAGACACCCAGTCCCAACCCCCAAGGGCTGTACGTGGCTCCCTCGCGCCTCTGCCCAGGCTGCGTCCCCAGCCCGACGCCCCTGCTCAACCTCTACCCGCCCCCAGGGCACCCCCAGCCCCCGTGACCCCACAGGCAGGGGCGGGGGCAGGCGACGCTCCACGCACCCCCGGGTCTAGGCCTGCGGTGCGTCCCCGGGGCGGTGTGCTGCCTCTCCGGGCCTCAGTTTCCCCGGAGGCAAGCCCAGCCGGGGTGCCCAGGCAGCCGGGAGTGGTCTCCACGCTGTCCGTGGAGCGCGGGCGCCCCCTGGTGCCACGGATGCGCTGCTGCTCAGGCTAACCCGGGCCTCGCTCAGGGACCCCCAGGACCGCCCCTGGGACCGCAGAGCCGAACATGGTCACTCCCAGCCCTGGGTGGGGGTCGGTAGTGGACTCAAAGGAGGCGTGGGGCAGGCGGTGCGCAGGGGAGCAAAGGCGCGGGCCCAAAGGGCTGCCCCGAGGAGGGGGCTCAGGGGCTGGAATGAGGCCAGGAGGGGCCGAAAGGGGGTGGGGAGGGACCCTGGACGGGGGTCGCGTCTCAGCCGGGGCCATTTCACAGGTGGGCCCCCCAGAGGCCCAGAGAGGGACAGGGCCTCCCCGGGATTGCACAGCAGGCGGGCGTTTTGTTTTGTTTTTCCCCTTAGAGTTTTATTGTGGTAGCATATACACAAGCACTTCCCATTCGAACCACTCTCAGGCACACGGATCAGTGGGGTTAACTACACCCACAGGACTGTGCCAGCCCCATCACCAAAACCTTCCCGTCGCCCCAAACAGAAACTCCGCACCCCCCCAGCAGTGACTCCCCTTCCCCTCCCCCACACCCCCTAATCCTTCTGTCTGTACGAATTTGCCTGTCCTGACCATCTCATGTGGGTGAGGTCCCACAGGATTTGCCCTTTGGGGCCGGGCTTACTTCTCAAAACCTGATGTCTTCACAGCTCAGGCATGTTGAGGGATGTGTCAGAATTTCGTTCCTTTTTTAGGGCTGAATAATCTTCCACCGTGTGGCTGGACCACGTTCTTTTCTCCACTCACTCGAGTATTGCAAATATGCTGCTATGGACACTGGGGTTCGGACGTCCGGCCAAGCCCCTGCTTCCGACGCTTTGGGGGCATGTGCCTAGAAGCAGAATTGCTGGGTCATCAGGTAGTTCTACGTTTAACTTTCCGAGGAACCAGCCAACTGCTTTCCACAGTGGCCGCATTTGACGTTCCCATCGGGAATGTACGGGGGCACCTCTCTCTATGCATCTCCACCTGTCATTTTCCTTTTTTTTCTTTTCTTTTTTTCACAATAGCCGTCCTCGTAGGTACGAAGTGGTACCTAACGGTGGTTTTGAGCTGCAAGTCCCTAATGGCTAAGGACGTGTAGCCTCTTCCCATGTGCTTATCGGCCATTTGTGTATTTTCTTTGGAGAAATGTCGATTCAACCTTTGGTCCATTTTAAATCGGGTTGTTCCTCTTTTTGTTGTTGAGTTGTAGGAGTTCTGTATACAGTCCAGATATTAATCCCTTATCAGATAGGTGGGCTCCTGATGCTTTCTCCCACTCTGGGTTATCTTTTCACGTTCTTGATGAAGTCCATTGAGGAACACAAGTTTTTACTTTCGATGAGGTCCCGTTTATCTATTTTTTCTTTTGTTGCTCTTGCTTTTGGTATAAAGTCTAAGAAACCATTGCCTAACTCGA
Source organism: Tolypeutes matacus (assembly GCA_026826555.1). Lineage (NCBI taxonomy): Eukaryota > Metazoa > Chordata > Mammalia > Cingulata > Chlamyphoridae > Tolypeutes > Tolypeutes matacus. The sequence continues at coordinate 428,357 of JAKSZT010037504.1, forward strand.
CGCTTCCCTGCATTTCCTTCTACAAGTTTTATCGTTTGGGTCCTTATGTTTAGGTCTTTGATCCATTTTGAGTTAACTCTGTATATGGTGTGAGGTAGGGGCCCACTTCCATTCTTTGGCATGTGGACGTCCAGTTCTCCCAGCACCGTTTGTTGAAGAGACGGTTCTTTCCCAGTGAGTGGACTTGACACCCTTGTCAAAAATCGAGTGGCCAGGGGAGCTGGTGCAGCTCGGTGGTTGAACACCTGCTTGGCACGTACGAGGCCCCAGGTTCAATCCCCGGTACCTCCTAAAAAAAATCAACTGGCCACAGATGTGAGGACGGGTTCCTGCTGGTCTGTGTCTGCCCATGGGCAGGACCATGCTGTTTGACTGCTGCAGCTTTGAAATAAGGTTTGATACCGGCAGTTTTAGCCCCCAACTTTGTTTTTTTATGGTGGTTTTGGCTATTCAGGGCCCCTTCCCTTCCACGTGAATTTGATGGTTGTTTTTTTGCGTTTCTGCAAAGAAGCCTGTTGGGAGATTCTGATTGGGATTGTGTTGAATCTGTAAATCGCTTTGGGGAAAACTGACATCTTAACAAAATTAAGTTTTCCACTCCATGGGTACAGAATATCCTTCCACCTATTTCGGTTTTCTTCGATTCCTTTCAGCAATGTTTTGTGGTTTTCTGTGTAAAAAGTCTTTCACCTCCTTGGATAAATTTATTCCCGGGTATTTCATTATTTCATCGCAGCTGTAAACGCGATTGTTTTCTTGGTTTCCTGTTGGGCCTGCTCATTGCTGGGGTGTGGGAACACCCAGGCCTGTGTGTGCTGAGCTGCCCTGTGCCCCTTGCTGCATTCGTCTAGTAGCTTTCTTGTAGGTTCTTTAGGGCTCTCAGGGCTTCCGGGGGTTCCACGGGGGGCCGCGGTCTCCGCCTCTCCAACGGTTTAAGGAAGCTGCTGAGTGTCAGGTGCAGGGGGCTGTGGGGTGAGAGCGCCCCACTGTGTGCTCTGAGGCCCCCGGGAAAGGAAGTGCCATCGCAGCCTCTCCCCCCTCTCCCCGCCCGGTTTCCGCAGCTGGTCAGGGGAGGGTTCCCATACGGGGGCGCCAGGATCAGAGCTGCGCCCCACTCGCCCACTTGGCAGACGGGGATAGCGAGGTCTAGCTTAGCCCAAGGGGGCGGCCAGGGAGGCCGGACAGGCCCAGGCGTCCTCCGCAGTCACACAGCACGAGCGACTCCTGACCTGGCCTGGGCGTGGGGGGACAGGGGACCGAGGTTCAGGGCAGGGTAGGGCACCCCCAAGACCCAGCCATGCACTGGGCGTGACGCCTGTCCCGACGTGCCCCCCAGTCTGCCCCTCGGGAGGGCATTCCCCTTCATCCACAACCACCAGACCGCCCCCCGCCCGAAGATGAGCCCCTAGCTGCAGAAACTGTGCGGTACACTCGGGGCACCGCCGGAGGGGGCGCACCAGAGTCCGGGAAGGGGGTCCCGGTCGGGCAGGGGGCTCACCTGGGAGCAGCAGGTGCCGCCGCCGCAGGTACGTCTCGGCGGCCGCGTAGTCGCTGGACACGGCGTTGACGCCCACGCTGCGGCCCTCGAACCAGTGCGCGGCCGCCCGGCCCCGCGCCGCCACCTCGAGCGCTCGCACCCGCAGCGGCGCCGCCGTCTCCAGCAGCACGCGGCCGCACAGCCGCTGCCCGCCCCGGTACGCGCCGCCCGGGCCCCGCGCCAGCTCCAGCGTGAAGCTGCGCACGCCCCCCGGGCGCATGGCACGGGCCGGGACGCGCACCGCGAGGGGGGCGCGCACGGCTGGGGGGCGCACGCGGGCGAGCCCGCCAACCTCCCGAGGGGTCTCGGCGCCGGTCCCCGCAGCCCCAGGCGCCCCCCGGACCTCCGCGAGCTCGGGCGCGCCGCGTCCACGGACTTCCTGGTCCCCGACGCCCGCCCCCTGACGTGTCCGGGCCCAGGGGACGCGCCGGCCGCGCCCGCGCTGGTTGACTTTGCAAATCCCCCCCACCCTGGTCGGGGCGGGCCCTGAGGGCCTCGGGGAGTCGGAGGCGGGAGGAGCGGATGCGGCGGGGGCGGCACTGGGCTCCTCTGGCGGGCTCCCTCGCCCCCGTCCGCTCCCGCCCCGGCCACACCCGCCTCCCGGCTGGGCCCTGCCTCGTGGCGTGTGCACTGGCGGTTCCACCGCCGGGAACGTCCTGCCAGACGCCGATTTCTTCCCAGCGCTGGTTCCGTCTTCCTCCTCTGGTCACTCCAACCCGACCTCCCCGAGGACGAGCGCTGCGCGCCCCCCACCCAGCCCCGGGCCTGGAATGGTGCGTTCCGGGCCTGCAGAACGGCCTCCTTCCCCTCTCAGGGCCTCAGTTTCCCCTGTCGACAGGGCTGGTCTAAAGCCTGGTAAGAGGCCCAGCAACTGCTCAGCGCCCCCCTTCCCCCCATGTAAGGAGGCAGGAGGAAGGAAGCGCCTAGGGCGCCTGCCCTTCCCAGGGTTTTCTGGTTGGGTGTGTGGTGACTTTCCTCCCCGAGTGAGGAAACTGAGGCCCGGCAGCTGCAAGGCCGAGACTGGAACTCGGCCTGGCCCCTGCCCACAGTGCCCCCCCATGCTGGTCCTCCCAGCTGGGGGCCTGGCCTGGCCCGATTCCCCAATGCCAGGCGTGCGCCCCCAGGGTCCCGCGGTGCCCCTCGCCCCCCCCGGGGTGCCCTCCGTAGAACTCACTTTGGCTCTGGTCCCCCCACTTGAACCCCTGCTCCAGCTCCCCCTGAGTGACGCCAGGCAGGCGACTTTGCTTCCCTCTGCCTCAGTGTCCCCAACCAAGCCCATTGGCGTTCTGGTGTCGGGTCAGTGTCAGCTCTCATCACCCCCACAGGGGTCCCCCGCCCCGATGGGTCGAGGCCTCCGGGTGCCTCCCGTGTTCTGGGACCCCGGGCCACACGTGGGTCTGGCTTTATTCTGAATTGGTGAGGACCCCGCCTCGGCCAGAGGAAGCGCCAGGCCGCCCCGCCTCGCGGTGTCCCCCTGCCCTGCGCCCCAGGCGGCCGGGGGTCCCGGGCGCTGAGCCCAACTCAGCTGCGGCTCCCTGACTCCAAGAGGCGCCCTGTACAGGGCTGTCCGGGCGGGAGGGGCAGCGGCCACACAATGGCCAAGACGGACGGTCTGGTGGCGGCAGGGCCGTCACCCGCAGTCCGAGGGGGCCCTGGGCGGCCACCGGCACGGGGGGCTCCGGGCTGCCGGGGGGCCAGGCCGGGGAGGCAGGTGAGGTGGGGGCGGGCGTATGGCTTGGGTGACGAGGCAGGGCAGGGCCTGCAGGGAGGCGGCAGCGCGTCCGGGCGGCTCTCGAGCACGGCCAGGCGGGCCTCGAGCCCCTCGTGCTGCGTATGCAGCTCGGAGACGGGGTCGTACATGACGCTCTGGGTCTGCGGGGGGCAGAGACGGACAGACGGACACAAAAGGAGAGAAAGGTGGGGAGAGCGAGGACGGCTGATGAGCCCGGGGAGGGGTTACCCACGAGGACTCCCCGCTCCGGCCGGCCGGGTCCCTGCTGGAGGCTGGAGGGTGGCCTGGGGCCGATCCCCCCCGTCCCCCATAGACCTGGGGGAGGTCCTGGGCTGATGTTCTGGAGGGGGCGCAGGTGGGGTGGGTGGGAAGGGTTGGGGGGCCCCACGACTCGGCTGTGACCAACCCCCCTCCCACATTTGGCTGGGAAGGGGTTCCGAGGTCCGCGGGGGCGACAGGCCCGAGGACCAGCCCCAGCTCCATCAACCAACAGCCACTGCGGGACCCGGGCAGGGAGGGGAGGCACTGCTGTCACCACCAGGGGGCGCCAGGGCCCGCCCCAGGGCCCCACGCTGAGGCTGCCGACCCAGAGTGAGGGGCGGGCGCGGGCACCTCATACCCCCTACACCCAGGAAGGGTGTAGCCCCCCCCCCAGGGCCGGGCTTGCCGTGCCCCCCATCCTCCTCCTCGCCTCCACCAGGTCGGTCCATCGTGGGTGGGAGCTCGCCAAGTGTGAGCTGATA
>JAKSZT010037504.1:457368-484932 GCA_026826555.1 Tolypeutes matacus
TTCCCTATGGAAGACCCTAAGGGCCCTCTTTCAGGGCTGAGCTCGTCCTTCTGGAGCCCACTCCCTCGCCTTTCCCCTCCCCTGGGAAACTGTAAGGCTGACAAAGCACCTTGTCACTGTGCGCACTCGGGGGCGGCGCTAGGCCAGCCGGCAGGTCAAAACCGAGGAGAAGACGCCAAACCGCAAGCCTCGTCTCTGCAGCAGCCCGAGGCTGGGGGCGAGCCAGTGCCTGTCCGTGAACGGGGGGCCTGGGGTCCACCCCACAGCCGACCTCGAGGGCGGGCGCCGAGGGGGGAGCCGGGCGCAGGGGGCCGCGCGGGGTCTGGTTCCGTTTCTGTGACGTGCCCAGCACAGGCCACCCCGCGGCGGCGGAAGGCAGAGGGCCGGGAGTGTCCGCGAGGGGGCCTCCTGGGGACGATGAAAGCGCTCTGAGGCAGACGCCACGACGGCCATCCCGTGAAGGCAAGGAAGACCACTGGTTTGCACACTCCAGCGGGGCACGTGGACTCTCGGAGAATTATTTCCCAATAAAGCCGTCGTATTTTTAAAGGACTCAAAGGAAAAGAAAGGTGTGAAATCATTTGTGCCTCCTTTGCTTTAAAAAATGTGGATCCGAGGATGCGTCTTTAAGCCGTTACAACAGTTACAAGATTTTAGAAAAAGGGCTTCTGACCTGATTTTAAAAGCCTTGAAAACTCAATTTACCAAGCAAAAACGTCAGCCCAATGTTTCATCTTGTGGAAGATCAAGGTTAGGGTTCTCGTGATTTAAATTCCTAGATTTTCACTATTGGTTCCGTGACCGAAGCTATCAATATTCCTATAAATTGTTTAAAATTATAAAAGAATAATATTATATTCAACTAATCGACATGGTAGTAACAGCTACTTCAAAAGGGTTTGATTTGACGATTTCCTTAAAATGTCACGAAGCTCGTAAGGACCTGACGTGTCTCTTTAAGTGTGATTTCCAGGTCTTTAACTTTAAGACAAGTGTGGAATAATTGAGTTAGGTAATGAATTCTCTTCCCCCACCCAAAGGATGGCCAGGCCCAGCCCAGGAACCTGGGACAAGGCAAAAGGGATTTGCAGGCGTCACTGACCTTGGTTGTCGTCCAGCTGGAGGCACAAGGGATGCGGAGCTGGAGAAGAAGCCACAGGGCGCCCCTGGGGGCCCAGGGGCCGCGGCCTCCGTCCCCAGGAGGGGGACGTCCCCATCAGGAGGCCCGGCCCAGGCTTGGGGGTCTGGGAGCGGCGGGGCCGAGGCCCAGTGGTGGGAGCCAGATGCGAGTTTCCCAACCAAAAGGCATCATCTTATCTTTTTAACGCTGACTTTGAAATACCTGCAAACTTACAGGAAAGTGGCGAACACAACACCACCTACCTCTCCCCATTTCCTAAACCTTGGAGAGTGGTTTTGCACATCCAGCTCCTTGAACACGCGCTTCCAGGTGCGTTTCCAGGGGCAGCGGGAGTCGCTCGCCCGGAGCGGCGGAGCTGGGGGCCCTGGCCTGGCTCTGCGCCTGCAGCCCTTCCCGTGAGGTCCTTGCGGGCATTTCCTCCTCCGTTTTAGATCCTGCCAGAACCAGGACTTGCATTTAATTGTCGTCTGGTCACATCATCTTAACTTGACCCCCAGATGTCCCTTTCACGGGGAGACGGGCAAGTAGCGATTTTAAAGAATATTCTAGAAACAACCGCCACCACCAAGGCCGCTGGATGGAGCCAAAGGCCGGCAACGGGACAGAAAGACGCGGCGAGGGCAGGTCCAGGCCCGAGAAATGGCTGGAGGTTTTCTGAGCTTCACCCCCCCGACCCTCCTCCTGCCGCGTCCACCTGCTGCTTCTCCTGAAGCCAGTGGGAAGTGCTAGGGCGGGCAGCAGGGCCGCAGGGTCCCCGCGGCGCTCCCCGCCTCTCCAGATCCCCTGGGGCGGCGAGGCGAGGGCCAGCGTGAAGGACGGCCAGCGGGCAGCGCGTCTGCAGGGGATCCCACACTGCACAGCATCGCCAGCCGTGAGGGAGGGGCCCAGAGACCCTCATCGGATCCCCCTGAGGATGCCCAGTGCAAAGGGTCCTTCTCTCTCAGGAGAAGCCCACCCTCCCCTCGGCCACGCGCTGCTCGGAGCGTTACTCCCACCGAGGTAACCATCAGGTGGAGGGAGGCGGATGTGGCTCAAGTGACTGGGCTCCTGTCCACCATACAGGAGGTCCAGGGGTCGGTGTCCGGGGCCTCCTGGAGAAAGGCGAGGTGGCCTGAGCAGAGCTGACCCACGCGGAGTGCTGGCCCACGTGGAGAGCCGGCACAGCAAGATGACGCAACAAAGAGACACAGAGGAGAGACAATAAGAGACGCAGCAGACCAGGGAGCTGAGGTGGCGCAAGAGATTGAGCGCCTCTCTCCACTCCGGAAGGTCCCAGGATCGGTTCCCAGTGCCGCCTAAAGAGAAGACAAGCAGACACAGAAGAACACAGAGAGAGCAGGCAGCGAGCACAAAACAAGGAGGGTGGGAGGGAAGAAATAAATAAGTAAATCTTTAAACGAAAAAAAAAGAGATGAAAAAACAAAGAGACCGTAACAGGTTCCTGGGCGCGTCCAGCTCTCAAGGACTAATTCCCAAAGTCACCTTGGCGTCGCTGGGCGCGGCCGGGACGGCCTGTGGTCATCGGGCAGCAGCTCCCAGCCTCAGCTCAGCGACACAGGACGCAGCTGGCTTCGTGAGGACTGGACGCAGGCTTTTAAAAAATGGTGCCAACAGGTACTGGGGGACTTTAAAGCCCAAACAAGACACAATTAGTCTGAAGCAATTCATCCGAGAGGCAGAGTCATTGCGCTTTGTTTAAACTTTGCTCCTCTGGAGATAATTAAAGTGGGACACAGGTGACTGCCTGAAGCCAGAAGTGTGGCAGCCATCCTGGAGGAATTCGTGAAAGAAGCTCTTGCCTAAAGTTTAGGATCCTGTGCTGTGAGCTAATTGTATTGTAAAGTTGAATTCTTGGTGTTTAAAACTGTGGGTTTTTTTTTAAACAATAATCCATGGGTTTGCTATGTAAGATGATTTGAAACTCATTCCGGATTCTTTTTTTTCTTTCTTTTAACTTTTAAAATTTAATTTAATTTACAACTATGTGATTATACCAAATACCACTGATTGTACGCTTTGGATGAATTGTATGCTTTATTAATATGCATCAATAAAATTGATTTGTTTAAAAAATTTTTAACTTAATTAAACATAGAAATCTGAGGAATGTCTTTACTGAGTCCCGGATAGATTTGTGCGTTAGACTTGCTGGTCCCATAAATTGTGGACTTCAGGGGTGTTGCTGAGACTTCAGAGACAGTTGTGTGGCGTCTCTCAGAAATATCATCATATTTTCTCAATGGGTCGTAGCTTCTTTTAAAAAAATGTAATCTCAGACTTAGAGAGGTCAGCGCTGCTAAACCATTCCAAAGACAGAGACATGCCCTGTCGATAAGACATTTTTTAAATCTTATCGATAATGGCAGTGATGATGAAGCGAGTTTTTAAAATCAATATGCAAATAAATCGTGAGTGTGCAAGTGATTAAATGAGTTTAAAAATAGATGCTCTGGCTTCAAGATAACAGCCATATCTCTGATGGCTGAGCTCCCGGCACCGCTTTCCTCCATTCACTGTGTTCCCAGATCTTTGCCAAGACCGTGTTTTCTTTTCTCTTCCAGATGACAAACAGCGTTAGGAAAAGAAACAGAGGACACAGATTTTACAAGCAAACCGTCCAGGAGGGAACGCAAGCAGAGAGTCTTCACATCACAGCTGTGCGTTGATTCTAGTTTCTCGTGCATTACTTACGCGTCTCGTGCTGGGTCCGTTAAAGCACCTGAGCTGCCCACGGGCGACGCCACGGAAGCCCAGCGTGGCTGCACGCTTTCGGTGCCATTTGTCCTGCGTAGCTGCTTCACAGAAGCACTTGATAAGGACTTTTGTTTAGAAGATAGAAGTCTTGAGCTCTCGCTACCCTCGGTGCTCAGAGGGACACAAGCCCCCAGACCCGAGGAGATCTGAATTCACGTCGTGCTTTCACGGGGGCTGACAGTGGCCTTGCACTCTGGAGACAGGACTCACGGAGCCGTTTCTTTTCCTTTAATAAGAAATACAAGGCAGGGTCTTCATGAAGGCTGTCATAGCCTTTTTTTTTTTTAAAGATTTATTCATTTATTTATTTACACCCACCCCCCATTTTTGCTGTTTCTGTGTGCAGTCGCTGGGTGACTCTGTCAGTTTCCTGCCCTCTCTTCTCATCCTTCTCCTCCTGTCTTCACCGAGACTCGATCCTCGGAACCTCCGATGTGGGAGAGAGGCGTTTTGCCACCTGCGTTCCTGGTTTTCCGGCGCATCTCGTCTTGGCGCTCCCTTGTGTCACTCTCCTGTGACGTCAGCATCTTGCTGCGTGGCTCGCGGGGCCTGGTGGCCCAGGCACCTCCTATATTTTTCTTTATTTTTATCAGGAGGTCCCAGGAATCGAACCCAGGTCCTTCCACATGGGAGACGGACGCCCAACCGCCCGAGCCACATCCGCGCCTCGTCATGTGCTTTTAAGCTTTCCTACCTCGGATTGTAGGCAGTGAAGAAAACCTGGAAGCAGCGTTTTATTTTCTGCAGGTCAGTGTTACTGATGCGTATTCGTGACGCACGCGGGTCATCCCAGGTGTGCGGTCAGTGCTGTTTGGTCACGAGCTCGTGCTTTCGTCTCCTCCGTCACCACTACAGCGTTTTCATAGTTTCAGTGATAATGGCAATGGACAAAGAACAGAGAAGCAGGAGAACGCTTCACCTCTCCACCTCTCCCCTGCCGTACAGAGCTGCGATTTCTGGCTGCTCTTGCCCAACTTCTTATTTATTAAGCAGTTTTGTTGTGACATAGTCATGCACCGTACGATCTGTCCAAAGCGTTTAATCAATGGCTTTTGTTATAATCACAAAGTAGTGCATCTACCACAGAAATGTCTAGAGGAATTTCATTACCCCAAAAAGAAACACTGCACGCCCCTCAGCAGTCCCATATAATCACGAATCCAACTTCATCTTGACAAATTGATTTATGTTTTAATTTTATATAAATAGAATCATATAATATGTAAAATATAAATAAAATTAAAAAAAAATAGTGAGACTCTAGCTCGGTTTCCACGGGCCACCGTCACTGCTGCGGACTTCACCGAGACCAGTGCCTCTCCCTTCCCCGCGAGACCCTCCCCACAAAAGTTTGGCAGCTGTGTCTATTTCTTTAAACGACTCGGAAGATTCGTTTCTTTCTATGGTCCCCCTCACCTCCTTCAGCCCAGACGCCTGTGTTGGAACAACGGGCTCTCGTCCCTGCCAACAAAACACCTCTGCTGACGTCACCGAGCCCGTTGGCGAGCCCGGGGCGTGGGGGGCAGGCGGGCGCTGGGGCCTGCTCTGCCGGAATCACCCCTGAGAGCTCCTCAGAGGCCCTCCAGCCGCTTCTGGTCAGGACGTCGCCCCACTCGAGGGGCCGGGGCTGCCTCTCGCCTGCTCGGATGACCAGGGCTGCGTTCCCACCGAGGGCCCCCCTCGCTGCCCCTGGCTGCCCACGCCTCTCCGGAAGTCCCGCGAAGGAGCTCGAGCCCCTCGGCCAGGGGAGCAGGTGCTCTAGCGAACACCTTTCCAAGGAGCACCTGAGGCCCAGCCAATCACCTGCGGGTAAGAAAAGGCCAGCTGGGCCTCCGGAACATTCCTGGCTGGACCCGAAGTCACTGCCTGGGTCTGGAAATCGCGGCTCCCGGCTTTGGGGTTTGCAGAGGGAAGACGGCAAGCCACCGAGTGTGAGCTGCCTTTACCAGCTCACTTTTTAAAAAATAAATCATTTTTATTGATGCATTTTATTTTATTTTATTTTATTTTTTTATTTTTTGCTTAGTTTATCACCAGCATTCTAAAAACCAGACCTAGGGAGAAAAACTAGGTCTGGGGACACATGGGTGGTTTCTAATATAGCAAATATTTAGCCTACCCTGATTATCACAAAATCAGGACAGGGAGAATATTCGCATGATGCATTTTAATAAAGCAGACGGTTCACCCAAAGTGTAACTTCGATGGTAGAGTCACATAATTGCTCATGCATCACTTCAATCATCGTTAGAACATTTTCATTATTTCAGTAATAGTAATAACACTAAACAAAAAACCGACTCGTCTTTAATGACTGCTGTGCAGGAGAGGCGATGGGCCGCCGCTTCGGAGCCTGGGCCTAAGCGACTGTGGCTTCCGTCTTGGCGCCCTCGTGCTCACACGAGTGAGGGGGTGACCACGGCCGTGGCTGGCACTTTGATCGCAGCCCCGTGAGGCCCCCAGCTAGGCTGCCCCCCGACTCCTGACCCCCAGGAACGGTGCTGTTTTAAAGCTGTTAAATTGCGGGGCAATTTGTTACACAGCCATAGCTAACTAATACAGGGCCTCTTGTAAGGACAAACCAAGATTTAGTTTCTGGCAGTTGCCTGGGCCGCGGTTGGCCGGTGCCCGCCTCCAAGTCCTCCCTTTTACTGTGCGGCTCACTGGCAGGCCAGGTTGTCCGGCGGCTGGAGGGCAGCCGCGGGCGATTCCCTCGACAGCCTCCTGGTCACAAGTCTCGGCAAAGGCGAAGCGCTGGACATCGCAGATTGAAGTCCTGTGGCCTGATTTCGTTTGTCTTCGGCCAAAAGAGGGACCTGAGAATATCGAAGCAGCCCCTCGTCCCCGAGTCGGCCTGGCTATTAATCCAGGAAGGGGGTCTCGAATCAAGACCGCGGAACCCCTCGCGAGCTCTGCGGTCTAGTAGCTGCCCTGCTGGGGCCGCCGTCTGGCTTTGCTCATCCTCAAGCTCCGTAAGCTGCTGGTGTTTCCTTAGGAGAAGCCGGGTGGTGGGCCCTGGGCTCACGCTGCACCGTTTCCCCAACTTCTTAACAATTAGCTCAAAACCTAGAAAGTTAGCACAAGAGTCCTCCCTCCTGTGTGTGCGTGGAGGTGGAAACGAGGGCGCTGTGCAGCCGGGACAGCGAGCCAGCGCCGCCCTGCCCGCCTCTCGAGTGCCCCTTCCCTGTCGGCCCCCAGCCGCCCTGCCACCGGGGCTGCTTCACAGCTGCTGCCCCCCTGCCTCCTGGATAAACCAAGACCCCTCCTCCTGTCTGCGCCCTACCCTGAGCCAAACTCCTCGTCCTTAAAAATCACCTAACACAAGCCCAATCCAAAGGCGAGCCCCCCCTCGCCCCCCCCAGCCCCCCCTCGCCCCCCCCAGCCCCTCCTCATCCCCCCTCGCCCTCCTCGCCCCCCCTTGCCCCCCTCCTCGCTCAGCATGGAGGGGACGGGGCGTGGGGAATAAAATGCCCAGATTCTAGGAATCTGAGGTCTGAAGGCTGAAGAGGCTGTTTTATAAAAGTTATTCATTGACCTCTTATGGTGGTGGGATTCCCATTTGCAATACTGTGCGACCAGCGCCTCTGTCGCGTTCCGAGTTCCGGGAGCTTCTCGTCACCCCTGAGGAGACCCCGGCCCCATTAGCTGTCACCGTCCCCCCCTCCCCCAGCCCCCGGCAGCCGCGAACCCGCTTTCTGCTCCCACACGCATGGGCGCCTAGGACGGGCAGCCTCTGGGGCCCGGCCACTTTCCCTCAGCATCGTGCTTTCAAGGTGCACCCACCTCGTCACACACATCAGGCCGCCGTCCCTTTTAGGGAAAAGGCTGTAGATTTTTGCATGTCAGACCCGAGAGGTGCAGACTCTCCCACCCCAGGCCTGGAGGGAAACGCCCGCCCGCCTCCCCGCGGGCACCCGGCTGTGGCCTTTGACTCTGTGTAAAGGGCATGAGGCCACGCAGGCGACTCATTGTGAAAACAAATGTTTGGATTCGGCACACACCCTGTGCCTGAGTGCGGGGTGCCGGGCGGGCCGTGGGCCTCTCGAGGGGACCCCGCTGTTTGCTCTCTGACATCAGCCTCGCTCCCTGGCAGATAGCGCCCTTCCTGCCAGTCTGAGGCCTCTTTCCCCAGATCAAACACGGCCTCAGCTTCTGGGGCTGGGGCCCCTCGGAGCCCGCGGCCGGCCTGGCAACCATCCACGTGCCCCCCACACACTCAGGAAACGGAGGCTCCGCGCCCTTGACATACGCGGGTCTAGCTGGGAGCAGCAAAGTCAGGGTTCGAGCCCTGCTCTGTCTGGTTCTAGGTCCAGTCTTCGCCACCTCCTTGGGGGTGAAGGGGAGGGAGGAAGGAACGGACAAAGGGTACTGGGGTTGGGGTCCACGGCAGCAGGTGGCTTTTGTGCGGAGGGCGGTGGGAGCCATGGAGGGTGTTAGAGCCTCGGAGGGGCTGCCCTGGGGCCGGTGGGAGCCAGCGAGTGGGCGGCAGGAAGGCATTAGAGGTGCCGGCTCCAGAGCAAACATCCCCATTCCCTACGGCCCTCGCGTCCACCCCTCCCCGTGTGAGCCTCTAAGTCAGGCCATATTCAGCCGTGGGGCAGGAAGGGCCCACGAGACATCAAAGCCCTTCCCTCTCTGGTCTTTGTTTTCACTGTCAGGGACCTGCGTGCTGGAGTGTGACTGCGGGGTTGACCGGCCTTGAGGAATTTCTCGTTGCTAGGTCAGGGCTTGGAAGAAAGTCGTGTGGACAACCAGAGAGGGGCAACAGGCAGCTGCAGGTTGCACAGCAATTTCTCCCAGATTCCACACGGCTGCGGGGTGTGGTGAGGTGCACTGTCTCCTGGAAGGCCACGGCGGTGGGGGTTGTGGAAGGGCCCCCCGGGAGACAGGACAGGCATAAGTTGTACCCCCACTCCTGGCACTGCTGCCCGGGTGCAGCTGGAGCCAGCTGGGCCTGAAGCTGACTCAGCTGTGGGGCTGTGCAGGAAGCAGGAAGCAGGTGGGGCCACGCCAGTGGAAACCGACCTGCGTCCTGCCTGGTCCTGCCTTGTGCTCGTCCTGGCTTCTTGACAGGCTTCTCCTCCCTGGAACAAACAAGAATCTGGAGCCCTGGTCTTGGCCTCAATCAGCAGGGAGGCAGGGACAAGCCCACAGGCCTGGGGGGGTCTCTGTCAGCTGGTTCCCCCACCCACCCCCGGCCATTTGGCAAACGAGTGGACAGCACTGGGGGAGGGGGCATGGAGGGGGAGGGGCAGGGGCTGAGGGCACTCCTAGGGTGCCCAGGTGGGAGGTGGGCCAGGTCTGGGGGTCCAGGGGGTCTGGGGAGTCAGGCTGGGTTCCCCCTGTCGGGCTTATGTAGACGTTCCAGGCAGACACACACAGCCCTGCTCCTGGCTATGGAAATCAGCTCAGCTGCGGGGTACAAAGATGCCAGGAAGGGGTCAGGGACCTTGGTGCATGCAAAAATGCGAAATAAAATATCAGCAAATTGAGTCCAGCCGTGCTTTCAAAGGACAGCCTCCCAGGAGCAAGCGGGACTTTGTTCCGGGAGGCGGGGGGGCAAGGGAAGTTCATCCTCGGAAAGCGCCTTGCTGTCTTTAGCTCAATGGAGAGATGAAAGGAGAAAAACACCAAAAGGTCATCTTTTCTGTGCTGGAAAAACATCAGCTAACATTCAGCAACTACACTGGATTTTTTTTTTTTTTTTTAACATTCTTCGTCAGTGGAATAAGAACTCCTAGCCAGATGGGGACAGCGATGAGAGAGGACCTCCCCCCTGGTGGGGGGGAGGAGGAGGTGGGAGGCAGGAGAGGTGAGTCCTCAGAGGCAGAGATGCCCACAATCACAGCTAAAGTGAAGTGCTGACATAGAGGAGCTGGCCAATGCAATAAGACAAGAAAAAGAACCAAGAGGGCAGGCAAGACGATCCTCTAGGAAAGAAAAAAGAACAAACCAAAAGCATGGACAGAACTGAGGAAGGGGCTGAAAAGACCCACGTGCAAACAGTTCCAGCTCTCCTCTGAACCAGCAATATCTGCTCAGCCACAAAATGTCCAACACGCCCCAGAAATAAGCCCAATCAGAAATACACGAGAACTCCACAAAGCCAGCCTGACCAAGGGCGTCCTAGAGAATGCAAGTGAATGGCTCCACAGAAATGGCAGGACTCGGTATTAAGATAATGACATTTTCACCCTGGATTTATCTCTAAATTCAAGGCAATGTCATTCAAAATGCAAGCAGGATTTTTTTGGGGAAACTTTTTGAAAAACTGAAAGGAAATGCAGAAAAAAATGTCTTAAAAATAAGAAGAATCATGGTGGGGTGGTGTTTTTATTTGCTAAATGCTGCTGGGAGCATTATACCAGAAAGGGGTTGGCTTTTATAATGGGAATTTATTAGGTTAAAAGCTGACAGTTCTGAGACTGAGAAAATGCCCAAGTCAAGGCTCCGTCAGTACAGCAGCCCCTGGCGACACTGGCAAAGCACACGGAGGCATCTGCTTCTCTTCTGGGTCTCAGTGCTTCAGCTTCTGGCCACTCCGCCTGTGGCTTCCTCTCTCCTGGGCTCCTTCTCTCCATCGCTGCGGCTTTTCCTCTGTAGCTCTCCTTTCAGTCCTCGGTTTATAAAGGACTCCACTGGACCTACCCTGGGCCCTGCAATCTAATCAAAGGCCCTTAACTGAAGTGAACAAATCGAAAGGTCCCATCTAGGGGAGCAGATGTGGCTCAAGCAGTTGGGCACCCACCTCCCACATGGGAGGTCCTGGGTGCAGTTCCCGGTGCCTCCTGAAAGAAGAAATCTGCAGACAATGAGCGAAAAAATGAGCAGGCAACGAGCAAAAACACTGAGCAATCAGACGAGGGAGCCATGGGGCAGGAGAAGGTCCCACCTACAATGAGTTTACAGTCACAGGAAGGGGTTCACTTTAAGAACATGGCTTTCTGGGGTCCACAAAAGACTCAAAGCCGCACAGGGGGCAATGGGCAATAGCCCCCTGGGGCGCTGGCGCAATCCATCCGAGAGTGAGAATTACAACAGCGTGGTTTCGGCACAAGACAGGACGGCTGGGTCGCTGAGCCAAATAAACAGACCATGGTGTGGCAGTGCGACATTATTTACAAATTCCAAAAAGAGATATTGTATTAGTCAGGGTTCTCTCGGGAAACAGAATCAGCAGGAGCTATCTGTCAATAATATGAGATTTTAAAAGAGTCTCTCATGCGACCGTGGGGATATGCGTCCAGGTTCCGCAGGCAGGCTGCAAACCAGGGGCTCCGATGAAAGTCTGATGAAAGGTCCTTGATGAGTTTCTGGGAGAAGTTGCCTGTCCAACTATGAGCTGGGAATTTCTCTCTGAATGTTGAAATCACTTCCCCTCCTAAGTCACTCAACGGATTGGATAAAAGCGTCACACATTGCTGATGTAATCTCCCTGATTGATGCAGATGTAATCAGCCATCCACACAGTGAACTCACTGGGGACCGAAGTCCATAAATGCTCTTGTGTTACAAGCAGCCCAGGGCTTGCTGGACCAGACACCTGGACACAATCACCTGGCCGAGTGGACACCTTAGCCTGACCATCGGAAGGTGTTGATTACGTGTGTAGACTGGTCAGTTCCTCTGGGTGTGATGCCCTCTGATTGCATCAGCTCCAAAGTCTTTCCGTTCACGCGATTAAATCGTGCTTAGGGCTGATTCGGCCACGTCGTTAGGGCGTGCAGGGCTGGGTCCCCCCACCCCGTAGTGAGCTGCATCCAGGAGAGTGTGGAAGAGCACAGAGGAAGGGAGACGAGCCCTGAGCCCGGCCTCAGCTGAGGGCAGAAGCGGCCGGGCCCACGGAGCCTTAGGAGGAGGAGGAAGGCTGAGTGCTGGCAGACGCCACCCGCCGTCTCCGGCGAGAAAGTATCTCTTGTGGTGCCTTGAGCTGGACTCTTTCGGGCCTGGTAACTGGAAGTTCTGCCCAAATCCCTTCATGAAAGTCAGCAGAGCGCCGGCACTTTGCCTCGGCACCCCTTTGGCTGACTGGCACACATGGATTGTTTGGGAATTTGGAAGAGTGGCGTGCAACCAGGGGCAAGGCTCAGGGGACCAGCCGAGGGCGAGACGGAGTCGCGTGTGAAAAGCGCTTCCAGCGGGAGGGGTGAGTCGCTTTTCAGCCAGACACAAAAGGACAAATACTTTGATTGCACTACTGTGAACCAAATACAGGGTGTAACATACTGTTAGATTAAAAGAAAGAGTTTGTAGGTATCCAGTACCATTTACTTGAGGAATGTATATATTTATTCATCTGTTTATTTTTTAATTGCTTATATTCTAAATTATTAAATGTACGAAATAAAGTTTTAAAACAATTGAGTATAAGTGGTGGGAACGACCCTGCACCCTTGGCAGGGGCACGGAGCTCCGTGTTCACTTGCGGTGACCCCGCCCCCAGCCGCCACTGGGCGCGGCCTGGAGAGAGTTTTGGTTGTCACAACTGGGCGGGGGGGAGCTGCAATTGGCATCGAGTGGGGGGAGAGCCCAGGACGCAGCTCAACACCCCCCAACCCAGGATGGGCCCCCACCGCGGAGAACGATCCGGCTCCAGGTGAACATCTGCACACCGATGTTCACAGCCACATTATTCACCATCGCCAAAAGTTGGAAACAACCCAGGTGTCCATCAACAGACGAATGGATAAACAAACTGTGGTCTATTCACACGATGGAATATTATGCAGCTGTAAGAAGAAATGAAGTCATAAAGCATATGGCAACATGGATGAACCTGGAGGACATTATGTTGAGCGAAGCAAGCCAGACACAAAAGGACAAATACCTTATGATTGCGTTACTATGAACCAAATATATTGTGTAGTATGTTGTTTGATTCACACACACAAAAAAATAATAAAATAACAAACAAAAAACAAAACAACACAAAAAAATTTTACATGTATCCATTACATTTATTTATTTATTTTTAAAGATTTTATTTATTTATTCATTTATCCCCCCCTTGCTGCTTGTGCTCGCTGGGTCAGCTAACCATGCCGTGCGGGCGGGCCTGCCCTCACCAGGAGGCCCTGGGAACCGAACCCGGGGCCTCCCATATGGTAAACGGGAGCCCCACTGATTGAGCCACAGCCGCTTCCCATATCCATTACATTTAATTGAGAAATGTATATATTTATTCATCGGTGTTTACTTTTTAGTTTTTAATTGTTTATATTTTCAATTATTAAATGTACAAAATAAAGTTTAAAAAAACGAATCCCCAGCAGTGCTCTCCCACCCCCGCCCCCTGGAAGAGCCGACGTCAGGTCAGGTCGGCCGGCCGCCCTCAGAGCTGGAAACACCCCCCACTCCGCCCCCAGGCGTTTGCCCGAGACCCCGAGAGCACACGGCCACACCAAGTCACGCAGCTCAGAGCGGCTTTGAGTCGCCAGAAGCGGGAGCAGCCCGAATGCCCGTCGCAAGTGGACGCGTGAGCTGTGGCCCGCGGCGGACAGGCACGGGCTCCGGGAACGCGGGACGATGCTGGAGGCGCAGCCGCCTGCTCTGCTTGGTGGGGGGGGTCCTGGTCTGGCCCCCTGCTCGCCCCACCCTGGGACTGGCCGGGTGCGACGTCTGCTGCCCACGGTTCCCAGACACTTATTGGAAAGTCGTGACTGTCGGTTTTAAGTTCAGACCTACAGGCTTCTACGTCAAAACATCTGCACGGGGGAGGCGGCAGCCGCTCCCGGGCTGAGGTCCCGGAGACCCCCAGGGGCTGGGGCGGGGTCCAGCCTGGAAGGGGTGAGGCCGGGGGGCGGAGTCTGGGGTCCCCCTGGCTGTGAAGAGTTTATTCCGTTGCAGGCCAGGGTGCTGGGGGACCCCTGACCCGACAGGGGGGTACCTTGTCAGAGAGCCCCAAGCCTCCACCCTCTGTCCGTTTAGCTGCTGCGCACGGATGAGGCAGGCAACGGGCAGGGATGGGACCGCTCCCCAAAACCACCCCCCGACCCTTTCCATGGCAACGGAGCCTTTGCGCCAGGCAGCCCCAGGCCCATCCCTGCCCAGACCCTCTTTGCTGGGTGACCACAGGTGACCTCGCTGCCTCGGTTTCTCCCTGGGTAAAATGGGTTCATGGCCCACAGGGGCATGTATGGGGAAGCCCAAACCGCATCCTCCGCCTCCCCTCCTGCTTCCAAGGTCGGAGACCATGTGGTGTCTGGCTTCCCCCAAAGGCAGGGACTGGGGCCCCAGCCAAGGAGTCCCTGTTTGCGTGGCCAAAGCCTGCCCTGCTCCAGGCCTCAGTTTCCCCACCTGAGCACAGGGGATTGGATGTGAAGACCTGCAAAATCCTCAGTCTAGACCCGTCCCAGCAAAGAGCTGGGGGCTCATGCTGTCCTCGTTTGGGGGGTGGGCAGAGGTGCAGCCGGGAAGGCTGGGGTGGGGTGATTGGACCAAGTGGCCTCGGGAGGCAGGACCTCGCGTCCTCCCAGGGGCCCCCTCCCCCAGCCCCCACCCACCCTCACAGGTCCGTCTCCCGCAGGTCAAGGCCCCCGTTGGGGCTCAGGCCAGCCCCCTGTGCCTCTTTCTGCCCCAGGCAGAGTGGACGGCCCTCATTGGTGGGCAGGGAGCCAGGGGGCTTCTTGGCTTCCAGGGCAAGTTCCTCGGGACCCTGGAAGGGAGGGGAGAGAAAAGAACCCGTCTGCCTCTGAGTCAGCTCACCTCACAGGTGGGGATACCCAGGATGTGGGAGGGCAGGGCCTATCCCCTCGCCCAGTCCCCTGGCCAGTCTTGTCCCCTCTGCCTCCAAAACCTCTGTCCACTTCCCCTCCCCATGCCCTTGTCACCTCCAAGCCTGAGGTAGCTGCCCCCACCCCTCTGCCTGCCCCCTTCAAGAAAATTATATATGTATGTCCCACAGCAGCTGGAGGGAGCTTTAAAAAAAGTGCTCCCCTGACTCAGCCCCAGGGCCTTTGCACCTGCCCGCCCTCCGCCGGCTCCCTCCAGGGCTGGCTGCCTCTTCACACTCAGGGCTCCCCGCCCCCTCCTCCGAGAGACCGCTCAACATCGAGAGACCGCTCAACATCCCTGGCTAAAGTCGCTGCCCTGTCACTGTCTCACCATCTGGATTCACCTCGTGCTTCTTAACGCCCCGAGACCTACTTTTTTCTTGCTGAGTACACAGCAGGTGCTCAGTAAATGCAGAAATGGACAAGGAGTCCAAAGCAGGACCAGGCCTGGCATCAGCACACACAGGCGCTCCCAGCAGCCACCCGGCATTGGCCAAACCAGCCTATGGCCTGCCACGGACTTCCACAGGCTTTCCCCAAAGCCCGCTTGCTTTTGAATTAAAGTAATTTTACTTCAAGAACAGACCCGAGGTCAGCACTGTCCTGGCAGACCAGCTTCACTACCGTGAAATCAGAGCCAGGCTCCACCCGCCCCTCTCAAAAGGGGGGAGAAAAGTGCTCCAGCCCCAGCTGGGCCCTTCCCGCGGCCTCGCGCCCCTCCCCAGCCACGCTGTGCTGCCCCCGCCCCGGGCAGCCAGGCACCGACACTGACCTTCACCGAGCACCCGTCCAGGGGGGCTGCTTCCTCTTTGGGGGCCACCGATGCCGCCTGCCTCGAGAGGTCCCACCAGAGCAGCCCAGGGCCCAGGGCACTGCGCTTGGTGGGCCCTGAGGGGCGGAGAGAAGGGGGCGTTGAGTGCAGGGGCAGCCCCGGGCCCTGGGTGCCAGCTCCGAAAGCGCCCTGCCGGGGGTCCTGGCGAGACGCTGCCCTGCTCTGAGCCTCAGTTTCCTCATGTGCACAGAAGGGGGTGGGCGCCTGCAGCGCGCCCCACACGGCTCACTGAAGACTGGAGGGGCCGGTGAGCCAAGGCCAGGGCTCAGAGTGACTCAGCCTCTGGCGTCCCCGCGGGGGCAGAGAGGACGCCGATCAGCACCGGGGACAGCGCCCGCGCCCGCAGCGGCGCCTCCGCCTTAGCCCTGCCACGGCCCACGGCGGCGCCCCCTCCCCCCGGCAGGGGCTGGGGCCCAGGAGCGCGGCGCTCACCGCTCAGGTAGCTGACGAGGCCCCCGCAGAGGAGGGCGCACAGCGTGCCCAGGGCGCCATAGTACAGGTAGGAGATGGCGTAGAAGCTCTCGGCCAAGGCCGGCCGGCCGGCGTCCGCGCCAGCGCTGGGGTGCGCGAGGAAAGCCGTGAGCCAAGGGCACCCGGCCGCCACTTCCTTCCCAGCCCACTGCCACGGCCTAGCCGGGCCCCCTGTTCCTGCTCACCCAGATGGCCCAGGAGCCAGGCCTCCCCCGTCTCCTGCTAAACCCCCATTCCCTGGGCATCACCCCAGCCTCTCCTCATCACCCCCCTTGGCTCCTCAAAGGCCCTCCCCTTTCCTCTTGAAGGAAAACATAGGTGTTATAGATGTGACACCAAAAGCACAAGGAACTGAAGAAAAAATTAATAAATTAGGTTTCATTAAAATTAAAAACATGTGGGCATCGAAGGACACTAACAAGAAAGTGAAAAGGTAACCCACAGAATAGGAGGAAATATTTACAAATCATACGCTTGGTAAGATTCTAGGGCCCAGAATATGTAAACACCCGTACAACTCAGCAATAAAAAGACAAGCCAGTTAAAAAAGCGGCCAGAGGATTTAGACACATGCTTCCGAAGAAGATGCACAAATGGCCGAGAAGCACACGAAAAGGAGCTCAACATCGTGAGCCAAATACGGAGCAAAACAATGAGGTGCCACCGCACCCACCGGGATGGCTATTTAAAAAAAAAACCCTGAAAGGAACAAGCACTTGCAAGGTCGCGGAGAAATTAGAACCCACAGGCATTGCTCGTGGAAATGTAAAAGGGTCAGGCACTGTGGAAAAGAGTTTGGCAGTTCCTCAGATAAACACAGGATTATCGTGTGACCCAACTGAAAAGTGACTCAGCAAATATCTGTGACTGATGCCCCAGCGATATTGACAAGAGTCCAAAGGTGGAAGCAACCCAAGTGCCCATGCCTGGGCCAATGGAGGAGCACAGTGGAGGCCCCCTGCTCAGTGGAATACTTTTCAGCTGTGAAAAGGAGAGAACTAAGCTCTGATCCATGCCGCCACCTGATGCTGAGTGACAGAAGCCACACACAGGACAGAGACTGTGCGGGTCCACTCGTGTGGAGTGTCCAGAAGAGACAGGCAGCAGACTGAGCGCTGCCCGGGGCGGGGGCAGCGGGGAATGGGCACCGGCTGCTCCAGGGTATGGGGTTTCTTTGGGGGATTCTGAAGTTAGTGGCAAGGATTGCACAGCCTGTGATTATACTGAAAACCACGGAGGCGTAGACGTTAAAATGGTTTACTTTATGGTATGTGAGTTGTACTTCAATTTTAAAAAGAATCACGTCTGGACCCCAGCGTCCCGCAGCTGGAGCGCACGACGCTAAATGCTGCCTCAGGGCCTTTGCACCTGCGCTCCCTCGCCAAGGAGGCCCTTCCCTCTCCCCCTCTTCCCTGACCTGTGCCCTTGGCCCGCTCACCTGGGGGCCCCGCTGGAGGCGTTGGCGGCGAGAGGCGCGCCCAGGAGGCTGGAGGCGTTGCAGCCCGCGGCCGAGGTGGGCAGGACCCCCATGCTGTGCGCGCTGGGCGGGTACACGGAGGCGCCCACCGCCACCCACAGCGAAAGCACCAGCCCGGCTCCCAGCCCAGCCAGGACGCCCTGGGGGCGGAGCCGGCGTCAGAGGAGGGGCTGCGGGCCCGGCCCCGCCCCGCCCCTCGCCCCCCACCCACCCACCCGCGCCGGCTCACCGCCGCGTTGCAGGCTGGGAGGAACATCCCCAGGATGAAGGCTCCGAGGAGGGGGCCGCTGATGACGCCCATGACAGTGAAGGAGCCCTGGGGGTGGGTTGGAGTCAGGGGAAATCAGCTCGCTCCTCCTGGCCTCAGTTTACCCGCTGGGAAAGGGGCACCTGAGGAGTTCCTCTGTGGACCTTGCGGCGCCTCTGTGCCTCAGTTTCCCCCCATCCGTGCCTCTCTCTCCAGGGTTGGTTGGAGGCAAAGAGGCGGAATCTTCCTTCTGCCCCCCCCGGCCGCCCCCCCACTACCCACCACTCCCGGCGCTCCCGCCAGCTGGGCCGCGGGCACCCCCCCTCTCTGGGGACGATGCCCCGCCCCCTCGGGGAACCCGGGGGGGTCTTACCTGGAGGACGCCGCCCCCCAGCAGCGAGGACAGGGCCGCCACGGTGAGACAGGCGGAGCCATAGATGAGCGCTGTGGCGGGTGGGGGGAGACGGTCAGGGGCGGAGAGGCGGCCCCCTCCACCCGGGCCCCCCGAACTCACAGAGCCCCTTGGAGATGATCATGAGTCTGCGGGGGGCGAGCCCGGGCAGCCGCGGCTTAATGAGGTCCTCCACGGTGACCGCGGCCATGGCGTTGATGCTGGTGGAAGCCGTGCTGGGGGGGGGGGGGTGTCAGGACCCCTGGGGACGGGCCACCCCCCCCCCAGGGCCCACCTGCTCGGGCGCCCCCGGCCACCCCTGCCATCTGTCCCAGCCCACCCGGGTCAGAGGCAGGGATGGCCGTCCCCAGGGCTGACGTCCCCAGGACTGACGAGGTCTGCCGGCCCCCAAGTCCTGCAGGCCTGAGATGCCTCGGTGGGGACAAGGGCTCCCCTCGTTTGGGGGCAATGATGGGGCGCGGGGAGGTGCCAGGGCCGCGTGGGGCCCAGGTCCAAGCTGGAGGCTTGCCGGGGAAGGGGTGGACGGGGCCCTTTGGGGGAAATTGAAGCCCCCGGGGGTGCGAAGCCCCAGGGCAGGGGTGGGGCCCGTTTGTGCAAGGCTGTGCCCCGGGATCCTGCTGGCAGTTGTTTAATAGCTCTCCACTGGAAGGGAGGGGCCAGGTGGGCCAGGTGGGGCCAGGTGGGCCAGGTGTGCCCAGGTGATGAGGCCAGGGCCCAGCCAGAGCCGCCTGAGCTGCCCACGGCGGACCGAGTGGGAACAGAGGCTGAGGGACAGCCCAGGACACTCCGCCCCCGGTGGGGACAGGGGACCCAGGCGCCGCTGACCTGAGCGTGCCGCTGTAGGCGCAGGCCAGGAAGAGCCCGGGGACGCCAGGCAGGTCCTCAAAGAGCTCCAGCACCAGCAGGGGCATGTACTGGGGGCAGCCGGGGGGCAGCCGGGGGTCAGCTGGCTCGGGCCGGCCACCCTGGGGTCCCGTCACGTGTGTGGGCTGACTGCGTGTGAACCCTGTTCTTGGGGGTGCTGGCCCCTGTCCACCCCGCTTAACTGACGAGGACGCGAGCCGAGGGCACGCAGGGGAACACGGCGGACGGGATGGCCTCGCGGCGCCTGCCAACTCTGAGCCCCCAGAGGAGGCCGCTGAGCCCTGAGCCTCAGTTTCCTCTGTAAAGTGGAGGAGTTGATGGGGAGCTGCTTGTGAAGGGCACAGTGTGAGGAACAGAGTGGGCACTTGGGAAACTGGCTCTTGAGACGATCGACATCAGCACCGTCATTTCAGGCTGGGCCACGACCCCGTGTGTTCCTCGATCTCCCCCGGGGGGCTCTCCCTGACTGGATGTGCCCCTCCCCTGCTCAGCCCCTACACGGCTCCCCACTGTCTCCCAGATCTCCTCCGAGCCAAGCTCTTGCCTGCCTCTGGGCCTTTGCACAGGCTGTTCCCTCTGTGACGAATGCTTTTCCACCCCCACTACCAAGTTTCAGAGCTGGGGGGTGGGGAGCAGTGAGGTCCCTCTGGGCCTCACCTGGTCGGGGGTGGAGACGCGCCCCGTGAGGAGAGGGTCGCAGTCGCTGTAGAGCGCGAACATGACGATGCCGCAGGCGGCGGCGCTGGACACGATCAGGAAGAGGCCTAGCTGGTTGATGAGCAGGGCCCTGGGGGCAGGGGCCGGTCAGGCTGGAGGGGAGGGGCGCTGCCTCCCGGAGCCCCCCCGCCCCTCCTGAGCGCTCACAGCCTGGCCTGCGTCTCCGTGCGGCAGGCCACGTAGCGCTGCACCTGCGCCTGGTTCACGCCGTACATGGACAGCCACAGCAGCGTGCCGCCCGCCAGAAACGTCCAGAACGTGTAGCGGCTCCGAGGGTCGGGGTCAAAGCTGGGCAGGGGACGGGGCGAGCCGGCTGTGGGGGCCACCACGCGCGCCCCACCCTCTCCAGGGCCCCAGATGGCCCTTCTGGGTGTATGAATCTCAAGGGGACATTTGGGTGGGTTTTGAAGGGTGAGTAGGAGTCTGACAGACTGAGAATTCATTCGTTTGTTCCTTGAGTCACTCGCGTGGCATTCGAAACCCATGCTTTCTGCACCCAGCGGGGACCTGAGAAGCTTGGTTCCCAGTCTGGGCTGGGCTGGGCTGGGGGGACATAGCTGGGTGCAGACCCCTTTCACCTCGGGGTGGACGGGGCCGAGGCTGGCGGCTGGGGAGCTCAGGGAGGGGGCCCGGGCTGTGTTGGGGAGGGCGGGCTTCCTGCAGGAGGGGGCACCGCTGGCCTCCCCAGGGCTCAAGGGGCCCTGGCTCCGTCCCTTCTTGGGCCCCCCCACCCCATGCTCACTCACTCCAAAAAGTTGACCCGGGAGCCGTTCCAGGCGAGCTCCAGGACCCGCGCCGGCCCACCCACGAGCGCGGTGCCGCGGGCCAGGACAACCCAGAACCCCGCCAGCATCACCAGGACCTGGAAGACGTCGGTCCAGACCACGGCCCGCATGCCGCCCTGCGGGCCGGGCCGGGACAGGGCGGGGGTCAGGCTGCGGGCACCCATGCCTCGGCCTCAGCCTGCTCTCCCGGACGCCGGGGCGACACGGGGCTTCTGCACCAGCCAGCAGCGCAGCACCTGGCTCGCCGCGTGCTCCCCGACGGGCTGCTGGTGCCCTGAGCCGCCGCTGTCCCCTCTGCTGTCCTGCCTCCAGGCCTTTGCTTTCCTGGGGTCTCCTGGGAGCCTCCCCATTCCTGGGAGGCTGCCCCGCCCCGGTTCCACACGCGAACGGCTCAGCAGGCGCGGAGCCCTCCCTGGGGCCTTAGCCAGCCCCGTCCTGAAGCAGGAGCCCCCTTTCCCCTGGACCCAAAGCCAGGAGACACGTAGGCGCCCCTGGATCCAGCCGTGCCTGAAACCTATCCCTGGACGCGCTGCGATAATGTAGGACCACAGAGAAGCCTCTTGGGTCACCTCTCATCACACAGGGAAGGAAACTGAGGCCCGGCTGGCACAGGGGCTTTCTCAAATAGCAGCGAGGAGGAGGAGAGAAAGGCTGGCCCAGGGGCCCCCCCACCCTGAGGCCCGGCAGGCTGACCGCTCACCACAGTCGTGTAGAAGGTGCAGATGGCGCCGGTGGACAGTAGCGACGCCCAGATGTCCAGCCCGGTCACTGTGCCCAGGAGGCCCCCGTCAGGACGCCGAGCTGGGGCGTCCTGGGCCCTTCTCTCTCCGGGGAGAGCCTCCCCTCCGCCCTGCTCCGTCCGCTCCCGCCCTCCCGACACCCTCCCGTGGGCCCACAGACCCCGACCTTGGTTAAGGATGAGCGCGGGGGCGTAGATCACGATACCCGTGTACAGCACCTGCGGACAGGGGTGGCACCTGGGGCAGAGGCAGGCAGCGCTGGGGGGTGGGGGCCGGGGAGGGGGCAGGAGAGGGGTGGGGGGCGCGGGGCCTCAGGGGGCAGGTGTGGGTGGAGCCAGGAGGCTGTGGGCGGAGCCAGGAGGGGCGGGGCCTCTCACTGTGGCCGCCAGGTACTGCGTGGTCCCGCAGAGGCGCACGGCGCGGCTGAAGCGCATCTCTAGGTACTGGAAGGAGCAGCCGAGGGCTCGAGGTCACCCGGAGAGGCCCACCCGGGTAGCTCTCTTGCCCTCCTGGCCTCTGGAGGCCCACTGCGCTCCCACACGTTTGCCGTAGGGGTCCCCGCCGCGCGCGGCCCGCGCCTGTGCGCACACACCCTTGCACACGCGCCCTCCCCAAGCCTGTGCGTTCGACGTGCGCTCCCCCGCCGCCCACTCGCGCCTGACGGGTGTGGACTCCCGGGCGGACGCCGCTCCGCGTACCGGGACCTGCCCACGGCGCACAAGAGACAGTGCCCCTGGCGCCTACTGTATACCCGTCAGGATCTGAATCGCTTTGCGCGGCGCCCCGGAGGCAGGTTCCGTAATTAGCCCTGCTTCCCAGGCGGGCAAGCCGCGAGGGGCCCCCAGGTGAGGCGGTGACGGGCTCGAGCCCCAGGGCGGGCCTGTCCCCGCCGGCGCCGCACGTGGGCACACGAGCACACACCTGGCCGTCCAGTCCCGCCCCGCCCGCGCTTCCACCGAGAACGGGCCTCCGGCCCCTCTTCCTCCTTCCTGCCCGCACCCCGCTGCCTCGGGCGTCTTCCCGGAACCCTCCCCACCTGGCTGCCTCGGGGCCCCCCGTGCTGGCCCCAGGGAGCGCGCCCGCTGTCCCCAGCCCCGCACGCCCCGCGGGGCCCGCTCGCCCGGTACCTGGTAGGTGCTGGTGAGGCCCAGGCGGTAGAAGACGGGCAGGAAGAGCGCGGCGGTGAGCAGCGAGCTGAGCAGCTGGCCCAGGCACATCCACAGGAACTTGAGGCCGAAGCGGTGCGCCTCGGCCGGCACCCCGAGCACCTGCACGGCCGACATGAAGCTGGCGGCCAGCGACAGGCCCACGGGCAGGGCCGCCAGGCGCCGGCCCCCGGTGAAGAAGTCCTCGGCGCTGCGCGGGCCGCCGCGCGCCAGCCCGACCCCCAGCCCGACGCCGGCGGACAGCAGCAGCAGCAGCGCGAAGACGCCGTAGTCCCAGGGCCCGAACGCCGCCCGCGGCCCCGCCATGGCGCTGAGGGGCCCTCCCGGCCCGGGCGACGGCAGGATGCTCGGCCGCCCCCGCGCTCGGGTGCGGGGCAAACGCGGACGCAGCGAGAGGGGCTCGCAGGGCCTGGAGGGCTCCTGGGCAGGGGCGGCCTCCTCTCCTCCAGTTGTCTGTCCGCTGGCCCCGCGCAGCCGTCGGTCGGGCCAGGCGCCGGGCTCCGCGCGGGCAGCTGGAGATGCGCGCGGCCGGCGGGGCCTCGCGGATTTATGGTGCCCCGGCCCGTGCGGCCCCGCCCCAGACCTGGGGGCGGGCAGGACCCGCACCCTTTCCGCCCTGGACTGGGCCAGCAGGCCCGGGCAGGCCAGTGGGGCGGCTGCGTGGGGTGGGGGGCCCCGTGATGACCCCTTCTCCCAGCTTCCTGGGGTGCTTCCCCGGCCCTGTGCTGTCAAAGCCTCATTGACAGGCAGGGAAACTGAGGCTCAGGGAAGGCCGGTTGTTCGCCCAAAGCCACACGGCCAGGACCAGGAACCCTGCCTTCCTCTGTGCTTGAATGCCCTGGAGCCACAGGGACCTCACTCCCCCAGAGAACTGGGGCTCGTTTCAGGGCCGCTGGCTCCAGCCCTTCCCCAACTGGCACCTGGGCCCACCCCCTTTCTCTAGAGCCGGACATCCCCACACCCCCTTCAGGCCGAGTCAGGTGGAAGACACTCTGGGTTCAAGTCCTGCCTCTGGTTACGCCCGTGGGCCTCAGTTTCTCCATCTGTGAACAGGAATACAATAGCCTCAAAGAAAAAAATGAACCTGCATAAACCCCAGCTGCCCCGAGGTAAATGTTCACTCATCCCTTAGGCAGATATTGAGCGCCTGCTGTATGCTAAGGAAAAGTGGATTTTGATGAGGCGGGGAGATCAGTGAACTCAGACCAACACAGACTCACGACGACCTGACGAGACGGGACCCAGAGCGCACAAAGGAGGGAGACCAGCTGTCTGGGGTCACACAAGCCAAGGGGCCCTTCTCTGAGGGGACTGGCGGGGGTCAGTGAGGGGCTCTGAATTTGAATCCCTGCTCAGCCTGCAACTTTCTTGGCATCCCAGCAATTCCTAGCCCCCCACCCGCTCCTGGGAAAGGGGGTGGGTGGGATCCGAGACCCCCGGGTTGGAATGAAGGCCGCCCAGGGGGCCTTCTCCTACTGGTCCCCATGTAGGAAGCCAGCTGGCACCTGCCACGCCCCGTGGCCAGGCCCTCCTGGAAGCGGGAACGGAAAACAGAGCTGGGGGGCCCTTGCTGGAAAGCCATGCAAATAGCCGCAGGTGCTGGCAAGAGCAGGCACAGCGGTGCATGGAGGCTCTGGGAGGAGAGGGGCCAGCGCCCACCGCCCACCTTCCACATGGAGGCCCAGACTGCAGACAGGGACCCTCAGCCACGGAGAGCACCGGGGGCTCCTGGTCTCTGGGTGGACAGGCACAGAAGACACCAGGGCCAGAGGAACTGCCAGCAGGAGCCAGGGCGGGGCGCAGGGAGCACAAAGGCCCTGAGGCAGACGGGGTTTCAGCTGAGTGAGCAGTGGGGGGTAGTACAGAGCTGAGGACCCCCCGAGTCCTGAGGGTGCTGGGGCACCAAGGGGAGTTGGAGCAGGTGAGGGGCCTGATCCCCAGGTTGTAAAAAGCCCCATAGCCGCTGTGCAGGGTAGAAAAGGTGGACTCGGAACGTGCCAGAAGAGGTGCTGTGGGCTTACATGACCAGGGAACTGAGGACGAAACCTTGTTTGGAAACAGGGCGTCTGCAGGGCACACCGGGTGAGGCAGCCTCAGACGGCCCCCAGCCTGCCACCCTGGCCCCCAGACCCCACCCCAGGGCACCTGGACACAACCAGGAGCACCTGGGAGGCTGCAGACCCACCCTGGGGCCCTCGGCTCACCTGGCCCGACCCCCTCAGCCCCAGCAGGCACCCCTGCGCCTGCCCGGGCAGGGCCTGTGGCAGGGACGGGATCCCCAACCCCAGAAGGGCCCTCGGGCGTCCAGCAGCAGCGACTGTGAAGCACGGGGTGTGACCTGCACCCCAGAGGCTTCAGCCCCGTCTCAGGACAGGAACAGGGGTCTGAGGCCTTTGGGGCGAGGCCTAAAGTAAACCAGAAGTCAGCCTGGGCGCCACCCAGGTGTCACAGTGCAGGTGGAGAGTTGCTGCCCTCCTGGGCCCCAGCCGTCTGTCGATCCGTCCAGGGAGGATCAGGCCCCTCCCAGGGGCTCACTGGACACTGAGGCCACATGCTGCCCCACCCCGGGTCCCCCCACCTGATGGAGACAGATTCCAACCAAGTGGTACAGGTGCCCAGGTGGCCGAGTGAGAAGCTGGAAGTGGGGCGTTCGGCAGTCACCCGCCCTGCCTTCCCGGGCTCCTGGGGGCCCTGCAGCTGGGGTGAAGTGGGACTTTCTGGGATCTGACCAGAATGAGGCGGCGGAGCCTGGCTCTGAGCTGGGGGGGGTTGCACCCCACATACCGCTGAGTCTGACACGGACACGAGGCTCGAGGGCCAGAGCTGCCCGAGGTCGTGCCAAGGGCAGGTAGACCCTGCCTGCGCGTCCACCACCACGGCCTGGGGCCCTGCCAAGGGCTGCAAGGGGGTGGCTGGTGCTTGGAACTCTCTGGGCGCAACGTGGCAGGAAGAACAACTGGCATCACCCCAAGAGGTTCCAGAGGAGACACCCCAGGCAGACCTGGGCGCTCAGGGTGAACCGACGTCCTCTAGATAAACCAACCCTGACCCACGAAGCCCCTGTGGGGTGGACGCAGCTTCTGGGTTGGGACCCCCAGGCCTCTGAGGGTCTGTCGAGGCGGGCAGCTGCGTCCTGGGGCCTGGGGCAAGGTCAGGACACACCCTCTTGACTCCTCAACTGCGTGCAAAGAAAGCAAGTCACACCCCACGGGGCTTGCGCTGGTTTATTGGGGCTGGTCCCAGCGGGCCCTAGAAGAAGGTGTTGGGCCTCTTGGTGGTGAAGCGCGGCTTGTGCTGGCGCCGCAGGACGCGGTGGGGCAGCGGGAACTTGATCTTGGAGTCCTGCAAGGAGGGGGAGGGTGGTGAGGGGGGGCGCTCCCGCCCCCGGCCCCCAGGCCCCCGCCCGCCCCGGGCACTCACGTGGAACTGCTTGACGGCTGGCCGGCGGCACTTGCTGGCCGCGATCTCCTCCACCTTCATGATCTGGATGGAGTGGGCGCGTGCACGGTGCCGGGCGCCCATGTCGCGGTCTGGGGAAAGGAGCACGGTCAGCACCCCCTGCGCACTGTGCAGTGCCCCCCGGGGTGTAGAACCTCCACATTCACTCTGAGGGGCACGGCACAGCCCCCCACAGGCGACGAGATTCGCTTGCTGTTCGCACCACTGTTTAAACCACTGTTACGAGAAACTGCGGTTCTTGGGTTTGGGTGCGAGCAGGGAGGCCAGGAGCCAACCCCCAAGACCACCTGGGACAGGTGCTGGGGGTAGCCTGTACCCCCAAAACCAGGCCCAGGTGTAAGAGCTCAGTCCCCACACAGGCTGACCCCAAGAGGGAGGACTAACACACGGAGGCCGCTGACCTGGTCACTGTGACTCACAGCGCCACCTCCCCCCACCCCCCACTCACTGGCCACCCCCGGGGACGTACAGCACTGGGTGACGGCACCAGCCGTGGTCAGGTCACGGTACTCCCGGTACATGTTGTGGGTCCCGCTACGGGAGTCGTAGCGCAGCCAGATGCCAAAGTTCTTCACCCGCAGTGGAGACTTCTCGAACACCTGCCACGGTGAGGGAAAGCGTGGGTGAGGCTGGCAAGTGGCCCTACGCCCCGGGTGCCCTGGGAGAGCACGGCACACCTGTGCCCGCCCCCCGGGGCTGCTCCCCGCTTCAGGGGGTGCCACCACGCCAGCCCTGCGAGGCCCCTACCTGCCCACAGTACACGATTTCTCCCGAAGACTTCTTCATCTTCTTCAGCTGGGACACGAAGTACCAGAAGCGGGACTTGGCGACGACGTGGTTGGGAGCGAAGATCCGCATGCGGTAGAGAGGCGGTGTCCGGCACTTGGGGGTGGGCAGGCAGCGCCCCACCACCTTGTACTCTCGCAGCTGCCGTGGAGACGGGGGTGAGGGGACCATGCCCTCAGTGACAGCCGCAGGCACACCCCACTGCCGCCCCCAGACCCACGCAGGAGCAGGGAGGGAAGAGACGCCTGCCCTTTGCCCTGGCTCAGCGGGCAGAGCTGCTCAAGAGAGCTCAGCCCCTTCCCCGGGGGGCAGCTGAGGGCTGGGGTGCCCCTGGCCGGGCGATGCACAGCTGCTGAGCCCTGAGCCCCGTCCTCCTTTCACGCAGTAACCCCAAGTCCTGGGCTCTCTGCAATGGCGGCCTGACGACCGGCAGCTGCCTCAGTTTCCCCAGCAGCAGTCGGAGGGGCTTGAACAAGGGGAAGGCGGTCGGCCCCGCGCGTGCTGCAGAGAGGCCCCTCCGGAAACGACCCTTCATTCATACCCACGGCCGCCAGCTCCGAGCCTGGCCACCGGCCTCGGCCCCCGGCCCGGCCAGGGGACGACACTGCGCGCCCCTCCTCGGGAAGGCCCCGGCCCCGTACAGCCCCGCCGGGAGGACCAGCGCCCCGCGCTCTCCCCGGCGGCTCTGCAGAGCGGGAACCCGAGGCGCCGCGGCCCGGCCGCCCCCACGGGCCTCCCCACGCGGCGGCCGCCATGTTGGCTGCGCCCGGGGACGGCGGCGCGCGGCCACGAGGGGCCCAGGCGGGATCGCGCCCCCGCCGCGGCCCGCGCCGCCTCCCCGTGCCGACGCGGCTGGGCGGGCCCGGCGTCGGGCGGCCCCCGGGGCCGGGCCGGGCGCGGCGTCCCGTGTTCGCGGTCTTCATGGCGGCGTCTCCGCGCTC